>CABEEJ010000498.1:107710-268640 GCA_901482245.1 Timema douglasi | reverse complement strand
TCAACACTATTATTTCATTTGTTAACTCTTGACGACTTGTTTGTAACACAAAAATGTTCGTGTTTTACATTTGAACGGGGCTAAGCAAGATTAGCCCGTTACACTTAGAATAAGCAAAACAATAATTTTACCGGTTGTTGTTCTTTGTTGTGAAACGTGGTCTATTATCTTACATGACGAAAACAAATCTAGGTATTCGTGGACAAGGTGATTAGCAATATATTTGGTACAAAAATGGATGAGGCTACTGGGAAGTGAATGAAGTAACATAATGATGGGTTACCTACCCTGTAATAAACCCAAGATATTGTTAAAATAATCACGTCTCATAGATAACGATGAGCAGGACATGCAGCATGAATGGGATATTCTAGAATCTAAAACCTGGTTTAGGGTACCGACTGGCAAATCCTATGGGCAAAGACCATTAGTAAGACATAGAAGCAGATGGGTGGCTTACATTAGAATGGACCTGAAAGAGATAGGGTGTAATGAACTATCTCAATATAGGAATAAGTGGCATACATTTGTAAGGGTGGTAATGAGTTTTAGAGTTCCTAATGGCATAGAGTAGGTATATAATATATAAATATATACCTAATGTCTGTAAATATGTATTTTTTTTATAAAATTATTTTTAATATACATGTTTGTCTGTAGGCTATATCTGTCTGTTTGTACATTTGTACTAGTGGATCGTTACAGTGCTGTCTGTAGATTATGACACTTAAGTGTATTCTAAGCTTTTTATTGGGAAAATATCTACATAATAAGCTCTCAATAATTCTAGTTAAAAGTTTACTCGCCAAAGGACACAAAATTTACGTAGAATTTTAGCTTTCGGCGATTTATTTGAATACAGACGTATATTTTGCCCCTTCACGCCACGATTGGAAATTTAAAACAACGCCTATTCCAGCACTATATTATATATATATATATATATATATTCGTTGCACCAAACCAATCAAGGATCGAGTAGTAATTATTTTTAATAAAAAAAAATGTATTTAGCTGTATACAACTATTCACAATATGGTGTCCATGATGATGTAAGCAAATAACCTTTGTACAGACGAGCTACTGCCCACACAGAAGAAAAAGATGGAAAATTCGCTAGGAAAATTGGGCTTTAGTTTTAGGATACTATTTTTGCAGACATCCTGGACCCCAAATTTTAAAATGAGTGTTCATTTGTCAAAATTGCTAATGTAGCTTTTTCTTAGTTTCAATTACTGGAAATGCGATTGTAAAATTATATTCATGAATATATAGAAATAAACAGATTGAGAGAATGATTGTGTGAGTGTGCGATTGTGTGATTGTGTAAGTGTGTGATGAAGTCTAGAATTAAGATTGTTGGCGTTGGAAAGTGAGTGTAAGAGAGTGAGTGTAAAGATTGAGTTAGCATTAGCGTGAGAGTGAAAGAGTGTGTGAAAGGGATAGAGTATGGAAGAAAGGGAGTGAGTGGGAGATAATGTGTGAGATAGAAAGTGTGAAAGGGAAAGTGTGTGATAGAGAGAGTTTGATGAAGAGTATGTGTGAGATAGCGAGTGTTAAAGAGAAAGTGTGCAATAGAGAGAGTTTGATGAATAATGTGTGTGAGATAAAATTAAAGAGTTATTTTGTGAGAGAGAATATGTGAGTATGTATGGGAAAGAGTGTGTACAATAAATTGTGTGTGAAGTTTGTATTTGCGATAAAGGGTATGAGAGTGTTTCTGTGAGAGTGTGTGAGAGAAAGTGTGTTAATAATAGTGTGTTTGAGCAAGATAGAATGTGTAAGAAAGTGTGTGTGTGTGTGTGTGTGTGTGTGTGTGTGTGTGTGTGTGTGTGTGTGTGGTAAAGAATATGTGAGAGAGATTGTGTGGAAGCGAAAGTAAGGGTGTGGAATAAAGAGTTTGTTTGAGAGAGAGTAAATATGTTGAATAGAGAGAGTGTTTGAGAGATAGTGTGTGGGAGAAATATAATGTGTGTGAGAATAGAGATGGGGTGCACTATTTTTAATATTTTCCACTCAGAATCAAGTGATAACATGGAAACATAATTGAAATTATTTGTAATAAAATATTATTTGATAAAATGAAAACCAAAACCTATACTTAGATAATAAGATAGATGGTATACATGTAATATTTCTTTTAAATACTATCAACAAGTGATGGGCTATCACTCGTTAACGAGTATGATTGTCTTCCACGGATATTATTAGTTGAGAGTGGGTTATTAGGTGACTGTAAAGGCCAACCCTAGAGTTACAGACCGTCCCACAGTGTTGGCACACATCGTCAGCGCTAACCGCTGGCATCAACATACACTCAAAATTAAGTGATAGCTAGGAAATATAACTTAACTTGTGTGTATTGTGATACTATTTGAAAAATGAACACCAAATCCCTCACTTAAATAAGATCGTTTAAACCATATTTGAAATGATAATACACAACAAAAAATATTTAAACATCATAGTATTTTTTAAATTTATAATTCATGCTCGAAACAAAACGTAAGAAAATATTTTCGTGATATTGACTAATTAACCGTTTAATTTGCTAATTATAACCAACATTGTTGATTTAAGGGTATATTAACAATATCAAATTTCCAATAACATTAAATGTTTCCCCTAGTCTAGGAAGTGAGTTCCCTCAATCAAAGAATATAGGTAAAATATATGCTAGGACCAGCTATTATAACGGTGATTTTGTGGTCAGAGGTAAATATTCACAAATAAAGAAGAAAAATTATCAATACAATTAAAGTAATATATTCCTAATCTACTATCGTTGGTTTTTAAATATATATATATATTTGCCATAATTTATATATTTGTTGCACCGTAAAACTCTAGTAAGAGTTGAGTTTTTATTTTCTAATCAAATAGAAATAGTTTATATACAGAATTAGTTATTATTTTCAACTAAGGAGAAATATTTTATTTACAGGTATAAAACCATGCACATATCAAAGTTTCTATGGTGATGTAAACAAAGAATGTAAAAATGAAAATTCTCTGGGAAAATTAGATATTAGTTAGAAACTACTATTTTTGCCACATTGTATCCCCCTTACCTTTAAAATGAGAAGCCGCTTGTCGAAATCTGTTCAGCCATTTCCTTGTAATTTCTATTACTGGAAACGGCTTATCAAATTATATATAAGAGATGCATGTTTATCTATTTTATTTATTTTTTTGTATATATTATTCTTGTGGCTGTGTATTCGTCAGATCGTTAATTGTATGCATACATGCCTATATTTATATGTATGTGAGTGATATTGAGTGAAAGAGTGTGTGACTGAATGAATTATTATTGAGTGAATAAGTGAAAGTTTGAGAGAGTGAAAAATTGAGTGAGCAAAAAAGAGATTGAGTTAGTGAGTTAGTGAGTAAGGGAATGAGTGAGTGAGCGATTGATTTATTGATTGAGAGTATAATTGAGAATTTGAGTGCCTGGTTTAAGTAAATGTAATTACAATGAGATACCTGTGCTTTGGGAAGAGTACACGTTTATCGTCTGGAGTGTGTGTGTGTGTGTGGACTATCTGTAGGGGGAAAAAAACGCTCCCCAAACGTAGTGACGTCTATAAAAAATAATTCAACAGCGGGCAAAAAAAAGGGGGAAGAAAATAAATAAATAGTGAACGGAAATGTTTGGAAAGGGCGAGAAAGGAAGGGAAAGAAATAATTTAAGAGCCAAACTCGAGTTGAGATGTGGGCCAGCCCCCTCTCCTTTCCCCTATCTCCCTCTCATCCTCCCGCTAGCTCTATGATAAATGATGTAAGGCGAGCGTTTGACTGAAAATGTATACGAATAAATGAGCACCGTTGTGCGTCTGCACGAGGCGACTCAAGTTTGGTCTCAGTTTTATTTTCAGAAAGTTATTTACCGGTAAGTGCTAGGGGAAGTGTTAGAACGTCTAACATAAGCTCAGGCTAGCCAGGTGCATTGGGTGGGGTGATTTTACATCCTCTCGTCAAAGGAGCCCCGAGTAAAATTATTGACTTTCACACAAACCTTTAGAGCTTTAAGAGATGTGAGATATATAACTTTAAGCAACAATATATAAGGGTTAGATTTTAAGAAAACTAACCATTATTCCCTTGGAGAGAAAATTGTATATCTTATTGTCGATTAAACCACCCAATATTATCCAGCTCCAACCTCTCAGTTACATATCCCTCCTACTACAATATTGCAGGTGTATGAACCCTGATATAGTGGGCAAAGATCTTGTTATATATTCCTTCCACTATCAACACTGCCAGAATATATCGCAGGTGGATGCACCTCAGTCGGAGTTAACAAACTACCTCCCGACCACAGTCGCCATTGGTAAAGGTCTTGCACAAATGATTTAATGTATCTCGTAACCACTAACCAGTAGCATTGAAAAAGATTGAGTAGACTAATCCTTTTTGGGGGAGGGGGGGCATAACACAATATAAAACCATATTAAAGGGTTTTTTTTAGGTTAAATAAACGTTCAAAGAAAATTGATGAAAAATTAAAATTAAAAAAATAAATAGTCTCAGCCTTAGGCTTTCTGAAAAAAACTATTTGGCGAGCAATTTACGCTAATAATAAGCTTAGATCAATTACATTAGTTCCTTAAATGACTGATTGATGCACCACCTATAGTTCATGCACGATCAGTGTCCATGTTAGACAATAACATTTTCGTGATCTGTGTATTGTGTAGGATGTGCTATGAAGCCACGTAATTTATATGTAGGCTACAATATGTGTGTAGCTATAAAGATTAGCGTGTTTATTTTTCTCCGTTTCATAGATTATTTTATTAGCTGTGTATTGTGTGGGCCGTACTACTATGAGGCCCCGTAATTTGTTTATAGTTGCTTAGACACTGTCATTTTGATTTTTTTTCTGTTTTAGACATAATTTTTTGTGTGAAAACAAATATAAGTTTATTATTGCCTAAAACAGTGTCGTTAAACCCGATTTTAAAGTCTCAGAACTCATTTGAGTAAGTGTAGGTTAATATTGAAAACATTGAGATAAAAATGAAGGTAGTTCATGGCAAGGAGCAAGTGTCAATAAATATCTAAGCTGTATATTATGACCCATTCAATATTGATGAATTGTTCATTGGATTATACAAAAATCATCATTGACTGGAGAAATATTGTTTAATTTAATCACCCGCCTTGATGGAATAATTAGCTAACGCTATAGTTTCGTGTTGAGCTTGACTGCTGAGCACGGGAAGATTGATGTTCGAGCCTAGCTCGGGTGAATGGGAGGAATTTTTCTTAAACGGTTTTCCACTCTTCCTCCCCGCAAATGTAGGTTCACTTCTTCTATATTAAACCTTCCCAATTAATAACCCATTAGTGTAATTAGTATTTAAGCGTATAACCCGAACGGTTAGTAAGACGTGGTGCTAAGTATTTTTATTATTATTATTTTATTTTATTAAATATGCACTTCTCCTCCTATGTTTGACTCTAAACTATCTACGAGGATAGTAATACAACGGTGGCTGAAAAAATTGGCGTGAAAACAAGAATACTAGAAGAACAGCCTTTAGCCTTTTTATATTCATTGCGCAGCTATGATCTGTAGCATTATAAAACTCACCCAAATCAATTCCTTTGATTTGGGAGTGTTTGCAGTGGGTAAATGATATAGGAGTAATTGTCAGAGATTCTCCCAAGTAGTCTGTAGTGTTTGCCAATATTGCTAAATAACACAATTTTACTAGAGATGGACCACCCCCTTTGTGTCCAACTCGTTGGACTGTACGAGAAGCGTCATTAGTTGGGGTTTTAAACCCTAAATACATCCATACTATATTTTCTATACACTTTGGACTGTGAGACTAATGATGTTAGCTATAAGGTAAGTGGACATCGAGATCATATTTAAAAGGTAGTGTGCTTTTAGAATACATATATGCTACATGGTGTTTTCACTGACTGAAATCTCAGTAATAGTTTACAAAATAAAACTCAGATGATAGTTGGTGGAAAAAAAAAAAGCTTTGAATTCGTTACTACATTGTCTAAGAGGAAAGATATCAGATATTGCATTTTACAGTACGGTATTTGGGGCGAGGCTGAATTTTTTTTTGGGAGGATAGTGTACCTTTACGAATCAACAGTATCACAAAAAAGAAAACCTCCAATTAAGTTAGAACAAAACAAAAGTTAGAATTCTAGTCATGATTTTTAAACTGCTAAAGAATATTACAGAAAAAAACTACTATGATTTATTAAACAACATTATGAATTAAAAATAAAAATAACTTCAGTTGGAAAAGAGTTTGCTGATAGCTCCATCATCATAGGATGAACACATCCTAAATACTAAATCTGGATTTGGAATTGATGAGGCAGAACTTAAAATAGAAAAGGAATTTATCGAACAATTAATTCAAGCTCCAAACAATGTTGAAGACTTTAAATAAATTCAAAAAATGCACTCTGAAACGAAAAAGTATTTTTAAGTTGTGTATCCCTCTAAGATTATTATTGGCGATTCGTGTTACATATGCAACTGAAAGATCATTTTCAATGCCACACAAATTAAAAATATGCTTCCGAACAACCATAACACAAAAACGTTTGAATAAAACGTGTGTTATTAACGCTTACCCATAATTAGTTGATAATGTTGGTATAGTGAAAATAATGAATTATTTTACTAGCAATAATTCTTTCGGATGTCAAGTTTTTAGAAAATAATAATAATATTTAGCACAACGTCTTACTACCCGATAGTGTTATACGCTTTAAGTACTAATTGCTCTAATGGATTAGGGCTTGGGAAGGTTGAATTTAGAGGAAGTGAACCCGCATTTGCGTGGAGGGAGAGTGGAAAACCATTTAGGAAAAACCACCCCCAGTTCACCCGACCGAGATTTGGACCTCGATCTCCCCGTCCTCAGCAGTCGAGTTTCAACACGACAAGCGCGTTAGCCAACTACGCCACCGAGGCGGGTTTTTAGAAAAGGGATTTGACTTTTATATCTGTACGCACCACAATGACTCATTCTTTTATGTGCTCAGTGATACTCAAATTTATAAATTGTATTATTCTATCTTAATCTTACTCAAACACTATTTGGAAAAATCTTGTCAAACTCTCAATAGTATTTTGTTCAAACTAGTAAATCCTACAGCACAATTTTTCTTTAAAATGTATGTTGCTCTCCCAGTCATTGCCTACCCCTTTTTGGTTTTACTCAAACTAGCTTAACCTGGACATAATCATCCCCCCCCCCCCTTTTAGCTCTTACCCCAGCCCATATTTTTTATTTAACCTAACGTAACCAGGACATAACATAATTTCTCTCTCTTCCCTGGACAAAAGGGGTTCAGTCGTCCTTACCCCTACGACCTTTTTTGAGGGTGATCCATGTTTTAGTAAACTAGAGGGAAGGAACTTACTTGTTGTCTATTCTCACCCCTCTAGTGGGGTTATGACGAACATCTGTCATCATTAGCGTCCCTTCGTCGCCATGGTAACTGTAGTCCGGTAAGAGCAGCCTAGGAAAACAACGGTTCATACAATATACGTGTTGAGAAAGAGGTCTTTATGTGCAAAGATATGACTGTTGTCGTTAAATGCTGAATCATTATTATTAATATTATTTATGATTAGTTATATATTTCCTAGCTAGATTTTTGGAAATGTTAGTAACAATTCATATCACATAATTATGTTAATGTGGTAATAAAACTGTTTAAAAATTATCTTCCTGTAAATAGCACGTCTCTACTCTATTGACTAGACTAGGGATGTGCAATATTACTTACACGAGGGCTAAATAAAAATAAAATAAAATTGTAAAGTCAAAGATCTTTAACCACTAATTTTCCTTCAAAATGCATTTAAAAAATGATAAGCACACTTAATAAACTGACATAAATAAGTTTAAATACATTGATAATGCAAAATACCCACCCACAGGCTTTAGTACACCCGATCGAGTTTCGAACCTCGATCTCTTCATCATTGACAGTTTATACCTCTGCGAGAGTAGCGCACTAGATCACACGGCCAACGAAGCGGGTTTAATCTCAATTGAACTAAAATAAAACATAGAAAAATATCACATTAATATGATACATCTCCTTTGTTTTTTTCCTTTGAGTGTAGGTTTTGTTGAAAATGTATACATTTTTTAATAAAGTTAAAACATACCTTAATGGTCTACGCGGTATCTTGACCTATCCCTGAACCTTCTAATGATATGCCAAAAAATCCTCTAACACGCTTTTTATAACACATTTACTTCAATTATATTCTCTAATATAGGTTCATGTTTTATCATAACACTTTATACAAGTATAAATAAAAATAAATTCCATGACGTCAGCCCACAAGCGAGATATACCAACCAAGTGGCCACCGTATGTTTGAAAATAAAGTTCTAACATTTGCGGATAGGAGGTGTCATGTGGTCAGCACAACGAACCTTCTGGTAGTTTATATCAGTTTTCTATGACCGAAGCCGCTACTTATTTATTCAAGTAGCTCCGCAAATTTTCCGCACGAGGCTAAGTTGACCCGGTTCTTGATCCACTGCTTCACAGAAAAATCTGGAAGTGCCGAGGATTGAAATCGGGTCCTCTGTATCTGTAGCCAGGAGCTATGAACACTAGACCCAAGAGTCGGTCTTTATAAACGTATACATTACGAATTTGTGCCCTAGTTTTATGTGGTGAATAAAAACTTGAAAACTGTCTCTAAATGAAAATACGTTACGTATCACTCCCTCTGTTGGGATAATAATATTTATGGGAGGGCTGGAGAGGTGGGAGTAATTTCCTTCCCCCTCGTCACTTTTTTTATTATGTCTCTAATAAAATATACTAAAAAACTGGCAAAGGAAAATAATTATTAAAACTACCTATATATAAATAATATAGTATATTTGAGTGAAATTGGTGTGTGTGGGGTTTGAACTATATTTGATGGGTGCCACTCCTAGGGATTACGACTAAGAGAAATAGTAAAATATTAACTTTACTCGGCTAGATTTGACATGACGTTGGCACGATGACCTTTAAAACTCTATACCACTAGTTGTGCGGGAACAATTTCTGGACGATGCTATATTGATGTTTCAATAATGACACTGCCTACAACAATGGTACCATAGAAATCCCTACAAGAGTCGGAGAAAATACATAAAATACAACATTGAACCATCTAGATAAAATAAATCACTAAGTGAATTGTTACAATAAAAATACACAATCATTTCAACCTTCTGTGGGTTATTATTATTATTATTATTATTATTATTATTATTATTATGATGTTAATGTTTCCACATCCACATTATACCTATGGACGTCCGAGAAAATACATTACTAAGATTATGACTGAGAAAATAATACTAATAAAAAGTATATTTATATATGTCCTTGATTTATATGTTATATATATATATATATCATACAAGAGAATCAAATTCAAAGTTACAGTTTATAATTTTTATTGTCATATATATTAAACAATAAATTTTGTTTGACCAGTGTAAAATAATTTACAATATATATTAGGCGAGTTAATCTCTTTAAGTAAAATATAGATTATCTAAAAAATATAAAAATATTTCATAAATCTAGTAGATGTTACTTCTAAAAATTTTAGTAGTTTCTGATGTTCGATTATGGGGATACATTTTTATAAAAATATAAATTTATATGATCTCACCAGGGAAAAAGAATAATGTCAATGAATATTCCTTATAAGATATTGTTTGAAGATTTGTTTCTTCTTTTGAGTCGAAATATTGAATTTCACTCAATAAAAACACAAAGGTGGAGAATTAGGCTTCTAGCTAACTTTATATTTAGTTTAAATTCACTTTACGATAAAAGTTCCATATTTATCAATATTTTTTGTTGGGCCGAACATGTATTTTGTCCCCTGTAAGTTTTCAAACGCTAAGAAAAAAAAAACACTTATTTTATTCAAACCATGTTCCAAGTATCTTCTTCTAGAACAAAATTTAAACAACGTTCTTTTCTCCAAGCCCAAGGAGAACAAAGATAACCGGTAACAAAGATAAATGATTGGCTATGTACTAAGGATAAATACAACATAAAATGTAGTTTAATATAAGAGTTGAAAAGATTTAGAGATTAATATGAAAAATGTCAAAGAACGAGTTAAATTCTTCACTTCCATGTGTCAAAATCGAAACTTGCACTAAAATAGAAATAAATAAATATTCTATTCCTAAGAGGCTCTGCGCAGGCCTTCTCTTTGTTTGTGGGGTCAGCTCTGTCCAAACAAATAGCCTATATGTGGAATCAATCTGTTCAAAAAAAATCTCAATAAATAAAAGAAAAAGTGTAGTAGAGTGGCAAATAACACCAGATAGTTTTACTTATTAAATTATTCTTCAGTAATATTTTGGGTCAAAAATAAATAAAACACTCCTAAGAAACAAAAGTGTAGTGGCAATATTCCCACTGTTCTTAAAGAGTTCTAAATAGCCAGGAAACGGCCGACCGAATATGTATGCTTCTTGATCGCGAGGGAAAGATCAAAATTATTTCAATTCAAGAAAATTTCAGTAATATATTCTAGTAAAATGCACTTGATTGCCTACGTTCCACATGCATACCTTCTTTTGATGGATAATCTGGAGAACTGGGGCTATCCAGGAATATTCAAAATATATTTTAATCTTACTTTTAACATTCATACAGACATATATAGTATCCTATCATCCACAGATTAATGTTAGCCACCTTACCTTCAACCTTTCCATCTTACTATCTCCTCCCTCTAATCTCACCAATCACGTCTTTCAACTCTCTCATCGTTAAGTTATATTAAATGTGGGCCATACTCAGCAGTTGTCTACGATATTATGAATGTAGTAGACAGTAAAATTACTATAAAGACAAGGTAGAATGGTAGTGGAGAAACAAGAGATTATACAGTGATTACTTGTGGAAATTGGGGAAAAGCAGAGTGTACAAACATGACAGAACTAATAGAGGGGAGGGGAAATGATCCTGCGACTCTCTTTGGGAACTATGGGTATAACATAATGTACAATCATGGCAGAGCTAATACAGAGGGGAGGGGGAAATATCCAGTGACTGTCTTTGGGAACTAAGGATATAGTATACTGTACAATCATGGCAGAGCTAGGGCAGAAAGGGAGGGGGATGATCCAGTTGACTGTCTTTGGGAACTAAGGATATAGTATACTGTACAATCATGGCAGAGCTAGTGCAGAAAGGGAGGGGGATGATCCAGTGACTGTCTTTGGGAACTAAGGATATAGTAGACTGTACAATCATGGCAGAGCTAGTGCAGAAAGGGAGGGGGATGATCCAGTGACTGTCTTTGTGAACTAAGGATATAGTATACTGTACAAACATGGCAGAGCTAGTGCAGAAAGGGAGGGGGATGATCCAGTGACTGTCTTTGTGAACTAAGGATATAGTATACTGTACAATCATGGCAGAGCTAGTGCAGAAAGGGAGGGGGATGATCCAGTGACTGTCTTTGTGAACTAAGGATATAGTAGACTGTACAATCATGGCAGAGCTAATACAGAGGGGAGGGGGAAATATACAGTGACTGTCTGTGGGAACTAAGGATATAGTAGACTGTACAATCATGGCAGAGCTGGTGCAGAAAGGGAGGGGGATGATCCAGAGACTGTCTGTGGGAACTAAGGGTATATCATAGCTTACAATCACAGTAGAGAAGTGTTTATCAGCCGCTGAATAAATGGCACCTTTAGGAAGAGAGCCTTCCACACCACGATGGTGGCAGGCCGGGGTGTGTGTGGGGTCCAAATGGCGGGAAGAAGATAGACTGGTGAGGGGGAATGTTTTCCTCACCCACGTCTCTTAAACTCTGGCGATGTTGCAGCCGGCATAGCACTTTATCTTGGGTGGGCGGCGCGTTTTTCTCTCTTTCTATTGTTCCCTGCCTCTATCCCTGTGAAAAGAAACAGTGAGGAATCCCGACGTTTAAGTGATGGAGCGAGAGAAGGATAGGAACGCACATCTACCTTGTAACATTCTATGGAAGTTACTCTTGTTCAGGGCTGGAATAAAATGAGCGGAGCGTGATATTGAACAGTCTGTGAGGCCAGAGACCACCAACGCGTACCTTTGAGATGGCGGAGAAGGTCAGGGGTTTCCAACACTATTTTTTATAGATATAATAATAATACGTAGACTACTACATTAGGAAACATTGCGCAGTTATTGTAAAAACACGGTTGTAGGAAAATTTGTGTGTTACCTGTAGAAACACGAGTGTAGAACACATTGAGCAGTACACAACTGTAGAACCAACGATACAAAACCTGTAGAAACATGACTTTAGGACACACTGCGCAGTACAAAACTGTAGGATAAACTAAACAACACTTTTAGAAACACGACTGTAAGATACTTGGTGTAGTACTTTTAGAAACACGATTGAAGTATACACTGTGTAATAACTGTAGATACACTACTTTAGGCCACACTAGTTCTTACAAACACATAAAGTCTAGAATCACGAATTCTACCGAATAGGGAAGGAGGTATATAGACCGGAAGGAAGTAGTCCTTGATTGTGCGCGCAATATTCAATTACTCTGCGAGACGGTGGCCACTTGGCTATTTCTTGCCATGCTTATCGCGTAGTCACCTGATTTATGAGGGTGAACCTTCAATCAGATACGAGCAGCTACCGTTGAAGACATGGCCGTAAGTACACACGGCTTAACCTTATTTCAATCGCTAGCTCATCTGTTATTTAATATATGGTTCTTTGTTACAACTCATGGAGAGATTCACACATATAAAAATAAATAATTAATCTTTGTTAGGTCTAGGTTATAAAATATTTTTATGAATATCTTTAATTTAAAAGCCAACAACGTGTCTCGTGATGTAAGATAGAACTATGATTCTGTCCCACCTCAAAACCGTTCACCCCTAAGCTTGACGTCAACTTGTTTTTCCCTCCCCTTCTGTTACATAATAAATATACCAGTAATATCAGCTGTTGAGTAGTTTTTCAAGTCTTTCTCTCTCAAAAGTTCAGATTATTACTCCTTTCAACTTGTAACCTTCACTTCCAATTACAGACAGTAAAAATACTTCCAGCTAATTAGGTCCGGGGGGAGAAAGGGGTGTGACGTGTCAAAAAGCTAGATAAACAAAATGTTCCGGCAGTAAAAGTGTTTGTGGATGTAAGAGGTTGTATTAACCCCCCCCCCTCCCACTTCCACTACACCTTGTCAAAGGCTAGGGGGAGGTATGTTGAAAAACAGCCGGCTCAAGCTCAATTCTTTGACACGAGACATACATTCATTAAGTGGGGAAATTGGGGTGGTGGGGTGGGGGGGAATGCCGATGATGACGACCACACCTCCTCACGACTTGCTAAAAGACACCACCTCAACTCCAAGGCTAATATAATATCAATGGATAGTTTTTATTGTCCACCAGTTTTAACGCCAGTATAAACCATCATATTGGAGATAAGAATCAGGGGGTATATAGTGTCAGTACTGGTTAGAAATTAGTATAAAGGACCCCTACCTAGGGGGTGAACAATCACTCTAATCTTTTTTTGGTTCGCTACCAGTCACAAAGAGGTTTGGGGCTCCAATACAGGCAGGGTGTACTTACAAGATATGAATGGGAACAAATTTTCCCTTATTTTCTTCTAGAAAAAGACCCTTTGGGAAAAAAAAAGTCTATTATTTTGCTATAAAAAGTCATAAAGTTTACAAATCGGTTAACTCACTCCTAAGGACGGTAACACCAGAAACTTTATCAAATGATCCACTATAACAGCAAAAACAAGGATTCCAGTTCTCTACTCATACTCACACTCAGGTCTTGGTGATTGAGTGTGTCACTAACGTTGGGACAGATATGTTAGTAGGTACTTCAATATTGTAATCAAAACACCTAAAACACATATCTGCCTGGTAATCTATCAGTAGAAAATCTATTTAATAATTAAAACCCTATCTTAAGTATTTACCAACATTTTCGCTTCCCACTTTCCCAGCAATTACCTTTCCACCGCATACCCCCACCCCAAACACCGTACTTGGTATACTTAGATATATATGTAAGAGGCTCTAGGTTCCCCATCCCCTAATTCAGCTTTTTTTCCTCTTCTTGGTAAGCCCCAAGCCCCCTCTGAGGAAGAATTTTCATCTCTAAGTGTACTAATACTGATTTCTCTAAATGACCTTCCTCTATTTTTGGCCAAGCAAATGTTTTCCTCTTAACTATACCATTTGTACAAATATGCAGCTAGCTCAAACTAATAGAAAAGTAAAACGTGGAGTAAGCTAGGATGAAAAGTGAATCAAATAACCAAATCTATTATTTATGCTTCTTTTAGTGAGGATTACACCATCTAGATATATTCTGAAAATTTAAAAATGATACCTGTACACGGGAATCGAACACGGGACCTTTGGCTAGGACGCCAATACTCTTACCACTGAGCTATACAGGAGTCGTCCCGTGCTCATTGTCATTCTTCACTCATATTTTAAGGCAGAGTCTATGATGGATGTGCGGAAATCGTCGGCTACAAATGTGTGATTTTATTAATATCACGAGCTATCAGATAACGAAGCCACCTTCGACTCGGTAGTTGGCTTATTCCCGTGTCCAGGTGTCATTTTTCAATTTTCAGAATAGGATTAGAAGGATGAATAGTTCTAGTACAAACTATCAACATCAATGACCAAGAAGAAGTTACATCTCCTAGAAGAGGGAATGAGGGTAACCCGGGTGGTAGTGTAGTTGAGGTCCTGTCGTGCCAGGATATAGCATGTGTGTTCCTGGCAGGACTCCAGAGTTAACACACGCCTAGATGACTCCACACTATATGCGCCGTTGTTGAATATATAGTTTTGTACCCGGCATGCACTCCGTTGGTCCAAATGTCTTTCTGTCTTCTTACATCTCTCTGGGGTTTAAGAGAATAAGCTCTAGTTCAGACTTTATGTTAGTTTGGAATTCATTACGATGGCGATGACTCAACATGAAAAAGAAAACATAATCTAAAATATGTGGGCTGGATGCTTTAAATAACATTTGTCTGGAAGCATCTTTCCCACAGTTGTAAGAGGTTGAGTTGCCTGGATCAAGACTTTCTAAATAACATATATCTGGAAGTGTTGCCTAGATCAAGTAATAATAGTTAAGATGCCTGGGTAAGACGCTCTAAATTACATTTGTATGAAATCGTTGCCCAGATCAAGTAATAATCGTTAAGATTGCTGGACAAGACGCTCTATATTACATTTGTATGAAATCGTTGCCCAGATCAAGTAATAATCGTTAAGATGCCTGGACAAGACGCTCTATATTACATCTGTCTAAAATTGTCGTTAAAATCAAGTAATAATCGTTAAGATGCCTGGACAAGACGCTCTATATTACATCTGTCTAAAATTGTCGTTAAAATCAAGTAATAATCGTTAATATTCCTGGACAAGACGCTCTAAATTACATCTGTCTGAAATTGTCGTTCAAATCAAGTAAAATTAGTCAAGGCGCCAGGACTAGATGTTAAGCAATATCGGTGTGGAAATGTTGCTAAACTCAGTGCGGGTGATTAGGACGCCTGGACTATCTTCCCTGCTGGTACTTGTTCTGTCATTGACAGCTATTTGTGGCAGAGAGGACTATCCAAGTCCATTTAATGTAGCACGTTAGTTTTGTATGTTAGAGGAAAGTGTGTTAAAACTTCTGATATAATTAGGAGGACTACATTTAGAGATCAGGTGGAAGCATTTGTTTGTCAGAGGGAGCAAATTTTACAAAACATCACTTATAATTTAATATATATATATATACATATACATATATACACAATTCCCTAAAGTCTCTTGAGTGTGAGCATCTGTCAAAATAATTAACAGAACAAAATAAAACCAGGTATTGGTCCTAGCCCCCTTCTGGTAGGTGATGGTGTTGTTTTTGTAATTTAAATTATTTTTGAAAATGTATACAAATAAGATATGCTTAATTTAATGTTCTTGGAAAAACTTAGGGGCTGTTTCCTCTGACAAACAAATTTTTACACCTGTTATATACATTTATTTCTCCAAACTATATCAGAATTTACAACACACATCTGACACACAAATAGTTCCACCTGACCTCTATATTTAGTTCTACGAACTATATCAAAAGTTCTAACACACTTACCTCTGACACACAAATAGTTCCACCTGACCTCTATATTTAGTTCTACAAACTATATCAGAAGTTCTAACACACTTACCTCTGACACACAAATAGTTCCACCTGACCTCCATATTTAGTTCTACGAACTATATCAAAAGTTCCAAAACACTTACCTCTGACACACAAATAGTTCCACCTGACCTCTATATTTAGTTCTACAAACTATATCAGAAGTTCTAACACACTTCCCGCTGCCCCCGAAGACCCCAACTTCCAGAACAAAAACGATCCTTTGTCCCAGCCGTGAAGAAACGACCCCATGAGATATTGTACAATGGTTTTAGAAGGGCCATTGCTTTACATAATGGTTGGCTCCATTATTAATTAGATAGTTGACGCTTAATTCATGTTCCGTAAAGGTATTCCCGAAACTTGGATCAAACTCGGAACTTTGTAGACCACCCATGTGGCTGGTCAACGAAGAAACAAGGACTTATATCCAATCAGTCTTTTATGACTAGCATGTGTACCATTCAGGTCCTTGTATTTATCATTAACTTCCCGCTATATTACAAACATTTTAATGCATCCCTCCAAATCATGACGTCCCCTTAACAGATTAGAATCCTTGGTTCAAACCCAGGTGGTATCTAGGATTTTTTACATTAATTTATAGTTTCCCTGCATTCCAGAGAGGTAGCACTCTAGGGCATAGTTATTGTCTACCACTATATTAGAAGAGCTCGAAACACAGGGGTCCATGTTTAACACCAAATTACCCAAACTAAACCTCCTAGACGTGCACAACGAATCAAATATCTGAAAGAACACCAAGTAAAAGTAATCAGTCTAGTTGTTTTTATGTCGAGTAAAGGTATTATAAGATGTTTAGAAATCATCATTTGAATATTATATCAATGGCATTACCCGTATAGTTAAATTAGTGTTATTTAACATAATGTCAAATGGATAAGTCCTTGATTTACCTGCTTGTATGCGATGATAGTGTCAGGTAGGGGTAATAAAATTAACTCGTCATTGAAATACTTGTTTGTGTGTTATAATAGTGTCAGGTAGTCGCATGTAAAATAAACAGCTCCTTAAAATACCTGCTTACATGTTATGTCACTGTGGTAAACCAATAGTCGGTTCCAACATACCAATGTTGACGTCGTTTATTGAGGAGGCACATTCCGATCACATGCCCGGCATACGTCGGCCGGGGAGGTATTCATGCGACATAGATCGCCCCCTCGGCTACTCCTGAACACTCCGCAACAAGATTGGCTCATTTGCATTTGCTTCCGGGTCTATTTTTTTTTTCAATGGTGTAAACACACACAAAAACCCTAGCAACTTTTTATTGTTGCTTCTACAGGGATTTAAAAAATTGGGAACTACTAACAGGTACCATCTGGTTGCCTACAGCTGTGGACTCCAAATAATTCGTAAAGGCTTACTTTCCAAACAAGCATTTTTAATCTCACCAAGATCTAAGTCCAAACATCCTATAGCATGCCTTAGGTCAAGGATTTTTATGTCACCAGGGATATGCAGGTTTAGATATGAATCTTGAACGCTCATGTGCCTCACTAGGGAATGGTTTTTTATTTATAGTTAAAAAAAAGCTTTTGTTTTTCAAATTCAGTTGAACTCGCTCATTTAAAAAGTCTGTGATTGGCTTGAAATTCCAATCTGACAACTTTGAATCATATAATATATCTCTCTCTTTTGCTTGAGTCCTCATCTGTCTTATGTGAGCCCCCTATGTATCTATATTGTCTGAGTCCTCAGTATTTGGTGTTCACCCTGTGTATCTGTATTTTCTGAGTCCTCAGTATATTGTGTTCGCCCTGTTTATATATATTATCTTAGTCCTCAGTATATTGTGTTCACCCTGTGAATCTGTACTGTCCGAGTCCTCTATATTTTGTGTTTACCTTGTGTGTCTGTATTGTATGAGTCTTCTATATTTTGTACTTGCCCCGTGTATCAATATTTTTTGAGTCCTCTACATTTGGTGCTTGCCTTGTGTATCTATATTATCCGAGTCCTCTATATTTTGTGTTTACCTTGTGTGTCTGTATTGTATGAGTCTTCTATATTTTGTGCTTGCCCTATGTATCTATATTATCTGAGTCCTCTACATTTTGTGCTTGCCTTGTGTATCTATATTATCTGAGTCCTCTATATTTTGTGCTTGCCCCGTGTATCTATATTTTTTGAATCCTCTACATTTTGTGCTTGCCCTGTGTAACTATATTATCTGAGTCCTCTATGTTTTGTGCTTGCCCTGTGTATCTATATATTTTGAGTCATCTACATTTTGTGCTTGCCTTGTGTATCTATAGTGTTTGAAACCTCTGTATTTTGAGTCACCCTAACTATCCCTCCCTAACTAAAAGTCTCCCATTGACCTTATTCTGGGAATTAAAATACACGCTGCCTTACACCTGTTACATTTTCATGGTAACTACCTCCCGTGACTAGAACTGCAGTAGACTTTGTATTTCCCTTAATTTCACTGTGTAGTGCTCGAGCCATTCTCTTTCGCAATGGATGTAATTCCACTTGTGTTTTCAACTGGAGTTACAACCCCACCCTACCGAGAGTCAGAATAACGATCAGCATCTCTCATAAAGGGAAGGGACACGTGTTCTCACTTGTGGGTTAATATTACAATAAACATAACGTTTTCCTTGTTAGGAAACATAAGACAGCCTTAGTCGGGAAACATAACAGGAAGTACCTTGTCAGGAAACATAACAAGATATTCCTAATCAGGGAAGAGAATAAGATATTTCTCATTAAACATAATAAGAGGTCCAGTTAGAAAATAGTTTAAAACATTCCTAGTCAGTAAACAGAACAAGACATTCCTAGTCAATAAACATAAGCCATTCCTAGTCAGTACACATAACAAGACATTCCTAGTCAGGAAACATAACAAGACATTCCTAGTCAGGAAACATAACAAGACATTCCTAGTCAGGAAACATAAGCCATTCCTAGCCAGTACAAATAACAAGCCATTCCTAGTCAGGAAACATAACAAGCCATTCCTAGTCAGGAAACAGAACAAGACATATTTTGTCAGGTAACAAAATAAGACATATTTTTTCAGGTAACAGAATAAGATGTGCATAGTCAGGTAACAATACAAGATGCTCCTAGTTAATAAATACACAGTTAAATGTGGTTAACTATATTGAACACTTTCTGTACCTGGGATGGGCCATACCCATAACTTGATGGTAAATTACCAATCCGGATTTGAGTGATGTGTTTTCTCTCGAAAGTATAAGTATAAATTGCAAACGAGTAACTTAGGCAGCTACATACGATCATAATAATAATGTCCCTATCCCCATATGTGGTCTAATAGATGTTACTAGTCGTCCCCGCATGGTGGGTTGTTGCATTGTGGCCTATCCTGGGACCAATCAATACAGACCTGACCCCTGTGACGTCATCGATCACTCTTGATTGACAACACGTGCCATGACGTCAGTTTCTCTCTCCCCCGCGTGGGTCCAGTGGTGACCACATCCATGTTAAGGTAAGCGTCCACTAGCTAGCCTTTGACTGACCGCACGCATAGGGTTTATTTACTGTATTTCGTCTACTGCATCCGGAGCATTCTGATTTCAGAAGGAGACTGTTCCCAAAATCTAGCCTTCAGTTCTATCGTGTCACCTTTTGTTTGTCCTATTTTCTATAATTACATCACTGGCACGGGTGGTCGTTAGGATATGGGCTACTAAAGACAAATAATCTAGCCGAACCTAGAGATGTGAAATGGGAAATTTTCCCTATATTTTTTCAGAAAAACTTTCAATTATTATTTTTGTGAAATAAATTAAACTGATTAAATGGAACTAATGTAATCTAGATATAGATATCCCAAATGTCAAGTTTATAACTAAGATTAATTTCTCCTAAGGGCATTAACACCATAAATATCATCAAACGAACTTTGGTAGCCTCACGGTCTAGTGCGCTACTCTCTAAATAAGCTAGACTGCCTATAACATGACGATCGGTGTTCGAGCCCAGTCGGATGCATTGAAGGAGCTTTTCCTAGATGGTTTCTCACTCTCACTCAACGCAAATGCGGGTGAAATTCCTCTAAATTCAACTTCCCTCATACCTAACACATTAGCGTAATTAGTACATGGGCGTATAGCCCGAACGCGTATTAAGATGTGGTGCTAAAAATAAAGAAGTAAAGAAACAAATGAATGCGAGCCTCTGTAGACTCGTTATGTTCATAAATCAATACCTCAATTTCTTATCATCAATACATTAAAAATAATTTTAAGGTTGGCTCAACATTTGTCTTCCCTCTATCCTCCATGCTTCCTCTCTACTCCTACCCCTTCCCCCGTGCCCCATTCCCCACCCTAGTGGCCTCTACCCCACCCCGTGCCGCCTACACCCTTCTTATAACCCACTCGTCTCTTAACACACTATATTTTTAAGTAATATTGGCTCTAGGTGCCACCTCTACAATTTAAACTCTACACTACAAGCCATCACTGAAGAAAATTTTCCAAATAAAATTTTTCCGGAAAATCTTCATCTCTAGCTGCACCCCACAAAGCTATCATTAAACTAACAGCTGGTGAACTAAATCACTTCGAACTGAACTGTTCCCAACAGTGAACTGGACTGCCCATCTCTAAAATAAATAGAGAGAATAAGGATAAAATTCAAAATGTGAATGGTGCAAATGGCGGGGAGTGTGTGTGTACCACTCAGCATTCTAGTTGGTGTCATCCGCACTCACCACACGGATAGGATTTTAATCTGTCTCCCGGAATTCTTACCGGCATTGCCGATGTCCGATGCTTTCGATGCGGATAAGTGAACGCAGCATCATGCGAGCTAGTGGACGCTTACCTTTAGCATCTGCGGGTCAAATGGGGTGTGCGACAGGAGTTCTCTCAACACAAAGCTACCATCCCATCAAATGACCTACAAGACTGTTCTCTAGTATTAAATATCAGCATTTGCCAGCAGAGATAATAGTACCGGTGTCCTAGATAAAGAACAAACACTAGACTAGCCTAGAACAGAACCCAATCTTTTTTTCTTTCAGAAAATCACTTTCACTAAGATCTTGAAATATCTGGATTATAGCGTACAACACAACCTTCCTCTCTGACTGTTGAGATTCTCATTAGAGGAGAGGCAATTGTTGATCTGCTCATGAGAGGAAAGGTAATTGTTGATCTACGCATGGGAGGGGTGGTAGCGATTGAATTGCCCTTGGGAGGAGTGGTAACTTTTTAATTTCCCTAGGGAGTGGTAGTATCTGTTGATTTTCTTAGAGGATTGGGAGGTAGATTTTATCTACTCATAAGAATGAAGGTAACTGTTTAGTTACTAACGGGAAAGGAGGTAAAGGGAGGGGACATTTTAGCTCATCGTAGGGGGAGAAGTGTCTGTTGAGCTATTCAAGGGGGAAAGGTAATTGTTGAGTTACTCATAGTAGGGGAGACAATTGTCATCCTACTCATGGGAGGGGAAGTAATTGTTTATCTACTCATGGGATGGAAGGTAATTGTTGATCTACTCGTGGTAGGGGAGGTAATTGTCGAGCTACTCTTGGAAGGGGAGGTAATTCTTGATCTAGTCATGGAAGGGGAGGTAATTGTTGATATACTCATGGGAGGGAAGAGAATGAGGTTATAAGGGGGTAGGGGAAACTGAGCTGCTCACGGCTGTGGGAGAGAGAACTGGGCTGCCAAGAGATCTAGGAAGTGGAAATATAAAGTTATTAGGGAGGAGGGGGAACTGAGCTTCTCAGAGCTGGGAGGAAGAACTGGGCTGCTAAGAGAACTGGGAAGTGGAAAAATGAGGTTATTAGGGAGGAGGGGGAACTGAGCTTCTCAGAGCTGGGAGGGGGGGAGAACTGGGCTGCTAAGAGAGCTGGAAAAGGGAAAAATGAGGTTATTAGAGAGGAGGGGAAACTGAGCTTCTCAGAGCTGGGAGGGGGGGAGAACTGGGCTGCTAAGAGAGCTGGAAAGGGGGAAAATGTGGTTATTAGAGAGGAGGGGAAACTGAGCTTCTCAGAGCTGGGAGGGGAGGAGAACTGGGTCGCTAAGAGAGCTGGAAAAGGGAAAAATGAGGTTATTAGAGAGGAAGGGAAACAGCTTCTCCAAAATTCGGGAGGAAGAATTGGGCTGCTCGGATAAATGTGAGGGAGAAATTTTATTCTTGTGAACGTGGGAGGGAGAATTGAGCTGGTGAGAGAGAGAGAACTGAGCTTCTCAGGGAGTAGGGAGGGAGAGGTTATTCTCGTAAGAAATGTTCTTGACAAGTTCAGGGTCTGGCCGTGGGAATATTGGGGTGACAATAAAATGGTTTCCACGAAGAAGGAAAAGAGGTGCTAGAGGATAGGGAAGGCCAAGAGGCTTTGAAGTAAATTGTGTGTGACTGGTTGACAGGATCAAGAGGGGTGGTTTGGGAAACAGGGAGGGTGGAAGGGCACGAGAGACGTTGTTAGAAGGTGGTTTTTAAAAGCAGAGAGTTTATCTCAGAGCTTGGGGGTGGAATTCTAGCACCCAAATGAAAGTGTCGGTTTTGATGGCTGTGAAATAGTGCCGCCATTCAATAAACAATCTCCCAGGGGATGAAGTTGTGTCCGACACGAGGGGGAATTTTCCCATTAACATACCAAATTGTTTGATAAAAATATAATCAGAAATACAGTGTATACCAATATGATAGAATAAATGTTTTTAGCTTGAATGGATGTGACGCTCGGGTTTGAGTCCAAGCAACTGCATTACCGTGATTTACCATCTCATCTACATGCGAGAGGAGGGGTATTTTCCTTATATTCACCCTTCTCTTCCTGTATTAGAAAGGTTATTTATAGTAGGAATGCGCTATTAGGAACAGCACTTGAAATGTATTGATACTATTTTCATATGCTCATACTTCAAATCTTGGGATCTGTGGCCATCACTTTTGATAGTTATTATTATATTATTATTTGTGGTATTTAACATGGACTTTCTGGAACCGATGAAATACATCAGCCCATGACTTACAAATCAACTTAGTTGTATAATAGAGACAGCTTCCAGGCTTCTGGCCTTTAATTCAACATTGTGAAGAAGGAGGCCCCAATTTCACCGATGATAAATATTTAATCCATACCAGAAATTTAACCCAGGAGCCTTAGCTCAGTAAACAAACACGCAGCAGATGAGCTGATACGCTAGAAACTATATATTACCGGTAGCTTTAGAATATTATCTCGTAAATTAATATCAAGGGGGACTGCAACAAACCTGTTTGTATTTGATAAACGGTTCTCCCTAACGTGTTCTTAGTGCAGCTTTTCCACACTCTGTCTCTAGAACGTACGAACAGCACACAAATATTCCTCATAAGAATCTATAAACAGAATTGTACCAGATAAAAATAAATCATACATTTCTTGAATGAATCGAGGTAAGAAACTCCCGCCTTAAGGCTTGCATGAGGTCAGCAAGGATTACATCCCTCAACTTTTTTTTTTAGCACCACGCGTTTGTGTTTACTCATACACACCAATTATTCTAATGTATTAAGGATTAGAAAGGTTGAATTTAGAGGATATGTACCTACATTTTCTTAGAAGGAGAGATAAAACAGTTAGGGAAAACCACCCTCACTACACCCGACCGTGATTGAACATAGATCTCCCCATCATAGGTAGTCTATTCTACTGTAGGAGGGACGCCTCAGACCAAGCGGCCACCTAAACGGGTATTCCTCGATTTTAACTCTAGATATTTCCAAAAAAACTTCCCCCTCTTTATCACAAAATTCAAAAATGATATTATTTAATGATTAAAAAAAAGCACATGCTAATGTAAGTCAACTCAATCGCTTACGATGATAATTACTTGCAGAACATTACCAGGGGGAAGCTGTATTCTTAAATACCACTATCAATATCATATAAACACGCTACCCACTAGAGCTCGATAGCTCTTTCTGGTTTAATAATCAGTAAACTATCCACCAGGGATCTATTGAGCTTTCTGGTTTCATAATCAGCAAGCTATCCACAAAGAATCTATTGAACTTTCTGGTTTCATAATCAGCAAGCTACCCGCTAGACGTAAACAAATATTCTTTAATTCTAACGACATAAAATATAGAGGTACGAATTGTTAAGATCTTGAGGTAGATTATTTTCCCTCATAGTTTCTCTCCCATACATGCATGAGTACGTCCTAATTTGTAAATGGTTCTGTTCTGAGCTACCTCCCGAATGGCCTACGGCCATGTCCCATGTTCTCCCTTCTCTACAGTATCCTGACTGTACTATGTATCATCACCGAAAGGAGCAAAGAGCGTCAATGGCCACCGTGTGCAAATTAAACGACGCTCGAATGACCTGACCGAGCCCAGTATAGTGTGGTAGGGACGGTGACCGTCATTACAGGAGATGGTTATGGATTGTGAAATGGTCACCACCATCACAGTAGAAGGTTATGGATTACTGCTAGACAAAGGGCACACTCAGGGCTCAGAGAAGATTGGGAGGATCAGCTGAAATTCAAGCAAGTACTATGACAAGGAGAGCGGGTGCTACGGTCCTTTTACATTATTTTTTAACAGTATTAATATATTTTGTATACTTTTACAGTTTTAGTTTATATATGAAGAAGATTATAGTTGTAGATATGTGGTCTCAGATAGTGGCAGCCTATTGGACTGAATGACAGAATAAATGGTAGGGTGCACTGCACAGTCTTTCTCCCTCTTTTATCATAAGATACACATTTACTAAAAACTCGTAGGATTTGTAAAACGAAATATAGGCTTATACATTATTGTATGAACACTACACCAAAGATCATAAATGAAATAATTCACACTATTACTTACTTAACTCTATGGCGTTAGGAACTAGGACACTGTTACAGAAACATTTAGCAAAGAGAAACATTTTTGTCCACCAGAGTATAAGAATCAAATTTATTTTGGAAGACCTGAATTTAAAAGTATGGATATATATTTTCTCATAGCTCAGAAATGATTGGTTTTATATAAATATATTTCGAATATAAAATTTTTATCTTTAATAATACTACAACTATACAATGATAAGTTATTACACATTTCAAATAGTTGTAGAGAAATGATCTAAATTGGAAAATTTCCTCAATGTAAAGTACTCTCAAAGTAATCTTCACGATAAGATGAGAAATGCCATCTTGTTTATAATGATACACAGTGTATAGATATAAAATTTAATCAAAATTGTTAGAGTGAATTTTTGAGAAAATAGGATTTTCCTCTTTTGGTCCTTCAGTTGACTACCCTTAAATTATGGTTGGCTATCTAATTCCTAGAACTCCTTGGGTGAAACTTATGAAAAGCCCAGATATCAAGTTTTAGCCCAATTGGTAAACTAGTTTCGGCTTTAGCCCGAGGTATAGACAGACGGCATTGTGAAAACAATTTTCTTTGTTTCGAGGGGTCATGAAACGTCGACATTTATCAAAATCTAAAGTCTAATTATTTTCAAGATCACAATACTTTTTTTCCTAGGTGTTGATAGAAAGTAAAAACCAATATTGAGCTTCAATTTGACAGTCTGGCTATAATTGAACCAATAAAAAATAGGTGGTTTGATCAAAGTTAAAATCAACATTTTTATATTGATATTTTATAGTATAAAAATTTGGCCAACATTGGATAAATTTTCATGTCTGATAAAATAATTTATTTTATTTTATCCAAACAAACGTGTGGTCCTATTAACTTTGTAGATGCCTAACTATTTATATGTTTATATAAAATCCTTGTCCTAAATAATAACACAATACATATTTTAATTTAGTTTGTGCATTCTCCGCGTATTTAATTGCACTAATTGAGATCCAAGATATATTGATTTGATCGAGTAGACCTATAGTTATTTACTGACAGTTAACATTGCTTAGTAAAGTTTTGACCCCTTCGCCCTCTACTGGAGCTATGCCAAGTCCAGTTTTCTCCTGAATTGGAGCACCCTGAGACAGATGCCATTCTTTCACTAAGACGTGTCTCTGTTGGTTAATCCGAACTAATGGGAGCGAAGATGGTTCGGATTAGAAAAAAATTGGAATAAGCGGGAGAATACAGTGATATAGTATTCTCACGAGTTTTAAATCACAGGTGAATGAGTTTTATCAAATTCTCATTTATATAACTTATGAATAAAACGTAAATATATATGTAATGTAATTATTTTAATTACAGGAAACATGTTGTGTTGATTACAAATTGTTCAGTACATACTAAGAATTTACTATCAGATATAATTTTTTCTTACAATTTTCTTTTAACTTTTGTCAAACAATACAATTTATTTAATTTGATTAAATTTTTTTCCACGTTTTCCGAAAAGTGTGTTCATATTATCTGGTATTTTGGTCTACCGGGGTTCGCTTTAACTGGGTTTTACTGTACTTGGAATAAAAGATAAAATCTCCATTAAATTTGTTGTGAACATATTATTAAATAGGATGACGAGAATCTCAAATCATGAACTAGTTATATCGATGTATTAATTGAGTTGTCAGTAGGCCAGTGGCTTCCAAGGAAATTCGGGTAGCAAGGGTCCAGGGATCCAATCTCATCACGTTTATACACAATAATAGTGAGTAGCTTGCTGAAATGAGACCAGAGAGTTCAATAGAGTCCAGCAGGTAAATTGCTACGATGAGACCAGAAAGCTCAATAGAGTCCAGCAGTTAAAGTGGATGTTTGACATGAGATATCAATAGTCATAGAGGGTTATTTGTCGATTTGAGACCAGAAAGATCAATAGAGTCCAGCGGATAACTTGCTAGCATGAAACCATAAAGATAAATAGAGTCCAACAGGTAACGTGCATCTTTGACACCAGATCTCAATAATCATAGAGGGTTATTTGTTGATTTGAGACCAGAAAGATCAATAGAGTCCAGCGGATAATTTTCTGGCATAAGAACAGAGAGTTCAATAGAGTTCAGCGGGTAACTTGCTGACATGAGACCAGAGAGTTCAATAAAGTCCAGCGGGTAATTTGCTGGCATAAGACCAGAGAGTTCAATAGAGTCTGGCGGGTATCTTGCTGGCATGAGACAATAAAGCTCAATAGAGTCTAGCGGGTATCTTGCTGGCATGAGACCAGAGAGTTCAATAGAGTCTGGCAGGTATCTTGCTGGCATGAGACCAGAGAGTTCAATAGAGTCTGGCAGGTATCTTGCTGGCATGAGACCAGAAAGCTCAATAGAGTCTAGCGGGTAACTTGCTGGCATGAGACCAGAGAGTTCAATAGAGTCTGACGTGTAACTTGCTGGCATGAGACCAGAGAGTTCAATAGAATCTAGCGGGTAACTTGCTGGCATGAGAACATAAAGCTCAATAGAGTTCAGCGGTTAAAGTAGATGTTTGACACCAGATCTCAAAAGTCCCAGCGGGTAACTTGCTGATATAAGACCAGAAATCTCAATATTGAACCCGAGGGTAAGTTGGCGGGAGTTGGTATCTGATCATATGCAATGAAGAGTTTGTTCTCTTTTTTGTGTATGTCCAACTCTTCTTCTGATAAATATCGGCACGGTTCCTATGATATTGTTTTTACAAGTTATCCATATCTGATGATGTGAGTGCTGATCTTGGTGTAAAGTCATACATCAAGGAATGTTGGTTAGTCCCCTGCCGAGATAAGTTTTATAGGACTACTGGTGATGGTCCACACCTCCGTATGAAACGTCGCACTTGCAGTGTTGCCAAATGACTCCTCTAGGGACCTCATTAGCGACGGAAAGCATCGCGACGTCCATCTTGTAGCTGTTATGATAAAACAGTGACCTTATATTAGATCTGGGGGCACCACTTGAAGCTCAATGTACCACCCTAGTCTCGACTACACCAACCTAGCATTGATTTTATTAATGATATTTGACGTGCGCTTTATAAACACGAGTGACCTGGTGGTGTAGGGGTAAGGTGTCAGACCTCTGTGCTGTGGGTCCGGAGTTCAATCCTTGGAGCCAGCATGGATGTATCTGATTGCCAAACCCTTCCTTCACCTCTGACAAGACGTGTATTAATCACAACTTGTGAATTTGGGGAATGCCAGGCCTTCACCGTGGTTCGGATCCCACGTTAAACAGTAGTTCCTCCATTTAATCTCACAATTACCCTACCATTACACACTAGCGTAAGTGCGTATAACCCGAACGGGTGGTAAGACTCGGTGCTAATAATTAATTATTTATAAACACGTCGTTTTATCAAGACTATCCATACAACTATCTTAAAGGTAATTAGTCACCGCATCTGATATTTCCTATTCAGTTTATTTTTCGCTCAACGCTACAACTTTAAACGTCAAATTGGCCGCTTTTCTAAATAAAAAGGAACTTAAAAAAACAAATACTAAAAATAATATGCATATTAGCTTAACCCAAAATAACGGTATTTGTGGTTCAATGCCAATTGGGCCATTTCCAGACTTTTTGTTTTTACAGTATCTTGTTACAAAGCCTCCCAAAATGAGATGATAGCAAAACTACATTAGCTTCTTCTCGAAATAGTTTGATTGCCCATATAAGCTCCTACCAGTTATAATCATTGGGTACAAAGTGTATGGAGTGGATACGAGACTCCATACATAATCCGATTAATTGAAAACAAGTAACATTGCGCACAAATACATTACTATACTCTAATTTACCAGGTATACACACCTTGAAGTTTGTGGATGTCAATAAATCCTTAGCCGTGGTAACGATTGGTGTTGATGTAACAATAAAGTGGATGGTATTCAGGGTCATACTCATACCAAATATATATATGTTTTGAGGGTCCCTTTTCCTATTCTTTAAGTTATTACTACCACTATTATATTATTTTCGTTGTTAGGCAAAATAATAATTGATATGATAGTAACTTACTTCTCTTATTCTAAAACTTTATTTCTAGTTCTATAGGATCCCAAGCAGTAAGCTAGTTAATAATTTAGCTAAAAGCCATTATAGAAACTGGAAGTGATGTTGAGAATGAGGAAACTTGATCACACCCAAATGAATCTCGATGGAAGTTAAGAAGAAGCATTGCATTACCACTGGCGTGTTTAACTCCAGCAACACTGTTTCCACACGATACAACAAAAGATAGTTTGGCAACATGAATTGTGAAGTTTTTTTAAACAACACCGGTGTGTTGTGTGTGTTTAATAAGCGTGGCGACGCCGCAGGAAACTGTAAGTGTGGCAACGCCGCTGACATTAAACAACTGCATTTCGTTTATTCCCGGGCTATGATATTATTTTACTTGCCTTCCCCGCCCCTCCCCTTACTTCAGCACAAAGGACCCTCATGTTGCCTTGCAAGTTGGGCCTGTTTCTACCCACGCCACTGAAACTTTCATTGACCTAACTTGTGAACAAAGGCACTCTTTAGAAAACACCCTCTATAGCACAAAAACACCCACTCTATAGCACACAAACACACACACAAGATTAAAGATATTGTGCACCCAGTCTCCAGATATTCCCCCATTTCTGTTCTATAACCATGAAGTTTGAAGTTTATTAAGCTTTAAGCTTACAATACAATATTTTACAATTTACAGTTTTAATGTCAATGTCACAATCTAATTTATAAGTTAACAATCAAAATATCTAACCTCATTGATCTTACAAATTTAATTCAACAATTTTATTTAATAGCGGACAGTTATAGAACATTGAAATAGATACAACACTTTTAGGTATTTGAGGACATTTCATTGTAAAAAACTCTAATAAAGAAACAGACAAAGTGCATTTATTATATTTACAGTTAGTAATATTAATTAAATAGATAATGTTATAGTGACTAATTTATAGGAATTTGTTAATTTGTAGCATATTACTGTTATTTTTAGATTAAGTAGTTGTACATATATATAATTTAGAAAACCAAGTATATAATTCGAAAATGTTCTGATAAATATTTTGATACCAGGATTTTGATGTTTATTGAGTTAGTTAATCTATTTTGATATTGTGTTGTAAAAAATATATTATTGATCATCTCATTTTAAAGGTATTTATAGTAGAATTAAAACAAAATTTGAAACAAGAGATTCCCTTGTAGCTTTTGTTTTTAGCATCGTGTATTACTACCCGTTCGGTTTGTACGCCATGTAGCTATTGATTTAATTGAAATAGATTTAAGTTACTTTTTAAAAACGTGTGGGTTTTGGAGGTTTTTGTATGTTTTGGTAAGTTGTTGCACACTTGTTAGCCATGAATTAAGACGGTGTCTTTTACATACTCGATATAATTGAGTTTATGTATAGATAGATAGAATGTCTTGTGTGTTAACTGTGCTGAGTGGTGTTTTCATCTGAGAAATTCTTCACTTTAAGATATTGAGTTTGTGAAGACCCAATATTGGTAATATGTCATTTTATGTGTATATGTTTTTGCTAGTGTATACGTTTGTTAGATCAAATATGTTCTTTATAGGTTTGTTCTGTGCAACTTGGAGTGGATAAATAATACTGGCAGCCTCATATAACCTGAGGTACTGAAAGAGATCGTTTATTAGAACGTCATAAATAACGATTTTAATTTTTGGGGGAATTCCAGATAGTGTTTGCAATATACCTATGGCAAGCAATCACTGAAAGCAACATTCAAATTACTAACTTCATACAATCTTTAATTAAAACAACATGAACAACCCACAATTATGGACACGTGGACAAATACATCACTTTAATCTGCTGATATTTTCCGGTGATGAGAGAGTAAGTATTAGAATTCCAGGCGCGTGTACTGAGGGTATATTTACTAATTGGGTTCACACTTTCTCCCTAACACAAATGTGGCTGCCTTTCCTCTTAAATTATACTCTCCTTATCCCTATTCCATTAGCGTAATTAATGTATGCGTATAATCCGAATGAGTACCAAGCCATGATGGATATATATATGCTTATCCCGAATGGGTAGTAAGACGTGGTGAAAAATATGTATATTTGCCAAGCATGGATAAAATATTATGTTACTAAACTATTAGAACTATATTTTATCCAAACGCACATGTTATATGTTTCAAATTCTGAAAAAAGAAATTTTGGGAGTGACCTGTATATGTCTGTGTAAATGTTAGGTCTGATGACAAGACCCAAGCTTAAAAAAAATGCTATCAGTTTTATAAGAGATTTGTAGTCCATGCTGTAGAGACTAGATAGCCGAGATGAATTTTAAAAATTTGGTATGTAATAATATTTCTATCACACCTCATTACTCAATAATATATGAAATGATAAATAGGCCTACATATTATGGGTAATTGGCTTGATTAAACAAACACAACCCAAATTGATCCATTCTAAAACGATTACAAAGAATTTGATTAAATAGCGATTGTAGGGACATTGTAGTAAATAATAATAATTTATAGCTCAAACGTACATATAATTTAATATATACAATTTTTTTAGTTTGTCAAATATAACATTATTCATATTCATAAACCATTTGGCTGATTTTGTTTTGTTTATTGTATATACATAATATCCATTCAGTCCATTATTATGAATTCCAAAAACTTATTGTCCTTGTAAATTACTCATAGCATCAAACAAAACGATTGATATGGTTCGTTCAGTATTTATAGAAAAAATAATTTTATTTTTTATGTAGAGAGAATGTTTGGGAGTAATTCCCTAAAGTAGACACCCCTCCCCTTTCCCAATCCAAGAATTATTAAATATATGTTAAAATGAAAATATTTTCCCCTTCCTTTAGCCGGATTAATATGTGCATTTATATTCTTTATTAGCCTATTATGATTGAATAAGTAATAATATTGTTGAACATGTATTATGTATGTGAGCTCTTAAAAATAATTATTAGTAAACACCGTTTGGTCTTATATGAATACGATGTTTTGGAGCGCTTGAAGTTTGGTAATAATGAATTTTATATTAGATAATATTGAACTAATCATAATTATAGAAACATAACAATTATTGGATCAACATGTCCAGATAGGAAGTAGATGATCAATTAACATTTTATACTTTAGGTTTAATATTTATCTAATTATTTTATGGCATTAGTAACTCAAAATTTCATTGCCACACTTACTAAAGTAAATTGAAAATTTTTAAGGAACGTACTTTATAAAAACATATCAAAGGTTGTTACAATAAGTTAATAAAACCTTGGAAGTGAGTTAAAAGACAGTTTATTATAGAATATTGAAAAAAAGTTTTTAAAGATAAAATATGATTACAAGGATTACCAAAAAATATTAAGGATAAATATCCTATGCCATAAATAGTCAATTATATATGCAACCACTCCCTAAGAATGCAAATCATTAAATAAATGTTACAGAGCAAAATGGTTATAATTGGGAGGGTTAGACTAGTCCAAGATTCAGGTAAGCCAATTGAAGAATTAAATTAATATATAAATTGTTCGAGGACCTTTCAATTATGATCAAGAATAAACAAAATAATCTATGAAAGGCAATTCCACTAAAACATAATATAAAATTGACAGGAACTAGAAAATAATAACAAGATGATTAGATTATTAATTAACAGTTAAAAATTATGGCATTAAAAGAAACGGTGAAACCCATATATAAAATAGAGGAATAGAAATGGCATGCAAAATATATTAGAATTAATTTCATATAAAAATATTAAAACATATATAAAAAATTAGACATAACATGGATTATAGGTTTAAGTAAAAATAGTAATAAATATAGGAGTAAATTATCTGTATCTTATCTTATCTGTATGGTACAATGTAGGTGCTAACAACCGTAAAGTTATGTAACACAGATAAAATTTCAAACAGATTTTGTAGTCTTAAAGCATTATAATATAAGTTATTTGAATATAAAATCTTAGAAGTTATAAAAAAAATGTGTAAACAAATAAATAAATTATTATTGAAAATGATAATATACTGTTTTGTACTAAAGTAAGCCACCTATCTTAGCTAGTTCTATCCATTCCACCTTATTATACCCTCTCTCTTTCAGGTCCATTTTAGGTTTCATACTCGTCAATAATGATTGATATTCTACTTTGGTATACAAGTAACATTTTCTATGGTGTTTTTTTTTCAGGAGTTTGAAGTCAAAAGAAGCCGCTAAGCTCAATTTGCGTGAAAGGTAATAACATTTTATAAGTAATTCCTAGTGCATGTCGCATGTATCCGTGAGTGGTTGGGGTACAAGAAGATTATCGACACTTAAAGAGTGTTAAAAAAGAACGCTCATAGCCTTAGGATCTTGTAGTATTTTTTTAAAATGAGTAAAACTATTCAAGTAAACATAGGTCTGCAAACCGACTCACAAAGAGATTTAAATAATTCTATCTTTAGGGAGTAAAAACTTTAAGATCAAAAATGAAATGTTATTTGGGTTTATATGACACACATTTATTACCTTATCACAACAAAAGGAGTTCTACACGGTATTCCTCCATTTTCACACATATTTCACATCTTCTAAACAGACTTTTGCGTGCTTTTTTCAAAAATACCTTGCTTCATCCAAATCGTCCGACAATTGTTTTCAGCTTGCTGCTGTAAGTCTACTAAATACTTTATTGGGGACAAATACAATAAACTCTTTAAGTATCCCCAGACAAAGCCATCCAAAGGATAAATCCACAACCACAAGCCATGAGACTGCATGTGATGAACGGATCGAAGAGGTCTATGGGCATTACTCCCCTGGACCCGTGACCTAAATACTTTGGATTCTTTTGTTTGGGGATACTTAAAGAGCTTAGTGTATTCGTCTTAAATAAATTACTTAACAGACTTACAACAGCGAGTTGAAAACCGTTGATAGACAATCCGAATGAAGCCAAAGATTTTTGTAATCGTCAAAAAAACCGTACTCAATATTTTGATAAATATGATCCCCTGAAACTGAAAAAAAAAAGTTTTTGCAATTCCGTCTGTCTGTCCGTCTGTCTATACCTTGGACTACAGCTGGAACCACTTTACCTTTCGGGCTAAAACTTTGTATTTAGGGGTTTCAAAAGGTCCCGCTGAGGGTATTTTTTAGAATTAGATAGATAACCCTATAATTAAGGGTTGTTTACTGGAGGGGAAAAGGAGAAAAAATCGATCTTCTTGAAATCCTCTTTAAATGACTTTAAGGGGATAAGTATACATTTCAATTTTGGTCATGTATCCGTAACTATTTAAGATACGAAATAATGTATCATTGTAAAATTGTAGTACTGCTAAAATTAAAAATATTTTAATCTGGAATATATTTTTATACACCTGATGGTTTCTGAGTTATAAGCAACCATACACATGGGGTCCACCATGTGATTCCAACATTTTAAACGCATACTCTTTGAAGGAAAATATTTACTGAATCTATATTAAATATTAAAATTATAGTAAAACTCACAAAGTTTCTGTCAAGTTAATTTCAGTTTAGTTAATTGCACCTCCACATGGGTGCCTTTGGTTGCACGAAGCATGTTTAGTCTGTAGTCAATTTTAACGCCAAGTGTTTTGCAACATGTCTACTGTGACAGATTTTATGACATCTGCTGTGTGCTGTCTCAAATTCATAACGTTGGTAACTTTCGTAGAGTACACTTTGTCTTCGACATACCCTCATAAGAAGAAATTTAATGAGGTGATGTTGGGGGAACTCAAAAATCAGGGAATTTGACCATCATGATCTATCCAACGGTTGTAGAATGTGTTATTAAGGAAGTTTCATACATCATAGCTCCAATTGGGTGGAGCACCATCATGGTAAAAAAAAAATTGTTGGCAGAATGATTGATATATGTGGTACAGTAAAGATCTGGAGCACACCCAGGTATATCACGGCAGTGATGATGATTTCAAAAGTAAAATTGTTCAAAATTTAGATTGCACACGAGACCACGCCACACATAACTTTCGAACTATCATGCACGTGTTCTTTGACTACATGTGGATTTTTCGATTCCCAAATTAGTACATTGTTTCGATTCACTTATCCCTAAATGTGAAAGGTGGCCTCGTCCAAAAGCATTACATTCAATAAAATGTTCCCTTCACCATCGATGCGATTCTAGATAGCGATTGCAAATGATTATCATTTTGGTCAGTCATCAGGTTTGATTTCGTGCAAAATCTTCACCTTATAGGCGTTAATGCGCAATCGATGGTGACTAACTTTATGAACCGTCTACAGTTTAATTACATGTTATCTCGCTCCTTGTCTGACTGTCTTCCTGAGGCTACCTACGAATTGTACCCTTCCTTAAGGTTTAGAGAAGGTAACTGTTTTATTATCACATACAAAATTAACTTTTGTGCGATGGTTAACAATTTCAAGACAGAATCAATCATAAAATGAAGGTTATAAACTAAATACATGTTAGAACAAACACTAAAAGTATCGTACACAGTGAGGCCAACTGACAAACACAATAAAACACTTTTCCGAATTAGGCGCTAGTATACAACTTATTAAACAGTAACAAACACATAAATAAAGAAACACAATGATTATTAAGTTTTATTAATGAGTCATATAAACAAAGTACAATAAGATACATAAGGGATAGTTCATTTGGTTTCCGTTGTTTCCTGTGAAGAATAATATATTTTGGTCGCTGAGTGTAGAATCACAACAAGTAGGTAAAAATAATACTTAATAAACTGAAAACAAAACGTTCAGTATTATGAGCTCCGTGAGTATAGGTAAATGAGTCAACAATAGTTAACTAAAGGAAATTACAGTTTGGTATCTATATCCAGGATCCTGAAAGTTCCCGAGAAGACAATCCCTACGACTCGTCAACTGCAATAAGCTGGACAGTGGCGGGTCTATAATTATAAACATTTAAATAAGTCCTTTGAACTGACCTCAAGGAAGAGTTCGTGCGATTAAATGTCAATACTCCCGTGCAAATGACCATCAACCCATTCGCTTATGATCACTTAGGTTCTTAAGAAGCCTAGCTACTTAGGCATCTAGAAATTAAATAAATAAACTCTCTATCTATGGCAACCAATAGTAAGTTAACGTCATAGTCACATTGAGGAGGCGCTAACCTAATCCCTCTAATACCGGGGACAATTAGCCCCAGTTAGAGCAACATAGCTACAGCCCAGAGCGATAGTGGCCACACCCACGAACAAAACTTGTCTACAAGGTATACCCAACAAGTACAAGTACAACGAGTGTAAGACATAAGGAGGCCGTCTACAAGCCTTCAAATAAACATGCAATAGTGATTAAAAGGCCGTCCAAGGGCAGAGCGAACAATAATTAATAAAATACAGAACCCCAAAATAATACAATATGAGACAACATAGCCACGGTCAAGATACCTAATTAGGTCATCAAAACATATCTAATACTCCCCACTAGTGACTCGTGACGTTCTCTTCCTACCAATACAGACAGACATTGCCAAACAACCAATCTAACGTTAATCGGATATATGTAGACATAATACTAACATGACTCAACTTGAGCGGGTAAGCCGCTTATATCACGATAAACAGCACAAGTAGTACATGTCAGCAAGTGACTATATCTGCTCACTGAACTATCATGCTCTAGTTGACTCTTGTGGAAACTTTTATAATATAGGCCTAACTAGCTCTATAATTATTTACATCAATCATCCAGGGGGTTGACTTAGAAAGAAACAAGCGATTCATGACTCCCCAAATTAGTTGAGCCAATGCGTAACCTTCACATATCCCGTAGCTATACAATTGTAATTACATAGTAACAGATACACTGCTTGGCGAGTAACAGTACACACCGCAGCCAGACGGAAATTAGCCAGTCCGGCTACCAAACAGTCTCTGTGTGAGCCAACTCAAATGTAGCAATCCGCTGCGAGAGTGCAGCGTGATTATAGCCCCAGTGATAGGGCAGGTGGCGCACTTCTAGTGCACCAGCGGTTAGGTTATGGAGGTGTTAGTGATCCAGGTGTGGCGGGGTGCTACCTCTGGGTACCACCTGCGTTGACTGCACCAGAGTTCATTCCGGCCTGGGCCTGCTCAGATTGTCTGCTGCAGTAGAGAAGGTACAGTTAGAGACCCGATCAGTCGTAAATTATTAGAAGTTGTGTGTCTTATTCTGTTCGAATGGTATATTAAACCAAATTCTAGATTGAGAAGGAAAAAGGAAAGTGGGAACAGGTGTCAGCCAATCATACCTTACAGCTACAGCGCTGGTCAGAGTGGTCATCAAGGGGGGGTAGGCGCATGCGCAGTGAGAGCAAAGAGAGAGAGAGGCAATATGAAGCGAGTGAAGCCCCAACATTACAATTTCTCGATGTGGTTAATTACTGCATTTGAACGAAATGAGGCTTGTAAGCGATGCCGCCGAAACACACTCACATAAACATAACCCTAAAATTAAGACCTTACTAAAGGAAAAAAATAGAAACATTTGATTTTCTCAAAATCGGCTCTAACGAATTTAATTAAAATTCGTATGTAGGCGTTGATTAAGATTATAAACAAAATGGCTCCAATAAATAAGTAAGTCTCTCAAAAAGTTGATATTCTTTTTCCTTTAACCTCTTAGGGGAAATGTTTGTACAGCAATGAACGATCTTTATCATTTTAGACTCAATATTTAATATTTCCCTATTTTATTGGTCAAAATTTATAAAGGAAGAATTTAATAGCATTGCGATGACCTGAATATGTGCCACTCCTAATAAAATGTCAAACATTTTAACCTGGAAGTAGAAATTTTAATACAAAGGGTTGACCCTTGTGGAGCCAATGGCAACCTTTTTTATTGATCCAAGTATACAAATGAGGACTTCTAATTCTTTAAAAATAAAATCATGAAATATTAAGCCTGGGGTCAAAATATGTTTTACGTAAGTATAGCGTAATTTGTGATCGGGTTTGCTAGTGTATATTCTTTCTTTTCAAATATATTACGAGTTTTGAGTGAATATCTCCATTTTGAGACACTGTGGCTATAAAGTCAGTGCAGAGTTTCGTACCATTTATTTTAATAGAGTGATTGTTATGATCTTTAGTGGGCAAAGATGATCCTCGTTTCTCACTGTTTATAGAACACACTATATTTATTACATTTCACACTCTTTGGAGGAGTGTTTCTGCAACAGTTTATGATATTCCATTTAGTAAATGTTACGAGCTTTTAGTTAATATTACTATTAAAGAGAAAGTGTGTGTGTGTGTGTGTGTGTGTGTGTGTGTGTGTGTGTGTAGCATTTATTTTTTATAGCCCAAAGACAACATTGCTGGTATTTCTTCTTGAGTTGGTTTTCGGAGCTATGGTTACTGATATTTTTTACTAATTTTAATGAATTCTACAAATTTATAAAGCTCCAAACGCTTTTCTTTAACAACCTGTATATTAAAATGACTATTACACGTGGGTAACACACACAAACAATAATTTAGTTACTTCATCTTGTAAAGTATCACATTATATTTTAATTCTGATGATTTGTTTAGAGGTACATCTCTCAAATTGTGTCATTTTCAATGAACAGCAAGAGTATTATTCTAGATTGATTGATAGACTCAAAATAGTATTCAGCTTTAGTATAAATGTCCCAGTTATTATCGATTCACATGAAGGTGTTACGCAACAAGAAACAATACTCCATTTAAGTAAAATTTACCACTTTCTGAGAAGGCTGGGAGCTAAAATCAAAGTAAAATACTTCTAAGTGTGTCAGATATAGAATCCGATACCTCTGTCGTTTCCTGGAGTTGTGACAATGAGCCTGTCTTACTTTATATGTTTCTGAGTAGTTATACTGAATTATTATTTTACAGTTATACATGTTTTTTTAATATCAATGGTGTCCACTCCTTAGTACTTATTGTTATTTTCACTCAGTATTTTAAGAACATTAATTTTTTTTAATCACTTGTAATACCCCATGAAGTAATACCAAAACCCAGATGTGATTCGATTAGCGCGTTATATACTATTTTTAGAATATCAAATGTAACGTATTGTTTTAGTATACATATATTTACCATTCACGCTCTTAGCTTCCTACTCATTATGTTTATATGAGTATTCCATTTCATATGAGACTCTCTCATCAGTCCAAGATAATTATATGTCTCAACTTGCGTGGATGTTGAACAATTACACGGTTTCATATTATGTAAACAATCTAGGCAATGACCTTTTATATCTCATTTATACTTTATAACATGTGGTAGTCTGATATGCACTGTTTGTGTTTTTTTAATGTTAATTATTAATTTATTTTCATGGCTCCAGTTTTTTCACCTTGTTAAAGTCTTCCTGCAATATTTGTTTAGCTCTATCTACATTCTTGTACACCACACACAGCTTCGTATCATCAACATACACAAACATACTACAATCAATTTTGTATACACTTTGACAATGTTCTTTCATAGCTTAAGTAGTATAATATCGTTGAAGAATAGTAATATTTAGCACAGACTCTTACTTCCCGTTCGGGTTATATGCTTATTTGGCCCAAGAATAGAGCCTTGTGGCACTGCGATATTTATACTTAATTCTTCACTTTCTATATTATTTATTTTAACTATTATTTTCTTATTTCTTAAGTAATTTTTAAATCATTCGTAAATAATACCTATGATAAAAATTTGCTAAAGTGATTCTAGTAAAATATCTTTATTTAACGTATCAAATGCTTCCGACATGTATATACATGCTATAGCTATATGTTTGTTTTAGTTTAATTTCTCTAGAATTTCATTAGTAAACGTGTGTAAGAGTAGTAGTATTAGTATTAGTAGTATTAATTAAGCATAACCTGAACAGAGAGTAAGACACGGTGGTAAAACAAAGTATTATCAATATAGTTATTATTTTGTAAGCCATTCGTTGTTCTGCTTTTGTTCAATACAAGTTTATTGGAGGTCTCGACTATTGGCTAGCACTTTAATAAAATAAAATTAAAATTAAATGATTTAGATTTCTTTTACTAATTGAAATCGAAATTGAAATAATTGTTATTTTTATTATTTTTATGAATACTTATATATCGCTACATACACAATTTGGTTATCATTATTTGTATTTTGTTTAAAAAAGTTCAAACTCATTATATGAGATGGGTTCTTTTAATGGTTCCATTCAATTTAAATAGTCCGCACGACCGTTTTAACTAGCCCTGTACTTACTGATGATGAGCCAACCGACCAATTATTTATTTCTATCGCATGCGGTTTTATTATTTTTAAATGGCCGTTATTTACTTGTAACAGAGGCTGCGCGCGGTAATACTTTAGCAATTCATTCCAGACCAGTTTTTAGTACAATCAATTTGTGCAGTGAAGCAGTAGCTCTACATAGGTCGCACGAAAAGTAGACATAAGGCCTTCTTCTCTCCGAGGTCTGAACACACATTCACGCATGTAATCGTAATTCACATGGACACAAGAACAGTTTCTGCCTCCAAACAATCCTGTAGTGAACTCTAAGCATTCTTCTGGCCTCATGACATGCACGCAGTACAACATATTACCAACATGTTGGACAAGGTATTTAGATGTGTACAGTCACGGGTATAAGTAGGTGCCATGCGACATCCTGATACAAAACAGATGTATAGGATCAATTAGCTACTAATGTATAAAACGGCATTTCGTTAGTAAAAACATACATGTTTAACTGAACAATATTTCATTTGGAAATATTATTTAAAGGCGGAGTTAGTGAAGGGAGCACGAGTTAAGGGCCGTAATTTTGAAACTTCTATATACAAACTTTTTTAGGACAAAATAAATCAAATAATTCTCCAGTAGAAACATGGTTCAACTTTATTAACATTGTGACAGAAACAGTTCTTTGATAACTGTCAAGGATGTCCTGGAGTTCAATGACAACTTCCCGTATCTTTTGTGTGTGTGTGTATATATATATATAACTTTAAAAAGTATTTCATTTAATGCCCCTATGCTCATAACAGATATTGAATAACTGTTGATATCACCATGTGAAGAAAATTAAACTATGTTTATTAATATTTAATATATCATGGAGAAAAAAAAATTTGCTACAAAAACTGTAAAAATACCTTTTCTCGCGTTCTTCCCATTCCACCCGTAATCCTTGACTTTTAGCTGATAGGATACCTCCATACAACCATGGACATAGCTCTGTAGGAGATTGATATTTTATTTAGAAGATATTGTAAGCATTTTACTATTGAAATAGAAACATTAAGTTCACATAAAATAATCGGTTAAAGAAATAGTAAATCTACTGTAAGCCTATATATCAAATTATTTCTGGGTCTTTGAACTTAAACATCTATCTTAATACTGTTTTTATCATAATGAGCCGTGATATAACAATTATACTCAATTTTATACAGTTGTGTGATGTGGTGTATATTATCATATAAAACAGGGGACACTGTAAATATCTATTTAAACTGTTGACGCCCTGAGATAGATCTGATACTACATTGCATACAGTTTTGTGTTGCAAAGTGTATTATAACCTAATACAGGCGATAATGCAAATTTCCATTTAAACTAGAGAAATCGTGATATAAATCTAATACTACATTACATACAGCTTTTAAATGCGGGTTGTATGATCATGATGTCTCAATAAAGATGTTTAGAGGTGTATTTTTATAGCACATGTTAAAATTCTTGGTAGTAAATACTAAAGAGAATATATTTTAATCGTAGAAGATAAATTCAACAAAATAACCATTACCATTAAACCCCTTTAAACATTTTGTTTTAGCAATGTATAGCCAAATATATCATTAATATTATTAATAAATTTGAGTTGTTTATAAAATCAATTCAATTTAAAAGTAATTAGACATCAAGCTACATACTCTCCTATAAACAAACAAGATAGTTAGTTATGACCCCCACTGTACTCATTGCATTAATTAGAGTGTGGCTCAAAGCGTAGTTTTTATTTTTATAGGAACACGCTGTCATCGTATATATGTGTCGACGCTAATGTAGGGTATATATCACGATACACTGACGCTGAGCTCATGTGTGTACCAGAACACACCAAACACCCCCTCTACTAATAAAAAAAAAATACTAGTTTCAGTTACTAAAGAAAGGGCAGGCTCACACAAGTTTGTAGACTTGATTTGTAGTTTAAATCTTATTATTTATACACACATTACAATGATGTACTGACCTTCTTTAAACTAGGCTATAATTTATGTATTAGCTAAACCATTTTATTTTTATCAATTTGATATTTTTCATTACGTAAATGTGTTTTGTGCATCCTTACGAAGGTTAAACCCTTGTATTAAGGTATATTTTTATACCAAAGTTTATAAGATCAAGCCAAGATCATGTTTATAAGATCACTAATGCAACAAACTGAGCTGTCGATGAAGGGGATATAAGGCTTAGAATCCCAGCTGGGCTTACCAAGAATGATTTACCTCCAATGGTTTTACACTCTCCCTGCATAAACATTTGGGTATACTTCCTCTAAATTAAAACTTTTTTTTAATCCCTACTACATTATCAAAATAAGGTCACATAAGTATAGTCCAAACTAGTGGTAGCATGTTGGTGTGGTGCGATAATTTTAATACAATTATGATAGACCAACTCAAAACAGCTTGTTGGAACTTTAACCCAACCCAGACATTACGAGACTGATGCCTTTTTTCACGTGGTTAATGGCTTTAGCTAGTATTAATTACCTAGTTGAATAGATTAAAACTGATTACCAAACCCTTCCTTCACCTCTGACAAGACATCTTGTGAATGTGAGGAATGCCAGGCCTCCACCATGGTTCGGATTCCACGTTAAACTGTAGGTCCTTCATTTCATCTCACAATCACCCTACCATTACACATTAGCGTAAGTGCGTATAACCCGAACGGGTAGTAAGAAGCGGTGCTAATAATAATGATAGATTAAACTGAGGTATCTAGCTTCTAAATACATTTGAAGTGTGTGTATATTGGTTTTCATCTGTATAAATGGATTTCATCCGTCGAAATTGAAAGCTGATAAACTACAAGGCTGTATCTAGTAAGTGTTTAAAGTCAGGGTATTTCCTATAATAAACAATGGAAATATATTCCTTGGAATTTACATACATTTATAACCAGTAGTCCAGAAATAGATATACAGGAATTTAAAATATTTTATCTTTTGTCGGTCGGTCGTTTCGGACAAAGTGGTGCACATTTTCTAATAAAGGTCATGGTTCAAGTAATAAGTTATGCAAAGTTGAAAAGCTGTGCTATATTGAACTCAAAATGGGGCTTCTATTTATGATAAAATACTTTTTATGAGAATAGCAAACATATTTGGTCCCCGTCTTCTCTTCAAAAAATCAATCTACTAACGTAACACGGACACGAAAAAGGGAATAAAAAAAAACTGAACGTTGAATTTCAAACGGCATTCCAAGACGTACGCCAGTCTTTCTAGTCTCTTTCGGTGGACGTTTTTATTTTAAAATAAACTCACGTGCTCTAGATTCTTCTTTGTTGCGTATCTTAAGGTATCCCCTCTACTATTCTTTATTCCTCTTTGCTCTTCCTCCCTCCACTCTTTTGTTTCCAAGTGTTTCGTTACGCAGTTGTTTTATCTCGTGAACCCGGGTTCGCGTGCAGATGTCGTTAGTATCGAGTTTTCGCCACTGAATGACAAACAGCTCGGCTGTTATCTATCAAAATAACTTGACAAGGGCGGAGGTAAGGAGGGGCAAGAGACAAAAGACCATATCAGAGCTGAGCTGGGGGCCGCTTTCATCCACTATATAACGTATCTGTAGACATAAACAGTACACATGACCATTTATAAGAAGACTCTAAGAAAGTTGTTGGTTGACGATATAGTAGAAAAGGTCTTCCTGTCCTATTTCTCAACCCTCCCATCAATCCAAGGAGATATCGCCTGATCAGGGGCATTGGTTTGTCCTTCGCGGGAAGTGCTATTTGTTGACCCCATTCTCGACGCTATATTTTAGTTTTTATGTCTCTAGCCGGATCAGAAGGCTGAAACCAGTTCACAGCAAGGATCAAGAACTTATCAAAGGTAAGTAATTTCAAATATTTGGGGGAGTCCTTTTTTTTGACAAGAAATGTTTTTTATTTGGGTCATTTAGTAAAATTGTACCAATTTTATTTTATGCATTTTGTTCATTTTCATGCTATAATGCCCGTTCAATTAATAGTCTTATAAAATAAAATTTAAGATGGCAGCAAGAAGAGGTTGATAGTGCCAATATTGGCTTTTAACGACTTAAACGGATATTTACTTTCCTCGTTATTTTATTTTATGTTAGGAATTTTAAATCATTGCTAGCCAGAACCGAAATAAAACCATGTACTGATAAGAAAATACTTTTAGTAAAAAAGTGTAAAAATATCAAATTATTATTATTAGTACCGCGTCTTACTACCCGTTTGGGTTATACGCACTTACGTTAACGTGTAAGGGTAAGAATGATTGTGAGATGAAATGTAGGACTTACAGCTTAACGTGGAATCTGAGCCACAGTGGAGGCCTGATATTCCACACATTCACAAGTTGTGATTAATACACGTCTTGTCAGAGGTGAAGGAAGGGTTTGCCAATCATATAAATCTGTGCCGGGACCGAGGATTGCACCCCGGAACCCCAGCACAGAAGTCCGATACCTTAACCCTAGACCATCTGACCACCAATATCAAATTAAAATTAAAATTATATTTGGGGGACCAAGTTAACACGTCATCACAAGGGTTAATATCGTTAGGGCTATTTAAGTAGTCGACTATTTTTAATGGAGATTAACTTTAATACTCTATATTATTGACGAAATACTACGGAGATTTAAGTAATTATAAACCATATTAGTCGATATCAATGGTCTTGTGGTAAAGGGCTTGCCTCAGGACCCGATGTCCGTGGGTTCTAATAGAGCAGAGGGATGTTGACAGATAAAAAAATCTTAGCGCAATTAACTTTAGAGGGAAATTAGAGTTGTCGTTTCCAAGTCATGTGTCCATGGGGCGTGTAAAATGACTCTGGAAGGTATGTAAAAATTCTTTACAAAATATTGTTATGCCCTTTTGCGCTCACTCATAGAAATTTAGTGTGGAAGGCAATGAGGAACAACCATTCTTTCTAATCTCCCTTAGTACATAGGATTTCTACCAGATGATTTAGGAAGCACTAACAGATGAAAGACTAAATGCATATCCAGCACGAGATGGATATAAATCACATCAAACCAATCTTTGGGCTGTTGACGCAAGGATAAGACGAAGAAGTATCAATATTAAGTAATATTTCACATATTTATTTTCAACTTGGAAACTATCCCTCCCCCCATTCTTGTTTATTCCCGTAAGTCTCTTCTAGCCAGTACTGAGACTAGATCGTTCTAACAGCAAGTTCTCTTCACTGCTCCTCTAGTCAAGGTTACGAGGCCCTCAGATGGCCAACTTTCCAGAGTCTGAGGAGCGATGGTAGCAATAGAGGTAGGCTAGAAAAAACACGATGGGTTGAGGGGCAAGAGAATCTACGACAAAAATTGAAACAAGTCCGGAATTAAATGAAGAAACTTAACTTTTTTTATTTTATTTTTTACCTTACTCCTCCCTAATCCTTCTCTTTCTTTAATTAATTAAAACGTAGTCTTACGTCAGAGGCAGACTCAAAAGTTGTTTGTTCATCTCTCTTTTGTAACAAAAAAATCTTCCCACCAGGGAGTAGAGAATTAGATTTAAAACTACATAGAATGGTCTAAAAACGAGAGAAAAAGTTACAGATGCGGTAATGAATGTTAAAAGCGCAATTAAAGAGGATAACAATTTTCACAAGGTAGCAGGTGAAGTAACTATGTTAAATATGTACTTTGCAATTCACGTTTGTTTCTTAAATATTAATATTTTAATGAAATAAATAATGATCTATTATTTGTGTCGTTTTTTTAACCATTAATAATTCTAATGGTATTAAAACTAAAGTTGTCTTGAGTAGGTTAACTCTATTACTGTTCACTTCTCTATGAATGTTGTGTTAACTATTTTTGAGCTTTGATATATTAGACCCCTGCCTGATTTTGTATCAAACTAAGAATATATTGTTATCCCATTGGGATTATAACCCTTTCATAGCAAGATAATAACTAGTTAAAACACAACCTTAAGTCACTCTAGATCTATAATAAGGAATATATTGATATTGGATTGAGAGATTGGTATAATGTCATGGACATGAATACCAATACTGCACCCATCACTTACCATCACTTCCTTAAAATGGGTAACTATACTCCAATGATCACTTACATAACTTCCTGAACATGTATACTCATTTACATCCAACCCTTCCTGAAAATGCGTATCTAAATCCATTCATCACTCACATAACTTCCTGAACATGTATACTCTATTACATCCAGCCCTTCTTGAAAATGGGTAACTATACTTCATTGATCACTTACATAACTTTCTGAACACGTTTACTTACTTTACATCCAGCACTTCCTGAAAATGCAGACATATACCATATCCATAACATCTATCACTTCCTGAAGATGTAGGCGTGTACTCCATCCATAACATCTATCACTTCCTGAAAATGCAGACGTATACCCTATCCATAGAATATATCACTTCCTAAAGATGTAGACGTGTACTCCATCTATAACATCTATCACTTCCTGAAGATGTAGACGTGTACTCCATCCATAACATCTATCACTTCCTGAAGATGCAGACGTATACCCTATCCATAGAATATATCACTTCCTAAAGATGTAGACGTGTACTCCATCCATAACATCTATCACTTCCTGAAGATGCAGACATTTACTCCATCCGTAACATCCATCACTTCCTGAAAATGTGTACTTTCATTTCATACATTGCCTGAACATAAACCTCACCAAACCTTACTAAACGAATAATATTACAAGCTATAGTTCATGTATTTGCTACAGTAGCTTAGACACATTTATACTATTGATTTGAATATAGCTAGTAATATTGACTTCACCTGTCAACATCCCTATAGGTCTGCATAAGAATACGTGATAATTGATCTTGTTACTTCACCAAGTAGATAAAGTCTGGTTGAGTTTGTTCTCAGATTGAAGTGCGTCTTACGTAACTGTGTTTTTCAAGGGTAGGTTTGAGTTTGTCTGGCAAAAAGAGTGGCAGCCAGGGGCAAACAATCCAAGATAGATAGGTTGTAAAGTCAAACAAACATCCCCACATTCGCGGACAAACAAAAGATAGTTGGGCGACTACACCACTCCCCTCCCCCTGACCCCACACCACTCTCGCCTTGCAAGATCATTCATTCTATGTTTACCATCCAGTAGTGATCCAAGGAATGTTACACGGGGCTGTACTTGTTACTACATTCTTCAGTACCACTGTCCAGTACGTTTAGGCTTTGCACCAAATATATTCTCTGGGAGATCCGGGTTTACAAGTCAAGGTGAAGTGACATCTCTGTCGTTGAGAGGTGACATCTTCTCTGCGGTTGTTGGTTTTATAAATATCTGAGTTTTAGTATAAACTAAACTAACTCCTAAAGCTGTGGGACTAATATTCGTTGTTATGTAAAGCTAGTTGTGTTTTCTACAAATGGTAATTATATTTTAACGAGTTCAGCATTTAAAACTTTGATTTAAATCTTTTTATCTTTATTTTTTTGCCTACATTTAAAATTGGTGTGTATACTAAAACCAAATTTGTATCTATAATAAACTATATTCCTCCAAAACAAACGTGTATACTTTCATACATCTAATAATTATAAAATATTCCAACAAACGATTATGTTATAATTATTTTATCCTAAATGTATTAAGCAAATTCTCAAATAATTGCTTTTAATCGTCCAATATTTTGGTAATCGTTGATGAAAAGGCCATTAGTCAAAGGAGATATTATAAAATGGCAATTAATGTTTGTGTAGTATTAGAAGTTGAATAAATCCTCATCCAACAGTTTAGAAGCTGATTGATCAATAAACTCCCCCTTCTCCGCACTGAAACTAATTAATGGAAAGTAGGGTCCCAAATTTTGCAGATTGTCTCGGGAAAATTGATTTTAATCGCGTTAGAAAGGTGAGGTTTGACATAATGGATTGTAGAGGAGATTTTCCAGATGGGGTTGTGGAGGAGATTTGCCAGAAGGGGTTGTAGAGAGGTTTGACCGAAAGGGGCTTGAGGGGAGTTTTTCCTCGAGAAATTGAAAAAGTTTGTTAAGAGGGATTGAAGGGGACGTTTTCCATGAGAGTTTGGAAGGGAAGTCTGCGAAAGGGGGCTAGAGGGGAGGTTATCCAAGAGGGTTTAGAGGGAAGGTTTTCCTAGAGGAACTGTATGGGAGTTTTTCTAGGAAGGGTTGGAAAGGAATTTTGGTAAGAGGGGTTGGAGGGGTAATATTCCAGGACGAATTAGTTTTATAGGAGGGTTTGGAGGAAAGGTTTGCCAAGAGGGGTCTTAAGAAAGAGTTTACCTTAATGGTTTAAGGGGTAGGTCTAGAGATAAGTTTTCTCAACAAGGATTGGAGGGAAATTTTTCCAATTTTCCCCAGAAGGATTGATGGAGGGATTTCCAGAAGGTGTTGAAGAGGTTTTACATGAATTAATGGTAATATGGGGAAGTTTTTCAGAAAGTGATGCAGGGAAGATTTGCCAAGATGTAAGGCAGGTAATGTTGGACAGGAAATGATACAGGTAAGGATGACAATGAAAGGTTTACCAGGAGTGGAGGCAGGGAAGTTTTCTTGGGAAGCTATGTAAGGAAGAGTTGCCTGAAAGTTATTCAAGAAAGGTTTACCAGCAAATTATGCAGGAAAGATGAACCAGATGCTATAAGTTTGAAATCAGTTACATGATCTATAGAACGTCATGTAGGTCAGTTTAGAGCTCCTCCAAGTCTTCTGTGGGGAACTAAGATAATTCCTTTACATAGAGCACACGTACTTCCATATTTGATGTAAGGAGAGGCAGACTACATCTAGTTTGACCCTATGTAGGAGCAACAAATGTTTATTTGTGATTTTGATATATGTACAGGCTTATGTCACTGTTTCCTAATTTAATCTTTGTGTGCATACAGCTAGGAGAGACCATGACAATATGTTATCGTTTAGATAGTCGGAACAAATCCCTTGTAGCAATGTCACATCGACTCTTCCCGGGAATATAATTCAAGACTATTTTATCAGTGAGAAAATTATCTATTCACCGAGTTAATGTATCAAAAGCTGTATCTAGTATGGTTTGTAAATTGGAATAAAGTAATTTTAGAATATACCGAATGGGTAGTAAAACGCGATGTACTACAAAGAACAAGTTTTTATATTCATATTTATACTATTACTAAACTGTTTACACTCCTGGTACCAATATTAGTGTTTAACATTCTCTGGGAGTGCTGTCCTATATTAAATCAATGAATAATGTAGGCTTGTATTTAAAAGGGCTAGTTCAATTATTTGAGTTAGTTAACGTGAACTTTCTGAACCGACCGATTATATCAGTACACAAACCTATAGTTAAAATAACTGTATGCTAAAGGCCTCAGACATTTTCAGGGTTGATTAGGATCTAACAATCGCCGAACAGATCCAGGAGAAAATGGTTTGAGCTCCAGCGAATCGGTAGATGTCCTCATAAGGTGACAAAGTACGGAAAATAAGTTAGCTCTGAGTGGGTTCTCAGGTGCTCAAAACCCACTTGTGTATTTAGCATTAACCAAAGATGAACATTCAGTCAAGCTTTCTGACCTAATATTTGAAATCTCTAACTTTTAGTGGGATGGATGGAGGAATGAAGGAGAGGGGATTGTCACAAGGACAACTGTTGACGAGGGTTGGTGGCTTGACAGGGGTAGTTGTTGGTTGTGTAAATCGTGTTTAGGGTAGTGAGTAGCCTGGTAATTACAGTCGGAGAAGGGGTGGGTGTGTTGATAGGATTGCTCCCCTCTTCAACTACCACCACCGACTTCAAACAAGTCTATTGTGCCCCTGGCGTTTAAACATTCCCTCGTCGTACTGGCTGCTGGTATGTCAGCGAACTGGGAACAAGGGGCGTCCTTTGGAGCAGCCGACTTGGAAACTGCTGTCAATTTACCTCCACCTCTCACAACATGTCTGCTTGGAGGAGTTGACTTAGAAACTGATGATACTCCCTTTACCTGAAACAACATGGCTGCTTGGAGAAGCTGACTTAGAAACTACTGTCAATTCCCTCTACCTCCAACAACACGACTGCTGGGAGTAGCTGACTTAGAAACTGCTGTCAATTTACCTCCACCTCTCACAACATGTCTGCTTGGAGGAGTATATTTAGAAACTGCTATTAACACCGTATACCTCTCAAAACTTGACTGCTTGGAGGAGCTTACTTGGAAACTGCTGTAAATTCTCTCTACCTCCCACAACATGGCTGTTTGGAGGAGGATATTTAGAAACTGTTGTAAATTCCTTCCACCTCTCACAACAACTCTTTTTAGGCGCGTTGACTTGGTAACTACTTTCCACTTCCTTTAACTCCAATAAAAAGGCTTCTTGGGAGAACTTAATTTTAAAATTATGTAAATTCCCTCCCATTTCTTACAACAGGGTTTCTCGGAGGAACTGACTTGGAAGCTGCTGTCAATTCCCTCCACCTCCAGTCACAACATGGATGCCAGCCAAGGCAGTCCATAATACAAATACTAATAAATATCAACTAAATAAACAATAGCTAAGACTTAAAGTAACCATACAAATTAAACTCCCGGTTATCCGTGGTAATGGAGGGGTTGAGTGCCACGGATAGCCCAAAATCGTGGATAATTCGCATATTTAGTTAAACAAGAGATCGTAGCACATTCAATTCAAACTATTACTCACCTATCGTGACTAGGTCTATGAACACATGCTTATATTTCACGCACTAAGATAATAAAAAACACTTTAAATCAATGTTAATTATGTTCAAAATGAACACATATTTTAAAAAGTTTGTATTTTTCTTTTTCTTAGTTGCAGCTGCTCCCTTTTCTTTTATCACGATATGTATTATCCGTAACATCACCTTGTCAGAGAGGAGTGTGTCGTATTCCTGTTACAGATAATTAAGTAGGTTATGAATCCATTCCAGTGCAGTAACCCTTGCATACACTTTTTGCCTATAGTGCCATTATCTCTTCCCTGAGGATTTACTGAGTACAACAATCGGTAGCCCTGTATTCTCCATAAACGCAGCGTTTTTGTTTTTTTCCAAACGTATCCCCTGCTGTTGGCTATGCCGTGGTTAGATTGCGTAACGGATAGTCGGGAGTTTACTGTATATTAATTAAGTTGGATATTCAACAGAAAATAACGGATATCTACATTAATTAGTGAATTATTTATTGATGTGTATCCTAAACCTAAAACCCAATCCATTTCAATAATATTTCAAAATTTATTGACAAAGATCTTGGTATGTCTGAAAAACCGTGACTTATAAGAGCAAGTGTATTTGATAACGACCCCCTCCTGAGCACTCTGCAGCCATTTTGATCCCCGCAGAGTGTAGGGTAGGCAACGTTTAAAACATTTTGCATGTATGATTCATTGAACCTCCCGTGGTGTTGGCTCTAAAGTCACATGCCCCCTCTCGTATCAACAGTCTGGTTACTGTGAAAGTTGCTCTGACGATGGTTCGTAGTTTCATTAGTTTAATGTTTAGGTTCCCTTCACTATAGGAATATGTTTAAAGTGACGTTAGTTCAACCATTAGAAGCATCCTCATTGTGTTGTGTATTTGTTCTTTTCGTGTGACGTGTGGTCAGGGTTTAAGGTGACGTTAGTTCAACCATTAGAAGCATCCTCACTGTGTTGTGTATTTGTTATTTTCGTGTGGCATGTGGTCAGGGTTTAAACTGACGTTAGTTCAACCATTAGAAGCATCCTCATTGTGTTGTGTATTTGTTCTTTTCATGTGGCGTGTGGTCAGGGTTTAAAGTGACGTTAGTTCAACCATTAGAAGCATTCCTCACTGTGTTGTGTATTTGTTCTTTTCATGTGACGTTTGGTCAGGGTTTAAAGTGACGTTAGTTCAACCATTAGAAGCATCCTCGTGTTGTGTATTTGTTATTATTTTGTCACGTGTGTTCAGAGTTTAAACATACACTTTTAGCACACTAATAATCCTCACTGATCTGTGTGTTAGTTCTTGTGTCACACAGAAAGACGATTTCTAATTCTTAATAGAGAAAGGTTTATTTGGCATTTTAGATTAAACATTTTTTTACCTAAAATTTTGAGTAATGGTTTTACAAAACTATAATATTTGGTCTAAATTAAAATACAAATCTACTCGCCCCTATGTATTAGAATACTTTAAAAAGTGCATTTCATTTTCAACCAGTTCTTGTCAATACATAAAGCCACTCTAAAAAGAAGTGTTTATTTCCCACGTGTTAATGTCAAGTGCCAGGGATGTCTCTACTGACGGTGCAACACGTGCACTTGTACGGGGCATTGATTTTTTTTTNGGGGGGGGGGGCAAATATGTAGGATATTGAAAATTAAAAGAAAAAATAGTTTATTAAAAACACGTTTTCATTTGTTCTTTCCTTGCCAAAGCCTTTCACCAAATAACTTAAAATAAAATAATAATTTTCAACACTTGGTTAAATCATAATTCAATACTTATGAGTTGGCAACACTGTCAACAGCTGATGAGCCAAACATTTTCTGTTGTTTCTGAGTGAGAATCACATAAAGTTGATTTTACGCAATGTTACAGTGATAAGTGTTTTTATTTATTGTTTTACCTGTTTTAAGGAAATACAACGCTGCAGTGACTATTAAATTATAGATTTTATTGTTTTGTTTTGGTTACTAGGCTTTAAAACAAGTTTTAGCCTGCAAATATATTATTATGTCTGATAAAAGAAATAAACTTTCGAAATATAAACAAAGATGTAAAAAAATATTTATTTTAATAAATTATATATTCAACTTCTTTAATTCTGATAAAGCTTATCGTTTTCTTTTGAAATCCATCAGAATATTTAAAAAACAAGGGGTAGGCGGGTAACTCTCAAAAATGTAATATTTTGATTAATTTTTTTAGGGATTATGAAACTACGTGAAATATCAAAATAAAAAGCAAGAAGGCAAATTTGTAGCTATTTTTTTGGGAGAAAATTTTTCTTTTTCTTGACGTTTATTCATATCTTACTTCGTTTTACAAATCACTCTAATATTTTGATTTTATGTGAAAAACATTATTCTTTCCCTAAAATTTGCTGTCACTTGATGACATTTTTGAGTTATATTCACCATGTTAGTACAAATCTTAAATAAAGTTTAAAACGTATTTTTTATATAAAAACTACTTTTTATAATCTTCAAAAAGAAACCCCTGCACAGGGGGTCGTCAAGATCCTATGATACACAAACCATCTTTACAACAAAGCTATATACAAACAGCGTATGTACATCCCGAACGGGTACTAAGACGCGTTGCTAAATATATGTGTGTGCAAACACTACATTATTATTTTAGGTACTATCCAAGGGCCATCATACCTGTTGTCAGACTCCACGATCACATAATATTTGCATCTTCTAAGCTGACTCACTTTCAAGATACCTCGTATTTTTTCTCAAGACAACTTTTTGGAGACCCTTGTAATGTATAACTACAAGGGAGAATGCCCTTCAACCTCTTGGCATCGCGACGCTGATTTTACTCCACGCCACATTTAAACAAAGTGTTGGTGTCTTGAGTGGGCGTGGCCTCGGAACTAAAGGGGTTGAGGAGGGGGGCAATTATTTCTGATACCTCTGCTGATGACGTCACACATCATCCGGCCCATTGTTCGATCTAATGGGGCGTGGGGGGTGTTATGCCTTGCCGTGTTGTCAACTAGGTGGAAGTCATTATAAACTAGTGTTGAGTGTAATGGTGGATAATGAACGTGCACTGGAGGAAAGGGTGGGTGTGGGAACACTAACTTCACATGCTAGGGAGTTGACAAGCTCATCAAGTGGGTAAATTAATGACATCATCTCAGACAAAAATAGATATTCAGTCAAATTTCAAGCAACCGGAAAATGTCCTAATAATACAAAGCAGAGCAATATGATATAATGAAGTCAAACGTAACAATTCAACTTGGCTCTGACACCAGGGTATGAGGTTTGATACACAGATATATTTTTATAATGCAATATGGTTTAGCAATTTCCACCTAGAACGTGCGAATATATACGTTTATATAGCTTCTCCATGTGGTCTCTGATGGTCTCCGGGAAGACTTTGAGTTTCTAGTTGGGTCGTAAGGGTCATAAGAGGTCTTTGAAGAGTCTCTATGGTTCTCCATGTGGTCACAAGGAGGTTTATGTATAGAATTGTTCAGGAAATTCAAAATATAGTCCATAGATTACTTGAGTTCCGAGCTCACAACTACTATTAATTCAATCATTTTAAGTGATTTAAAATCTTTTTAAATCCTTTCTGGGTTATTAATATTTTTATATTATTTTAAAATGTACTAATTTCGGCCTAAGCAAAAATTTAATAGGGTAACACTATTTACTGTGTGATAGGTTTTTAAACTAAATATTATATTTAAAGGTTTCGTCATATTTCATAAATTAAAGTTAAACATAATCAATAACTTGCCATTCATAATTTGATATAACACATTAATAGAAGGAATTCGTATAAGTTTTTACCACACATAAAACATAGTTCACTCGCTTTGAAACTTACAAATGGCATCAAGATTAACAGTGGTTATTCTTAAGACAAATTGTTTAGCGATAAAGCTGGCCAATATTGGTTCAAAAAAATAAAAGTTACTCTTCCATCTTTAAAATATCCATGCCTTCATGCATACAGAATATTATTCCTAATAAATAAGTGGGTCATTGTAATCTTCAACTCCTAGAGTCATTGTACCAAGTTGAAAGAGGGATGTTTAGTAGAACTGTGGTGACTGCAAACAGTTGCGAGCTGTTCTCAGCGAACCTACTATAAAATACAGCTGGGGTAGAAATGATCCTAGTTTCTTTCGGAGTAATGTTGGTCTGTCTTGTAAGTGAAATGGATGGAAGCCGGGGAGATGGATGCGTGAGATTGGAACTGCTGACAAATTCTTTACAAGCAAACCAGCTCGCTCGCGTCGAGACAGCTTGGGCTCTTGTAGGGGCGACAGATGCTACAGAGCTATCTATGAGACGGCACGCTTACTAATTCTTTAGCAGAATCGTGCCTTTAGCTTTAAAGGAAAGATTCACACATGCATTACACGTTCTTTTAAATTGATTTAAAGTTTATTGGTTGCAAGTATTTTTCCCAACGCACCTCACTCCCCGTCCGGGATACACACATTTAAATAACTCTAATTATGTAGGGATGAGGAAGAAATCAAATATAGGAAATTTACACCCATTGTCATAGAGGCAGTGTGGGAAACGCTATAGGAAAAATAGCCTTCAATAAATATATATAAGACACCTCAATGACGTGAGTCCACGATCGAGCTATATTTACCGAACTGCCGCCACCGTTAACGATGATAGTGCTAACATTTTCGGATATATGGTGTCATCTGGTCAGCACAATAAGCCCTCCAATCGTTAATATCAGTTTCCAAACCGGAGCTGCTAACTATTTATTCAAACAGCTTCTCATTTATCCTCAAAAGGTTGAGTTTGACCCCGTTCCAGACCTACGGCTTCCCATACAAGTTCTGGAAGAGCTGGAGATCAAACCCGGCACTTATGGATTTGTAGCCAGGAACTCTGACCATTAGACCACATCCACAACTTCAGCCACAACTTATTTATCATCTCCCATTAACACTAGATGGACACGTACTTTAGTCCACTTTCCCACCAGGCAGTAGGTAACGGCTAAAATTAATAAGAAGTACTTGTAGATATTCATTTAAAAATAGTATAGTTCATTCCTATCGTCTAATATCTAAAGATGTCACGCTCCCTACATGTTACCTTGGGAGGGACAAGGAGCTAGTGTTTGGGCTACTTTTATATTTCGTCATATAAATTCATATGTTTACCCAAACCTTTATTTAGAATTAACACGAATTGAACACCTTTATTTATTAGAGTGAAATATTATAATACTGTTTATTTATGTTGGTCATGGGTTATCTTGCACTGCTCCTAGTTCTGTCATGAGACTGTCTATGTTAGCTCATGTCCTACCTTTCACTGATCATAGTCTTAAAAAACTGATTATATTGGTCCATGTTCTACTATCCCCATGATACTGCATATGTTGTCCCATGCCCTAGTCTTTCCCGATACTGTAGATATTGTCCCATGTCCTAGTATTGCCATGAGACTGTAGATGTTGTCAAATGTCGTAGTATTGCCATGAGACTGTAGATGTTGTCCCATATCCTAGTCTTACCATGAGACTGTAGATATTGTCCCATGTCCTAGTATTGCCATGAGACTGTAGATGTTGTCCAATGTCGTAGTATTGCCATGAGACTGTAGATGTTGTCCCATATCCTAGTCTTACCATGAGACTGTAGATATTGTCCCATGTCCTAGTCTTGCCATTAGACTGTAGATGTTGTCCCATGTCCTAGTCTTGCCATGAGACTGTAGATGTTGTCCCATGTCCTAGTCTTACCATGAGACAGTAGATGTTGTCCAATGTCGTAGTATTGCCATGAGACTGTAGATGTTGTCCCATATCCTAGTCTTACCATGAGACTGTAGATATTGTCCCATGTCCTAGTCTTGCCATTAGACTGTAGATGTTGTCCCATGTCCTAGTATTGCCATGAGACTGTAGATAGGTGTCCTATGTCCTGGTCTTTCCATGATACTGTAGATAGATGTCCCATGCCTTAGTCTTTTATTGATACTGTAGATAGATGCCCCATGTTCTAGTCTTGCAATGAGACTGTAGATATTGTCCTAGTATTGCCATGAGACTGTAGATAGGTGTCCCGTGTCCTAGTCTTTCCATGATACTGTAGATAGATGTCCCATGCCTTAGTCTTTTATTGATACTGTAGATAGATGCCCCATGTTCTAGTCTTGCAATGAGACTGTAGATATTGTCCTAGTATTGCCATGAGACTGTAGATAGGTGTCCCGTGTCCTAGTCTTGCCATGAGACTGTAGATATTGTCCCATGTCCTAGTATTGCCATGAGACTGTAGATAGGTGTCCCGTGTCCTAGTCTTGCCATGAGACTGTAGATATTGTCCTAGTATTGCCATGAGACTGTAGATAGGTGCCCCGTGTCCTAGTCTTTGCCATGAGACTGTAGATAGGTGTCCCGTGTCCTAGTCTTGCCATGAGACTGTAGATATTGTCCCATGTCCTAGTATTGCCATGATACTGTAGATAGATGTCCCATGCCTTAGTCTTATCTTGATACTGTAGATAGATGCCCAATGTTCTAGTCTTGCCATGAGACTGTAGATATTGTCCCATGTCCTAGTATTGCCAAGATACTGTAGATAGGTGTCCCGTGTCCTAGTCTTGCCTTGAGACGGTAGATATTGTCACATGTCCTAGTCTTGCCATGAGATTTTACGTGGATGTTTTCCCATCAACTATCTTGCACTTGTTCTAGTCTTACAACACAGCTGGACCAGTAACGGGCATGTAAGCATGTGAAGGATCCTCCGCTGCCTCCGGATTGGGTCGATGTCAAATTACCGCGATGTCTGTAGGGACTTAGAACCCTCTCCCTTTCCTTACTCCCTCTTTCTTCCGCTTGACGGATTCCCGCGTGGAGCAACCGAGGAGAAGGATTAGACAACCCTGCCGTAGCCGAGCGCTTGCTCGTTCCGTCCCCGAAAGTGAAGTTTATTAAACTAGTCTTGGAACGAGAAATATCTTGTGAAACAGTCTTCGCTCCCCTCATCACGCGTCCCGTAGATCAGTGGCTTGGGAAAAGGGTCTAAGGCAAGAAAATACCAGTTCGATACCAATTGATGCTCCTTTGTTTATTGATATTAAATTTGTGTCTAAGTTTTTGTTTAGTTGAAATCCTTTTTGTAAACATAACAAACGTAATAAGAAAACAAGAAGGGTTAGGTGAGCTGTTATCACTATAAACTGGTGGGTTCCTACCAATTTCAGCTAAGTTCAAGTCACTATAATGTTGTTTCAAAGGATCTCGATCAGTTTATAGACACACACAAACGCAGATGCAAGCTGGGAGCTGAGTTGGGCCCACTATGATGAACGCTCTTAAATTCACTTCCTCTTTTTAATTTGATTAGATTGATTTGATAGTGTAAGGCAGATTGGTATAGGATCTTGGCAGGGCGTACTAAGATATTTTTCTTAATGGTTTCACAATTTTCCTCACAAAAATGTGGGTAAACTTCTTTCAAAAATTTTACCTTGCCAACACCTACATTATTAGTGTAAAATGTGGGTATCCTGAAAAGGTAATGAAACGCGGGGAACGTAATAAAATAAAATAGACTATTGACAGGTACTTAATGGTAATGCATTTTATTGATTATCGTCTATTTAATTTGTTTTTGTTTGAGATTTATAATTTGGAAATATTTTACAATAACACTCTAAGATAATAGCCCCGTGACTAAGAGCTATATGGGATCTTATTCATCCCCTAGTTGTCCCCGGCTAGTATATCCAATAGCTACGCATAGGGAGTGAAGTATTTCTTTAAAGTCAATGCAATCCAAACTCTTCACGCGCAAATCGTCAAAAAGTTTCATATGCTTAAATAAATTGACTTTTAAATTATATATCAGTAAACTATTAAGTGTTTCGTTTAAAATAATAATTTTGTTTTGAAATCTAAATTTTCAAAGAATAAGTATTAAAAACCTATCCATGCTAAACCTGTTTGTCAATTTTTTACTGACAAATATTAATTTAGCAATTTGTGTTGATATCATATTTATAATATTAATTTATTATTTAAATATTTCAGTATACATGACTAATAAACTAAATCAACATATAATCCACTTCGGTACCCACATGGTATAAAGTGCTAATCTTGCAGTAGAATAGACTGTTGGTGGTGGAGAGATCAAGGTTCGAATCTCAATTTAGTTTACTTATGGTTTTTCCAACAATGTTTTTCACTCTCCTTTCACGCAAATTTGGGTACACTTTCTTTTAATACAACCTTACTCATCCCTTAAAATCACTAGTTTAATTAGTACATACGCAAGTAACCCGAAAGTGTTGTAAGACGCGGTGCTAACAAAAACTCAACCCAGAAAAACAAGACTAAAACAAAACAAACATCTGGTTCTATGTTTAGTTAACTAACTCTACATTTATTGGTACACGTCTTGGAGGGAAGCTCTCACGCTCTTTTGAGAAATGATACCAGATCATTCCTTTCAGTCTCTGAATGAATATTTTCTCGACGTGTGATTTATACGGGAGGTATGATACATACTTCTCCTACCAACTGAGATACAGAAGAAGAGAGCTATGATCTTTCATCGTGTATAGTCATGCATGATCCAGTTCTATAAGGTATAAGAGGGTAGTCGGGATCAAACTTAGAGGTTCAAGAGGTCATGTCAATACAGGGGTTACTGAACAGGGGTAGGAGAAGGGTTGCACTCTTACATCCCCATAGAGATGCCACGGTTCGCCGCGTTCGTCTAATAACGCTGCAGAAGGAATATCTGGAAAGGTAACCTCTCTAAAATATCCCGTTATTAAAATGTCAACATGGTATTTGAAGGTATTAACTATAGTAATTTATTTTTGTTTTTAAGTGGAACATCACCTCTGTAATATTTAGTTTAACATTAGCATAATAAAGGCATAATAACGCACAAATTGTAAAACCTGCTATAAGCTGAAATTCTTAGAGCATTATTATTACTATTATCATTATCTTACGACAGGTCCATTTCTTTTTTAAGTTAATTTAGACCGCCAATTCACCCTGTCCTCTACTTCCTTCTTCGGCTCCCAGAATTGTTCAGTATAAATAAATTATGATTGATAAATTCTACAAACCTAATTTATAGGCTGTCTATAAATTAGTCACCCCATTATTATCCTTATTAAATTCATCATTTTATTATTTATTTGGCTGACTAAACTAATGAATGAATGTTGGTAGTCTATTTAATTGAAATAAAAACTCTTGAGCTATTTTATTAATTCTGCAAAGCATTTTAAGATAGATTCCAAAGTGACGAATTTATTAAAGCTTGTATTGGGGAGAATAATTTAATGACAGCCTGAATATACTTTAATGGACAATTTATTTACCATACCTAACATATATATTGTTTTAACGAATTTGTTTTAATGACTGAACTTAATGGCAATTTAAAAAACTATTTCTATTAAATGCGTGGGAAATATTGTATCAAATACACTTAGTATTTAAAGCTAATACACACCTAATTATCTATGTATACTTATGTATTATCTCCTTCTCTCAACGTTTGTAATTTAAAACCATATTAACCCTATGCACAGACAAAAATACACAAAATCATACGAAATGTAGTATTAGATATATCTCACGGCGATGCATCAGTAGCTTAAATAAATATTTACATTGACCCCCTGTATTAGATGATAATACAACCCGCAGTACATAACCGCATGAGATGTAGTATTAGATATATCTCACGGCGCGGCGTCAGTAGCTTAAATAAATATTTACATTGACCCCTGTATTAGGTGATAATACAACCCGCAGAACATANGCATGAGATGTAGTATTAGATATATCTCACGGCGCGGCGTCAGTAGCTTAAATAAATATTTACATTGACCCCTGTATTAGGTGATAATACAACCCGCAGAACATAGCCGCATGAAATGTAGTAGATATATCTCACGGCACGGCGTCAGTAGCTTAAATAACTATTTACATTGACCCCTGTATTAGATGATAATACAACCCACAGTACATAACCGCATGAAATGTATTAGATATATCTCACGGCGCGGCGTCAGTAGCTTAAATAAATATTTACATTGACCCCTGTATTAGATGATAATACAACCCGCAGTACAGAACCGCATGAAATGTAGTATTAGATATATCTCACGGCGTTGTCGTCAGTAGCTTAAATAAATATTTACATTGACCCCTGTATTAGGTGATAATACAACCCGCAGAACATAACCGCATGAAATGTAGTATTAGATCTATCTTACGGCGTCAGTAGCTTAAATAACTATTTACATTGACCCCTGTATTAGGTGATAATACACCCCACAGTATATAACCGCATGAAATGTAGTATTAGATCTATCTTACGGCGTCAGTAGTTTAAATAAATATTTACATTGGCTCCTGTATTAGTGATAACACACCCCACAATGCATTTGGTTGAAGTGCGATATTCGACATGTCTCGAGAATTTATTTTATCTCTTGTGAGATTTTTGTCTTATTTTTCAAGGTCTTTCTTGGCTCGGGAAGGTTTTGAAAGCCCTAATGATCTTTATATATTTGTATAGTTGATGTTAATGTTACACCTTAATACAAATATTAAAGTTTTAATTTGAAACCAAACAATTTATTCTAGCCTTTTTATTTATATCCATAGGTGACCTGGTGGTCTAGGGGTAAGGTGTCGGACTTCTGTGCTGGGGTCCGGGGTTCAATCCTCGGTCCCAGCACAGATTTATCTGATTACCAAACCCTTCCTTCTTCTCTGACAAGACATCTTGTGAATGTGGGGAATGCCAGGCCTCCACCGCGGTTCAGATTCCACGTTAAACTGTAGGTCCTAAATTTCATCTCACAATCACCCTACCATTACACATGAGCGTAAATGCGTATAACCCGAACGGGTAGTAAGACGCGGTGCTAATAATAATATTAATAATAATAATAATAATAATAATAATAATTTATATCCATCACAATAAGTTTGTTATTTTTACTATATATCTAATATTGCTTCGTTTCTTACGAACTTATATATTTAATAAGCTGCTGTAGAATGTTTGAAAATAAACAGAACAATAAATATAATACACGTTCCAATTGGTAACCAAAGATAAGTGTCGTTTGAGTCCTTAGACTTTACCTGATTGATATCCTACATGGTTAAAATAATCAACAATCCGCATCACTAGTCGGCCTTTCGATATGCACGCCACTAAAAGATTATTTTGCAGAAACAAATATAAATTGTAATAGCTAGAGAATCCCATATACATATTAAAAATATTATAAAACAATTATTTATCGTAACAGTTTCACTATCGCTGTTTTAACCACTTTCTTCCTTACAAAATGTATTTTATGAGTTGTGGAGTAAGATTATTAATTCCTTGGGTCGTCAATGCCTTCGTGACACATCCACACAAAACACCACAGGCCATTTGACCGCAAACAAGTTTCCTCCGGGAAGTAGTCCATGGTGTTTCTTTTGTTCTAGAAGCTGAATGAAGCATACAAGCTGGAAATGGAACCCTTGTAATTCGTAACTTACGAAAAAAAAAAAGGAAAAGAAATAAGAGTTAGTGGCAGAAGAACAAGCAGAAGGAAAGTAAAAAAAGAGGAAAAATAAAGTTGGCACTTGGAAAGAAAGAGACGGATAATCATCCTACTTGGAAAAGTAATTGCAGAGCCATTAGCAAAATCTCTTTCTTCTCTTCCTACCCTTCTCAGTTTTCTTCCCCAAAAGCTCTTGTCAGGGATGAAGGAAAATAGGATTTTCTAAGCCATTACTTATGTTAACGCCTAGTTAGTTCAGATATTAGATGAACCAGGTTGATATGAGTAAACAATGCACGCCATTGTGCAGGGATGAAATAAAAACTATACATGAATTGAACCTACCAAGATAACAACACTCCTAATATTTTCCAAACGTTGTATACTTCAAGATTTATGGGAAAGTCTGTGTGTCTGTTGTCACCCTGAATAAAATCTATAAATTAATGATGGTACGCCATACCAATGGCTTGACAACAAAGAGTTACTGCTAATTGTAAACATTCAGGAGAGTTGCATCAGCCTCCACTATCACCAACGCTGACGTATAGAGAACGTCCCTGAAGGAGACAACATAGAGTCCAGGTTAGACCACTCATCACTGTGACGCTACCTTCAATGCCAACGCTTAGAAGACGTCCCTGCAGTAGATAAGCTCAAGCAAGATCTCAAGTTATACAGAACATCCCGGCGACTTTGCCTTCAACGCCAACACCTAGCACACGTTCTTTTAAAACACAAGCTCAAGATCTCAGGTTAGACCACTCATTCCTATGAATTTACCTTTGACATCAACGCCTAGAGGACCTCCTTGAAAGAAAAAAGCTCAAGATCTCAGGCTAGATCATCCATTCTTGTGACTTGACCTTGAACACCAACGCTTAAAAGACGTCCTTGTGGGAGGAACAATCCCAGGATCTCAACCTAGACCATCCATTCTTGTGACTTTACCTTGAATGCCAACGCTTAGAAGACGTCCTTGCGGGGGGGGTGGGGGTGGAATCCCAAGATCTCAGGTTATACCGCCCATCCCTGTGACTTTATCTTCGACGCCCACGCCTATAGAACGTCCATTCAGGAGGCAATCTTGATAGCCTAGGCAGGAATATCCGTCTTTGCAACCCTACCATGCAGTGTCTGGTTCGAGCAACTCTCAAAGCACACCGGACCATCGATTTAAGGATCAGGCCCCTGAATCTACCTCTCCCTTACCTCGGGGAGCTGTAGTGATGGTAGAATAGTGTAAATAAATAAAGGGTTGAATCATATTATTTAAATAGTAGCCTGAAAATGGTATGCATAACAATAGTATAAAACAGTTTATAGAATAACACTAACTATGATGTTATAGACTAAAATAAGGCTTTAAATCTCGTATCAATTCGTTTGAATTGGCTTTATTGTGTAAACGAACCTTACATGAATAAACATGGGTCACTATTTAGTATATGTTAGTTTTAGTTTGAGGTAAAACTTAAATTCAATTTTATTGGTATTTGATCAAGTTTAGTAATATCTTACGCAAAGAGGAATACAGCCTAATGTGGAGGCCGGAATTATATCTTAAAATTCTCGTGACAAAGCGCGAGCTATACGTCCGGGTCTCTCCCATTGGCGAGTTAGCTTGTACGCTTTATCTCCTATTCTCTGTTATCCATGGATCAGAGAACACGGATATTACCTCAGGCTGGATGACTTCGCGTACTCTTGAAACACTGGGGCTCCTGTAACTCAGTCGGTTACTAAGGGCTGATATTGTGGGGTCAAGGTCACATTCTTAATTGCGACTAAATATTATTACTGAGATCTTCGGCAGGACTTTAAACTTCTAGCGATTTTACTCTGTGTATTAAATTTAAAATACCTTTCTCTTTCACTCCAGCTATAAATAACTTGTTCGTTCACTCAGGCTATAAATCGCAAGCACTTTCACCCAAACTACAAATATATTTGCACCTCCACGTATATTAAAAATGTCTTGAACGTTCACCCAGACTATAAATAACTTACATGGGTGAGATGGCAATTTAACTGATGGGTTTCAAAATCTGGTCTACCATATGTGCGTCTAGTATGATATATCTTAGAGTCAGATGGGTTGACCACTCCACTAATCTGATATTTCATTGTTATTGTTCCTCTCCCTCAGGTCATAAAGGACCAAGATAATCAGTTTTAAGAGTTCCCATTCCACCTTACTCAATATTCCTGTGTCAAAACGCAACTTGTGTACCAATTTGAAATTCAGATTTACATCTTCATCGCCATATTTGAATTTCTTCAGAACTTTTTTTTTTTTCGAAACCCTTATAACACCCAACCTTATTTTGAATTTCAAATACGCGTTTAGAATCAGAAGGCAAGTGATTTTGTTAGGGGAATTTTACTCCACCTGAAACATTTCCAACCAATTTCAAGTAATGATTTCTTAGTCAGGACTGGTGGAATGTTTATTGTTCCTTGACAGCAACATAGGAAGCTCTAGAGGTACTTGATAGCTCACAGGGAGTTCAGGAGGTACTTTACAGTACCCGGGGAGTTTAGGAGGTACTTGATAATACACGAGAAGTTTGGCAGGTACTTGAAGTATATGAGGAGTTTAGTAAGTACTTGACAAGTACTTGACAATACACGGGAAGCTCAGGAATTATTTTATAGTTCACAGGGAGTTCAGGAGGTATATGATAGTTCACAGGGCGTTCAGGAGGTAATACGTATTCACATAAATCTTAGGTGATGCTTGATAGTCCACAAGGAGGTTAATTGATAGTACACAGGGAGTTCAGGACGTACTTGGTAAAGTACCAGAAGTTTAGGATACATTCAATATTATTTTGGGAATTTAGCCAATAATAAATATTATTTGAATAATTTGGCACGTGCTTGATAGTACTCTGGAACTTACCAAGTACTTGGGTTTGAAAGCAATCAACTAGGAAACAACGCTTCATTGTTTATCAAAGTACACAATTTGCTGCTTCGAATGAGTTACAATGTACAGTATATGTCTATTACAAGGCTGTTAACACCCATAGTGGTGGCCAAGTGATATAGGTTGTTGCAATTGTCATATGTTACGGAAGTGGAGGAGGTCAGGGTTCGAATATTATACAGGCCCACCGGAGATAATTTTTTAAATATTAGTTTGTCATTTAAATTTAACTAGTTTGGATAGAGAACAGATCATAACATAGTGATATATTTCCCTCAGTCCCCTATTCAGTTCCCAGTCAGATTCCCTAGCCACTCTTGCAACATACTAAATATAACTCTTAGAGCACTCATTTATATAGCCTGAGTGTTTACAGTTTAAAGGCAAGGCAATTAAGAGAGGGTAGGCTCGTTGCCAACAACACACAAGCAATGATTGGTGAATAATAAAGAAGACCCTCTCAAAATGACTGAATTCACACTTCATAAACTATATATTTTAACACTTCATGATTAGTTGCATACCTCGTGTAGATGATATTTTCATTAAAAATGAATAACTAAAGTCAAATTTGTGAAATGCAACAAGGAATAGATTTTATTGAGACAGAGTGTACCAGACAGGATCTAATGGAAGGAGATGAAGGGAACCTAGTCCCTTCTTCTTTGGCTGCTCAGATATTGAGACAAACTAAAATAATGTTTTTGGAACTCTCGGAATTGTAGGTAAATTACTGCCCCTAACCCCACATCCACTTTTAGAAATAAGAAGTAACGTTTCCTCCTCAAAAGAAGCCATCGATCAAAATTTAATCAAGTAAATGTGCATCACGTCTGTCTGTCTGTCCGTCTGGTAAACGGGACTTTCCCAACGATGCTTTCTTGCTTGCTTGCTTTCTCCATAAACAACTCTTTCTATACACTTAATTAATTTAATCGCCAATTTCCTTTCTGTCTTTCCGTGGTGGTTCTTTCTTCCCTTTGTGTTGCTCTGCAATCTTCTTTGAAGTGTTTCCCACTTCCTTTAATTCCACTTTACTTCTTTTTCCACCCCGCCTCCCATTTCTTCCCAAACAGTTTTTGAGGCTCAGTAATGTAAGCTTTTCCTTTGCTTGGTCTTGATACCTCCCTGTGTTTGTTCACCGTGGGATGGATATACCACTTCAGGATACATAATTACCTTGAGATGTATAGATTTCTTCAGGATAAATATATCTCTTCGAGATGTATAGACGTCTTCAGGATACCTATATCACTTCAAGATATATAGACCACTTCAAGATACCTATATTACTTCAGGACATATAGACCTCTTCAGGATATATACATCACTTTGAGATGTATAGACGTCTTCAGGATACCTATATCACTTAAAGATATATAGACCACCTCAAGATACCTATATCACTTCAGGATATATAGATATCACTTCGAGATGTATAGACGTCTTCAGGATACCTATATAACTTCAAGATATATAGACCACTTCAAGATACCTATATTACTTCAGGATATATAGACCTATTCAGGATATATATATCACTTCGAGATGTATAGACGTCTTCAGGATACCTATATCACTTCAAGATACCTATATCACTTCAGGATATAGACCTCTTCAGGATATAGACCTCTTCAGGATATATATATATATCACTTCAACTCATTATCCTGTACCCTTGGACTATACTAGAGTAACAGAGGGAGCCAATACTGGAACTATTCATTTTCTTCACATTGCTGACCTAAGTTAGATAGTTAAAACATTTGACTGTCAGAATTATTCCCATTAAACATAATGTCATTGATAAAAGTTGTTGTAGCGGGTGTAGTTAATTTTCTGGTGGCTGCCAATGGGAGTTTTAGAGGGGTGGATCTGGGTTGCGTAGGGGGTGAATGATGAATTAAAAATAGATTATTTGGAGGGGTTGGAATTCTTGAGAGAAAGAGAGATAGAAACCACGGTGTGTGTTATGGTAGACGAGAAAGTTAGATAAATAATGGCAAGTAACGAATTCTCTTTGGAACGGACAAAGAACATTGGAAATTAAGAAAATCATAACAAAATATATATAGCCTATTATTTTTCATAATTAATCTCTAAAATATTTTAAATTATAAAATCACGTGGTTGTTGTAAGATGTAAAAATGTTATATTTTAAACCAAAAGAATGCAACTTTAAAGTAATTCATCACTTAATATTTCGTAGTTTTTTAAATGAATATATATTTTTGTAAATAAACTATTTTAGCTATAATTCGCATATAAAATCAATTTTTTTCTCCAGATATTAGTACCCGTTTGGGCTATAGGTAGAAAAAAGTTTATAAAAAAGAAAGTAAATGTTATATTTTGTATGTGTTTAGGATTTAAAATATGATTAACTATATGAAATATTAACTTAATTAATTCTAATTTGATGTTTGAATGCGTGAAGATTTTATTTATAAATTGTATTTGTATCAAAAAATTACAGAATGTTAAATAATTTTTTTCTGTCATGCCTTTTTAACATCCTTGGATATCCTTCTATTTATACTGGTGGGTAAGGGTAAGAAATGTATAACTTATAAAAAATATACTCACATTTGCGCACAATGAAAGTGGAAAACCATTTAGGATAATACATCCCTCGTCACACCCAACCTCCCCAACATCGGCAAACTAGACTAGAATAACGTGACGTTTAGTCAGCCTGTTCCCCACTTAAGGCCAGTCTTATAGTCAGACGTAATGCACCTCAAGTACGATGCTAAACTAGATACACGACGACACCTACCTAAACTAGAATAAAATGGGTCAGTTTCATTCCATTCGAGTTAAGGTAGATGTCGTCTTGTATATAGTATAGCGCCACACTTGAGGCGTGCTAAGTCTGGCTATGAAACTGGCCCGTAGTGATCTAGCATTACCTAATTCGAGACTCTCTGGGATCCAGAGAAGACTTATTCAAACCTTTTTAGATAGTGAATGTATCCACGCACACTTTAGTCTTTGGTGCTAGAAGGTTCTGTTGGGCATTGAGTTAAATGGCGATTTTTCACTGTCGTCATTCGTAAAGCAGACTTAGGGCCAGTTTCATAGTCAGAATTAATACGTCTGAAGTGCGGTTCCATACTAAATATACTAAATCATTTGTGAAACTGGCCCATTTTATTCGAGTCTGGGTAAGTTTCGTCTTGTATTTAGTGTAGCACTGTACTTGCGGTGTACGGAATCTAACATTAAAAAAACTAGCCCTTAGTACCTCTAACGAGGAGCATTTAACGGATTCTGAGATAGCTGACATGCATGCATTACTTTTGGCAGTCGCTCCTTTGAGCAACTTATTTAAAACTACTGTAAATTAAAATGTTTTCCACACTTTCTGTATTTTTTTATGTACCAAAACCTTCTAGCATCTAAAGGTGACGTCTGTGGACATACATTCATCAACGAAAGAGGTTTGTTTTAGTGTTCCCTATCTTTCATTAAAGTTTGTAAAGTGTTTCGAATCATCCTGTACATATACCTCGTACGTTAAAGAATAGGGGAGGTTCAGAATTAATACAGGCTTAGCTTGGCCATCGTGTCCACCAATGTGCGGTTAGAATATATTATTTAATATATTTTAAAATTTTCTCACTTTAGAAAAAAAACGCACTAGAGATCTATATATTCCACTGGTAATATTATTAACTAAATAACTGATTTAAATAATATAGCCCTTATGAAGAATGGTTAAAACTAACATTAACTAAAACAAAATTATGTAATCCTTGTGCTATTTTATGTTTAATAAAATATGGGCGAGGTGAATACATTGACTATTTTATATCAAATTTAAATTCAAATACAAAATTTGAGAGTGTAGATGGAGCAAAAAAAAAACAATATGGCATCTGCCATATAGTTTATGGATGATATAAAACAATACTGAAGGATTTGTATGGTTTATTGTCAACTAAACGAGAATCGTAATTACAAAAAAACAAACAAGAGGTAATATATTATTTTTATTCATCCAAGTTGTTTCCTATCAGTGTTTGGTTTAACGGAGCGAAGGAGAAATGAGGGAGAGGGGAGTTTAGGATTTTATTAGAGATTTTCAGAAGGATCGGTCGTGGATTTAAAAAGAGGGGTTAGGGTGGTGAGGAAGGTATGTGCTGAATCCCACGAAAACGACGCAACTTTCTAAAAGTGAATCTCATGATCGCAATTGAAAAGCCACTTTTAACCGCTTCAGTTAATTGCTGTGAGCCCCCGTCCACCCTCAATCCCAACTCACATTTCATGAAGGAAGCCATTACAAGTAATTAAAGAAGAACGTACTGGGAATATAGATGTGGGTATTTATTTTAAAATAATTGTTTGGTCTCGTTTTGGGAAAGTTAAATTGAATTCTCTCCTGGTAATTATTTTAATTGGATAATTCTATTAATTTATCAATAATCTTTTAGAAACTAATCAAAAAATTCATAAGCAAAATTTATTATTAAATTATTATAGTGAGAGATGAAATGTGTGGCTTTCTTCCCATTTTATGTGCAGCAATAACATAATTGAAAATAAGCTATGTTTCATTTAAATTTAGCGGGATAAATATACATTTTTAATAACCATCAAGCTCACGATAGTTCTGCACGGATAGTGTGTCTGACTCTGATTTGAGGTTCGGGGTTATTTGCCTGGATAGTGTGCCTGACTCTGATTTGAGGTTCGGGGTTATTTGCCTGGATAGTGTGCCTGACTCTGATTTTAGGTTCGGGGTTTGTTGCAGGGATAGTGTGCCTGACTCTGATTTGAGGTGCAGGGTTTGTTGTATGGATAGTGTGCCTGACTCTGACCAGGAATAGCTATACCCGGATTTTGGTTTTTTGGCCAACATTGAAATTATTATTTGTGTTATTATATAGGTATTGAGGATATCTATCAAAATTTACAGCTGCAAATAACATGACTTGATGTTTGAATATATTATTTATATGAATATTATTTTTAGCACCACCTCTTACTACCTGGTCAGGATATACGCATAAGTACCAATTACGCTAGTGAACTAGGGATGGGTAAGGCTTAATTCAAAGGAAGTGTACCCCTATTTGCATGGATAGAGGATGAAAAACCTTTTTTTGAAAATAACTCAGTACACCCAATTGGGATTCGAGTCCCAATTTCCCTGTCATTGGCAGTCAATCTATCCAAAGAGTGACACTTTAGACCATGCGGCCACTGAAGCTAATATAAATATATATAATTGGTTTGAGTAACTTTAGTAACTTCTCGATACTTTTCCAGGGTACAGCTTCACGTTTGCCATGAATTGTCACAAAAAGAGTATTTGTCGTGCTTGACCGCTTTAAGGCATCACTCTGATAATGCCTTCACAAATCACAACTTAAAGTAGTGTCCATGTAGGGATGGATGTTTGTATTTACTTTGATCCAAGCCAGCGATATAAAAGTTAAAATACGTTAAAACTAAAGAGTATGCATTACAAACAAGCTTTCCTGCGTGATCCTCGGCTCACTATCCTGAATCCGCCTTGGTGGCGTAGTTTGCCAACGCACTAGTTTCGTGTTGACCTAAACTGCTGAGGACGGGGAAATTGAGGTTATAATCTGGGTTGGGTCACCTTCAGGTGATTTCTCCTAAATGGTTTTTCACTATTCCTCCACGTAAATGCAGCTTAACCTCCTCTAAATTTAACCTTCTTAATTCCTAATCAATTAGCGTAATTAGTACTTAAGCAAGCGTATAGCCCAAACGGGTAGTAAGACGTGATGATAAATAATAAATAACTATCCTTGCTTCACGAAACTTAATACACGTTCCCCGCTTCACTATCCTTGATCCACGAAACTTAATCCACGTTCTTCACTTCACTCTCCTTGAATTATGAAACTTAATCCACGTTCTTCACTTCACTATCCTTGATCCACGAAACTTAATCCTCGTTCTTCACTTCACTAACCTTTATCCACGAAACTTAATCCACGTTCTTCACTTCACTATCCTTGATCCACGAAACCTAATCCCCGTTCTTCACTTCACTCTCCTTGATCCACGAAACTTAATCCACGTTCTTCACTTCACTATCCTTGATCCACGAAACTTAATCCACGTTCTTCACTTCACTCTCCTTGAATTATGAAACTTAATCCACGTTCTTCACTTCACTATCCTTGATCCATGAAACTTAATCCACGTTCTTCACTTCACTGTCCTTGATCCACGAAACTTAATCCACGTTCTTCACTTCACTCTCCTTGAATTATGAAACTTAATCCACGTTCTTCACTTCACTCTCCTTGATCCACGAAACTTAATCCACGTTCTTCACTTCACTATCCTTGATCCACGAAACTTAATCCCCGTTCTTCACTTCACTATCCTTGATCCACGAAACTTAATCCCCGTTCTTCACTTCACTATCCTTGATCCACAAAACTTAATCCCCGTTCTTCACTTCACTATCCTTGATCCACGAAACTTAATCCCCGTTCTTCACTTCACTCTCCTTGATTTATGAAACTTAATCCACGTTCTTCACTTCACTATCCTTGATCCACGAAACTTAATTCCCCATTCTTCACTTCACTATCCTTGATCCACGAAACTTAATCCCCGTTCTTCACTTCACTAACCTTGATCCACGAAACTTAATCCACGTTCTTCACTTCACTATCCTTGATCCACGAAATTTAATCCACGTTATTCACTTCACTATCCTTAATCCACGAAACTTAATCCACGTTCTACACCTCACTATCCTTGATCCCCGAAACTTAATCCATGTCCATCACTTTACTATCCTTTATCCACAAAACTTAATCCACGTTCTTTGTTTCACTATCCATGCTCCACGAAATATACCCCATGAAACTTGTTCTACGATCCTTGATTCATTGGTATTCTTTACGATCTTTGATTCTTGTTAATTTGCATTACTTTACGATATTTGCTTCATAAGCCTTGCTTGTATAGCTTTGCTTCACAAGCCTTGCTTCATGATCTTTGCTCTAAGTTCATTGATTCATTATCATTGGTTCACGGATCGTGCCTCATCATCCTTGCTCCACGATACTTGCTTCATTAGTCTTACTCCATGACCAGTACTGAGAGATTGTGTTGGCGCCACGTACATTAGTGACGTCAGAGTGGTCCTGGCGCCTGAAAGCTAACACTGTCAGACAACATACCAGTGTTTGCTCGCCGGGTCATTAGCACGACTCGCGCTCTCTTTCTCTCCTTCACTCCCCCTCTCTCTATCTAACATGTCTATAAAGTCGCCAAACTGAAACAAGAGCCTCAGCGAGGATTAGTTTTTTATTATTTAGCACCGCGTCTTACTACCCGTTTGGGTTGAACGCTTACGTACTAATTACGCTAATGGATTAGTAATTGGGAAGGTTGAATTTATAGGAATTGAACCCGCATTTGCGTGGAGATATAGTGTAAAATCATTCAGGAAAAACCACCCATATTCACTCGACCGAGATTCCAACCTCGATCTCCCCATCCTCGGCAGTCTAGCTCAACATGACTAGCGCGTTAGCTAACTGCGCCACCAAGGTGGTTGCAAGATCTAGAAATTGATGAATTTCAAGTAATAACCAACAACCTCTGAGATAATTTTGTTTGAGTCTTGGTGGGGGGCAGATAAAGTTTTCTTGTGGGGGGAATGCAGGTGGTATCTCGAGCAGGACCAAGCGCCTGCAAAATTCCAGTCACACATTCACTCTAATGAGGTAGTACGTTTTCGTGGAGGGAGAGTGGGGAACTATTTAGGAAAAATCTTGTTGGGATTTGGATTTGGATTAATTTGTTCCTGCCTTGTTTCATATCAGACATACAAACAACTCTTCTTGCAAATGGCTGGAATAAGACACCGAAGGGAATTTCAAGTATCAAATAATGTTTAGAATGTTTTATTAAATAGAAATGACTTCATTTAACGTCACAAACGCAGACATGTTTTCATGAATAAACATAGCAACATTGAAATGTCATGAGTGTGGACATAATATTTTCTTGAATGAACATTATATTCACAAACTTAGCCTTGTTTTCATGAATGGATATGACGTCATTGAAATGTCCCAAAAGCAGCCATGGTTTCTTTAACAGAAATGACGTCATCTAAATGTCCCAAACGCCACCATATTTATTAAATACACATGTAAATGAAATGTTACAAATCAACCCATGAATTTTTTTAAATGCTTTAAGTCGCGTTGGTTTCACCCACGGATCTAACAAACAACTTTTTTTGTTTTCTTTTAAATCAATTCGTGCAATGCTGGTGCGCCAATAGACGTCAAATGTCAATTCAGGATAAAATGTAGTAATAAAACTGAAGGGGAGACTACAACAATTTGTCTGCATGAAGTAAACTCCTGGGAAGACTGTTAAATAAACAAGGGAGGGAAACTTTGAATACTTGAATCATTGATTTAAAAAAAATATATTTGAGATTTAAAGATTATATAAAATATCGGATTCAAGATTTTTAAATGTTTCTTTTAACAATTAGATTTTTTTTTTGGAGCTCTAATACTGCAATCAGTGGTTCAGTCTCAAAATAATCACAGAAAATTTTATCAACCAGATACTATTAATGTATCTAATTGAATGCATTCTATGATCTTTTTTAACATATTGTTATTATTTATATTTTCCTACTTTTTTACGTTCGTCCATTTTCCCAATTTTCGAATACAAATTCGAGATTCAGGATTCGTAGGAAAACTGAATATTCGGATTCTAGATTAGGATTCGTAAAATGGTAGATTCTACGCAACTCTAATATAAAAAATAATACAAACCTAATCTGACACTGCAATTTAATGCAAATTTCTTGCCTAAAATAAACATAGAACATTTATAAAACCCAAAATCCAAACACCATTTTAATGACTATCGGATCTATAAAAATGACCTTTTGTGACACTTATTGGAATTAAAACTTTTAAACTTGATTCTAGTAGTAGTTTTAAAGACGATTTGACATAAATAACATACTAAAGTTATTACTATGAGGATCTACTTGAATGAAAAAGTAGCTGGTCCGGTCTAGAAAACTGAGACTAACATCAGGAGGTTTTGCTTGGTTGACCAGATGGCACTCTCCATCCACAGAAGTCGGCACTATCTTCGTAATCAGACGTCAGCCCGTTGGTCGGTACGGTTCTATTGTGGGCTGACACCATGGATATTTTTATTATTACTATTGTACTTGAATGATCTCGATGTAATTGCCTCCAATGTTTCAACTGTAGTCACAAAAGCCATCATCTGTGATATTGTAACTACTGCCAAAGTGTCGTAATCAATTGTATTGCACCCGAAAATAATATTTGTTAGTCACATAGCAGCCTCAAAGCCTCAAACTAAACATGTGGACGTCATAATTATGTAATTTTGAATCGTGGATACAAATTCTGCCTTCATAGGCTTATATTTGTAAGAAAATGGTCCATGTTTCAACGAATGGAGGAAAAAGAGCCTGAGTAAATCTGTATAATTAGATTCTGAACAAACTATTTTAGAAAATACCACTCTAGGGCGATAACAACCCCTCAAGAAAGAGTATTAATTTGTAGCCTCCGTAGAAAAGTTTGCTTCAATAAAGTTTAATATCTCGGGTAGCCTCCTCCTTTGTAATATTCCTTATTTATAAGCGAGCATCACGGGCTGGAGCCGACATAAAACCTCCCATCCCTCGTATTTATTCGGCGAGAATCTGGTTAGAACGCCAAGATAGAGAGGAGTTATGACGTCACCTCTTACATTTTTCAGCCTCATCTTGCGCTCTTGTTCCCTGGTTTGTTGTTCTGAGCCTCACTTGCTGGCATATTGTGTATCACGCCCTTGAGAACACGGAGAGAATATTTCTCTCAGCTTGAGATGGTGTTCTGAGTCTCACTTGCTGGCACATTACACAGAACATCCTTGAAAACACGGAGATAAGATTATCAGCTTGAGATGGTGTTCTAAGCCTCACTTGCTGGCATATTACAAAGCACATCCTTGAGAACACGGAGAGAAGGTTCTCAGCTTGAGATGGTGTTCTAAGCCTCACTTGCTGGCATATTACACAGCACATCCTTGAGAACACGGAGATAAGGTTCTCAGCTTGAGATGGTGTTCTGAGTCTCACTTGCTGGCATATTACACAGCACATCCTTGAGAACATGGAGATAAGGTTCTCAGCTTGAGATGGTGTTCTGAGTCTCACTTCCCTGCATATTACACATCACATCCTTGAGAACACGGAGAGAAGGTTAGCAGCTTGAAATGGAGGCTTAGCTAGTATAAATAAATTCAAGTATAGCTAGGATTAACTATAAATAACCTTCGTCATTGGGAATTTGACTGGTTTGGTTTGATGGTGACATAAAGGTTGGGCTTAGATTCCCAACTAAGTTTTTTGGTGGTGGTTTTTACTAAATGTAAATGTGGGTACATTTCCTTTAACATTTTACCTCTTCCATTTGGAATTATCAAGTGTAAATATATGAAAAGCCTGAACAAATATTAATATGCGCAATTAAGAAAAAAATCTGATTTTAATCCAATTTAATTCTATACGAAATATTTTGGTAAGTAAAATGTATTCAACGCCTAAGAGAAAATAATTATTTACATTCCTCCATAGCTCACACAGTAGGAAATACTTAATAGTCATCATAACTACTTTGCAATGCATACAGCAACTAACCTAGCATCGTCTCCCACTTGGTATACAGTCCAAGAATGGTCGTGCCTCTATTTATTGCAAACAAGAGCAAACAAGCATTGACCTGCCTCAATTTATCGTACACAAGTGAATTAAACAATTTGCTTACCGTAAAAGTTAGTTTACGATGCATATAAGCACTGACCTACCTTCATAATTCACTTATAATGTAGCCCAATCATTACCTTTATGCCAAGATATTTATTTTGAAATATAACACTTTTGTGAAACCCAATAAAACTACAATGTTAATTCTATGTTATTGCGTGTGTTAGATATCAATACAGGTGTAAAAATACAGGGTTACATTTAGTATTCTAATGTTCACGTTATTAACACCGTTTGGCTTTGACTGTGATGTTTATTTGTTTCAGACGCAGACGAACTGGCCTGTGATACCGACTTCAATTCAAGGTTAGATTATTGGAATTCTCTTCATTACTTATTAGGACGGTGACACATGATTATTTAATTCTTGATATACAAGCTGTCTTTAATTTTTCATTTGAGAAGATTAATATTTTATAATATATTTAGTTTCTGGAGTTTGGTTAACGTCTACTTACTAACAATAGAGATGAAACAACATATTAATGACAAATATCATTTAACTATATTTATAAATAAAATTCAATTTTTAGTGAAATTAGGTTGTACAAGTTGTATTAAATTAACGTGAAAGACATAAATGTGTAATATAATATAAATTATATGCACAGTATTAGAATGATATTTGAAAGATATTGATAGTATTATTTACAAGTTATAATACATTATAATCAAGAATATCTTGAAATTATAACGAAGATCTAAAAAATTCAGTAACAGATTAAAATTGAAGACGTTTAAATCTAAATTAAACTTAAAACCATGTTTTTTAAAACAAAATATGATGTGATCATGATATTTCGTATGTCTGTATTAATTTGGGAATCGACAGAATAAGTTATTACATTTTGAAAAAAATATAAAAATTGAATTCCTTTCTTATTCGTATTTCCCAGTTCCTTGGTTACTGCTGCAAATGCTGAACGTTACTTTTTTTATGACATGTTTCGATGCTACGACGACATCATCCTCAGGCTTGATGGAAAAAAAGAAGAAACACACCAAACGAAATCATGGTTAAAACACAAGGCGTTTGCGTGCAAAATTATAATATCGAGAAATAATAATAATGAAATAACATATTTACCAGATATTAAAACAATATAATTGAGTATTCCATGTTGTGTGATTAAGGAAACTGATGTGAGAATTACACTTAACGTTCATATATAAAGTGAGAGAAGATAATTCTGGAAAAATATAATAAGTCAAATATATTATACGTACAGGAAGGTATTATGTACTGATATATTATGAAATGAGATAGTAGATAGCACTTGCAGCAGTAACCAAGGAAGTGGGAAATACGAATAAGAAAGGAATTCAATTTTTATATTTTTTTCAAAATTTAATAACTTATTCTGTCAATTCCCAAATTAATACAGACATACGAAATTGCATGATCATATCATATTTTGTTTTTAAAAACATGGTTCTAAGTTTAATTTTGATTCAAATGTCTACAATTTTAATATGTTACTGTATTTTTTAGATGTTCGTTATAATTTCAAGATATTCTTAATTATAATGTATTATAACTTGTAATTGATATCACCAATCTCTTTCAAATATCATTCAAATACTGTTCATATAATTTATATTATATTACACATTTATGTATTTCACGTTAATTTAATACAACTTGTACAACCTAATTTCACTAAAAATTGAATTTTATTTATAAATATTCTAAAACGTTCCTTATTAAAAAAATTCAAATGTTTTTCAAAAATAATTTACCTAGATTGAGTTAGTTTGTAAGGCTATACATATATGTAAGTTTTGGTCTTTTTACCTAATTGTTGTAGTTCTTGGTGCTAGTGTTGGCTGTTCAGTGTAAGATGTGGTCATATATTAAGTTTGTTTGTTTGTAAATATGTATATCTGTGTATATATTCATCTTGTTACCCAGGTGTTCAATTAATTACTAGTGCTAGGGTTGGGTTCTATATGTAGTCCTAGATTAAGTTAGTTAATAAGTATGCATCCATGTGTGAGTCCTGTTGCCTATTTATTAAGATTCCAGGGGCTCATGTTCAGTGTTAGGTGTTGCTGAGATGTTGAGATAGTTTGATTTCATCTTAAGAAAACTTACTCCCAATCATAAATGCGTGGCTATTGTCTAATCGGACCTGTGTGGAGATAGCCCGCTCCTGCTCTAACATCTTGTTTCTGTGGCTCTTTCCTCGACATAATAACAAGTTGATTATAGCTGCAGTGGCGTGGAAACAGCGGCATTGTCTCCCTCTAGTAATGATGTCTTATTTATAGCGGGGCTCACAGCTTCAAGCCACAGGGGGGAACCAAATAAACTGCACTTAATACTTTATAAATAACAACTTAGTGCCTTTTTAATAGTTTTATTATTTGAAGTAATCCTCCTTCCTACAGCATAAGCCCACGAAAAAGAAGTGATATCGTTCTAATTTCTGTGTAAGGATGTTAGTTGCTTTGAGGGCTAGATTTTTGTAGTGATGGTGTGCTTGTTGTGGTAATAGGGTGCTTTTCGTGGTAAAAGGATGCTTGTTGCTGAAGGATGTGGTTGCGTGGTGAGGGTGTGCTTGTTATGGTGAAAGTGTGCTTATTGCAGTTATAGGCTAGTTGTTGCAGTGAAGATGTGCATGTTAGGGTGAGACTGTTCTTTCTATGGTGATAGGTTGCTTGTTACAGTGATAAGATGCTTAGCTTCGGTAGTGGTGTGCTTATTGCAGGGGTAGGATACTTGTTGCGTTAAGGTTGCACTTGTTACAGTGATATGATGCTTTATGCAGTAAGTGGGCACTTGTTAAAAGTGATAGAGAGCTTTCTGCAGTAAGAGTGTGCTTGTTACAATGATAAAGTGCTTTCTGTGGTAATAATGTGCTTTTTATAGTTATAGAATGATTTATGCAGCAAGGGTGTGCTTGTTACAGTGATAGGATGCTTGTTACAATGGTAGAATGCTTGTTGCTGTGCGGATGTGTGTTGTGATGACGATGTACTGGTCGTGGTGATAAAAGTGCTTGTTAATGTGGTGTTGCTACTCGAACTAGAATGCACTATACCTGAATAATTAACAGTTGTGTGTTAACATTGCTCTGACGAATGATTATGTTCGCTCCCATAACCGTCCGCCAACATCAACCTCACCTTATATTATCACCAGAGGCTTGTTGGTCAACTTATTGATAAGTAAATATTGAGCTAAGTGGTAGTCAGTCATTGGCTGAGGTCTGGTTGCTATGTCTGTCTAAGCTAAAGTAAGCCTTTAAAAGCTTGTTCTACTAGGTGCAGTCTAAGTGGAGTGGGTCGTAATCCCCTATAGGGTTCTGGATAGTAACTGAGAGACATGCAGCTCCCCTTGTGGTCCATGGGCTAATCAGGGGACCCACAACATTGCCCATCGTCGTCCCACCAAACACGAAATGAACGTTAGAGAAAGAAGGTGCATCAAATTGGCAGCATCACTAACTGCACCAATGCTGAAACTTATGAAAAAATTTAGTGGTTGATTTGTTCCACAAGAAAATTTTATCATAATTTACAACCATTATAACCAACCTGCTAATGATAATGATTGATGCTGGTTAGACTTGAATCGAGGGTGGCAGAGTGGACCAGGCACACTAGCCTAGAAACCAACCTGCTCTTGAGATGGGCGTACACAATTATAATCTGTAACTAACTCTAATAAACGTGGAACAGTCTAAACATGGTTTAGCGGGAACTTGTCTGATTATTACGGTAAAATCAGATAAAATAAATTAGTACCTACAGATATTGAATTAATACATTTTATAAAAGGGTAATTAAACATTTTCAGTAGGCTTATTGATAAAACACAACTTTTTCCTGACTTTAATTAATCATAAAAAAATATATCTGTAGTAAATGTAAAAGTACCATTATTGTATATCTATACTCTACCTTGCATCACAGCCTCTTACCATGCTATTTTCCTTGTTTCGTCACTGAAGAACTCCGGTTGTAATTAAACTGTTTGTCTGGAGGAACACTTTCTCCGGCAATTCCTGGAGAGTAATAGAAAGAAAGGGGAGGATAATATTATCAAACGGACGAGTAGGGCCGACTTCCGGCGACAAGTCTAATTAAATAAAGCGACATTTACCTCTTAGAAAAAACAACGACATTTCCACTTCTTGTATCTTTTAAGGACTTATGAATGTATAGCCGACTTGGATTACCAAGAACAGCTGCGGGGCGCTTTTTAATTTAATTCCAGGTCGGACCTTTTTCCTTGACAACGTAAACGAGAAATTGTCGCATTGCGCATTTTATTGCCGTGCCGTTATTTTGGAAATTAGTAGCACAGTCATATAAAAAGGAATTATAATGAATTAGAGTTTGAGCGGGTAGATACACATGAAAGGACATAAAAACATAATATTACTATTTATTATTTAGCACCACGTCTTACTAGCCGTTTGGGTTATACGCTTAAAAACAAAATAAAAAAGATAACATAAATAGAATCATCCACCCGATTGGCGTTATAGGCTTACGTTTTAATTTCAATATGATTAATATTACCGGGATATATATCTGCATATTTACAAAAACGAAGTAGGAATGAGGAAGGTAAAATTGAAAGGAAATGTATCCTCATTTGCATGAAATAAGATTTTTAAGCCATTTAGGAGAAACAAAATATTTCAGTACCCTTGAACCCAGTTCCCTCTATCACCAGAAAAATAGACGAGGCAGGACTGGAGCCCTAGCTCACATCCCCACCAATACAGTTTATTCCACTTTAGAAAGAAAATCACGCGCTCTCCTCCCTCCCCCCTCCACCCACACACACAATAAAAGTCCACCCAATACTCACCAACACACACAAATAGTTTAGGTTGGACCAACCACATTTTTAAATAGCTTCAAATGAAAGAAACGTGAAGAACTAATATTTCCAAAAATAAGGTTATTAAAAACAAAGTTGCATCAGAACTCGTCCAGAATGCTTTGTTTTCTCTCGTTAAAGGGTATGTTGTGTAGATAATTTGTGCAGCTAATAAGGCTTGTGTTCAAGGAAAGAGCCCCCTTCCTGTTGCTAGCAGGACTATTGTTGTGGCGTTTTAAATACTCTACAGAAGTTCCGCTTGTTAATAATAGACAACATGATCCCTACAGACCCAAAATTACCTGACGTAGTTTAAAAATGAAGTGAGCTATACATCAATAAACACGGTACACGTCTCACTTACAAGAGGGCCTGGGTAGCTCAGCTGGTACAGCAGTGACGCATTCAAACAATAGTCCAGTGTTTAAATCCCTGAGATCCGCTTCGATGGCCACATGGTCTAAGGCGCTACTCTTGCAACAGACTGACTGCCGATGATGGGGAAATCGGGATTCTAAACCAATCGGGTGAGATGAGGTTTACATCCTAAATGGTTTTTCACGCTACCTCACGCAAATGTGGGTGCACTTGATTTTAATTCAACCTTACCCATCCCTAGCTCATTATATTAATTCGTGCATAGGTGTATAGCTCGAACGGGTAGTAAGACATGTTGCTAAAAGAAAACATACCTGAGTGTTCTACAAATATCCGCCTTCCCGAGATAACTGTCTCTCATTCTTTATAAATAAAATGTCGTTTAGTTTAGTTTTGTGTTTCCCCAAGTTATATATATATATACATTTAACTATATTAATGGGTGTGGGAGTGAGAAGGTAAAATTGATAAGAAATGTATCATTTTCATGAAACTAGTGTGGAGAAACATATAATAAAAATCACCCTCAATACAGCCATCTGGTATTTGAACCCCGAACTTCCAGTCACCGGCAAACCAGACTAGATTATTGAGTGACGTTTAGTTGAATCAATCATGTATTTATTAGGATGGAAATTATTAAGGGAATTAATTTTATTGTAGATAACAACTACGCAACATTCAAATTATAAAATCTGTAGTAAAGCCTATCAAACAAAAATAAACAATCACCAACCAATTTCTAAAACATTTCTAGAGACTAATTAAACGTGTTCAATTATTCAAATCAGCTTAACTCTTTTCATAAAAAAATATACCAATATGAATAAATAGTCAAACACAATGCTTTGCCAATAAAGCCGGCATTAAGAATAATAACTGTTATTTTTCCACTTATTGATTAATAACTCAATTAAATAAATACAAAATTACATTGTTAGCTTAGCCATAATGCGATAAGTGTGTCTTTGTAGAATTTATGAATATTTTTTTAAAAAAAAGTGACGATTATTTTCTTTGAGCATATAAAGTAAACTCTACATGTATTTATTATGATGAAATTATAATTCACTAAAAATAAAATACAAATCAAAATAAACCTCCAAACACAATAGTTTTGTCAGCTTAGAGTTATTCGTATTTGCACAAAATTTAACTTTGTGAATTGCATCTTACTACCCAAACAAGCTATCCACATATTTAGACAAATGGTGTGGGATGATGGAGGTGACCTTTTTAAAGACATGTATCAGTAATAACGTGGAAAAAAGAATGGGACACATTTTAATAAAAACTGCCCTCAGTGCATTTTTTCCACACCGCATCCTATTGACCGTCTAGGTTATACTAATTTTAATCAGTTTTAATCTTAATATATTAGGGATTAGGAAGGTATAATATAGAGGATATGTACTCACATTTGCATGTAGGAATAATGTGAAAACATTTAGTAAAAAAACACACTTTATACACCAGTCTAAGATTCAAACCGTGATCTCTCCATCACATGCAACTGTGCCCAGACAAGGTTGACGCCTTACCCCGCGTACATACATGTGTGGATCTATAATAGAGATTAATAATTAATAGTTAGAATTAAATTATTCCTTTGTATGATCTTGTTCACCCTCTTGAAATGGTTTATTTCAAAGCGTACCACCAGGTAACGCGACTGTAAATAATAGGGAATCCTTCAGCCGATCCTTGTCACAAAAACGAAGTGACCAAAATAGCGATATTCTTCTATGAGTTATTATGGCAGGTTTGTTTGGATTGAAATGGAGTTTATGATTTGATACTTCCCTTTATATATATAAAAAAATCCTTTCAATCGTCCTACCTCCAATCAATAAGCAGCATTCTCACAAAATATACATAATTATATATCCAAATGTTACTGCTACACTATATAGATCCCGTATTCTGAAATCTTGACTTTAAAAACGTTACTAAATAGATACTTTCATATACGCCTGAACTTTATTTAATGACAATATGACTATTAAATTTCAACTTTATTTTACTATCTATTTAATTATAAAAGTACCAATGTGTAATATTTTATCACTGGCTGAAGGAAAGGTGTAACATTTCAATGGTCCACTTACCCCACTTCTGCGGTAAGAATGAAACTATTGCTGCATTGATAATGAGTGTTAGGTCGTCAATTAATGGACAACTGAACTATATGATGTAGTTTGAACGACCGAGCTATTGAAATGGATCACTTTCAACCATTCCCAACAGTGAACAATTCTGGCCATCTCCATTTTTCTAAATATATCCAGGTAAGCGTGAGAATAATATTTTATTTGTAATATTTGATTATTTAGAGAACGACAGTTGGTTTGTCTCCTTTTCCTGGCAGGTAAAGGGGGGTCACCCAGATGTTGAAACTGAGTCGGAGGCCTAACCGTCAGGAAGGGGAAACAAACAATTTTCGAGTACCTTCTTCACAGTTTGAATTTGCCACGTTCTCATTGGTGCAAATTCAAACTGTGAAGAAAGTTAGGAAGGTAATGACGAGTAAATAGCGGTCCAACCGAGGTATTAAATAGGGTTGGACCGAGCAAACAAGGCACTATTGTTTAAAAATCCGGTAGGACTCGGGCGAATCTTGGTACGCTCGGGGAGGACTTTATTTATAAATAGTAGTAATACTATTCATCAAGCATTCAAGATATACTCCCATTATAATTGACTTAATCAAATGTAGTGGGTTAAACATACCATTCCTTCCATTATATCAACGGTGTAAGGCATAATTCATGATATATTAAATATTAAGGAATTCACAACGCAATAAAACTCTAATCCTTTAGTAACGACCCTATACTTTCAATATCTTAATGGTCAAACATAAGTTATAAAAATGAACTTAACAAGGGGAAACAAAATTAGCGATTAAACTTTGAGATGTACTGTACATTCATAAACTAACGAACTATTTTTATTGGTCAGGCCGAGTGTCGATGCTGTATTTCGGTGATGTAACGTAATTTAGCATAATTATGAAGGTAATAGTAAACGCCCCAGTTGATAAGGAGATATGTTATTCACTCAAGACTGACGTATGTAGCTGTGTGCTCTTACAATCCTGCCCTGAAAAACATCAGGTTAGTCCCTAGCCAGTGTGGAACGTAATTGTGATCCCATAAACTCAGTTCCCCGGTAGACACCGGCAGAGGTGACCTCCCTCTGTTTTGCTCGGCTCCCGCTTGCGTTACCGACGTTTCATTTGTTTTCACTCCAGGGAACAAAAAGGGGAAAGGCTTATAGTTGTTTATTTTGTTGGTGCAAAAAAGAAAGGTTCTGATGCATTGTTTTCTGGTATGGTAATGGGAAATAATGTTAGTTCCATAAATGTGTGTGTAAAAACTTTGGGGGGTGACTTACTATGCTGGGTATTTGAGGTTGGAAAGTAAAAATAAATTTGTTTGAGTGATAAAACATGTTACTATGATTTATATTAAATGAGTAGTAATAAATCTTTAAATTCAGCGCACAATTTCATAAAGTGTTCCAAAATTAAATATACAATAGTCACAAGGAGGAGGGCTTGAAGATGATGTAGGGGGCCAAGAATGAGAGGGTAGCTTATACTGAGGGTTCTAGTTCACTTTGTTCCGAATGTAGTTTTGTATATAATAGGCAAAATCCACTCACTGACTCACTTATCACCTATTTCTCAAACCCCTGAGATTGGAAACTTGAAATTTTACGTGATGGTTCCTTTTAGACCTTGGGTAAGAGATAAGATAAGGGTTTGTTAAATTTGACCTCCAAGGGGTGAAAAGGGAGTTGAAAGTTTTCAGAATCCATTGATGTAGATTTTGAACAAGTAGACATAAAGCCCTTAAATTTCAAATGAAGGTTTCTTTCTTGAATTGGGCGAGAAATTTTTATGTTTTTTTTTTAAGAAAAGTATTGAAACCACTTATTCACTCATCACAGTATTTTCCCAACCCCGAGGCCTGGAAACTTGAAATCTTGCTTGGAAGGACGATAGTGGGATTTCTCCATATAACCATAAAATCTAAAATTAGGAGATTTTCTAAGGGGGCTCCAGGAAATGAGGGGCTTATAGTAAGAAAAAAACTTTTATATGAGATAAAAAAATTAAAATTTGACGAATAAATAAAGAGATTGCTCCGGATGATGAAAAATCTTGAAATTAAAAATTTCAAAGTGTGAATTGTAGAAAATGGGATGAGGGCTTCAAAACTACTACTTCACAATGTCGTAAAACTCTTAAATCTGGAAGGCAGGTAAAAGAACACTCCAAACAAATATTGTAGTCTGAAAATTTTAAAATTGTAATTGGGACTATGGGAAATAAGGAGGTTGTGGTATGAACAGAATTGAATATTTTTAGGTACCCTAAAAAAAAATTAAATCGGGCAGGCAGGTAGAAGAACAACTCTAGGTTATCATATTATTCTTAAAATTCGAAACTTGGGGGAGAGAGAGGAACAATTTCCAAAGATAATAAAAACAACTACTTTTCTGTGTGATAAAAAAAAGTGAAATTTGGCAGGAAGGTATAAAGAACTCTCCAAATAACCATAAGAGACTGAAGATTTTAAATGTCGAAAATAGGGTAGGAGGAGTATGTATTAATTAAAAAGAAAAGATTGAAGATATTACATGTAAAAAATAGGAAAGAGGAAGGGTGGATTAAGTAAAAAGGGGAAAAAAACCTTTGAGTTAAGGCAAAAATTATACTTTGCCAATAACAAAACAAGTGTTAAATATTCATTATTAAGAAAGTGGACTGGTGAAATGAAGGGTTTCAAAACTCCCAAAACTAAAATAATATTTTACTTTTTAGTGTAACATAAAAACCACCCTAAACAACCATAAATATAAATATCTTGTACTTGAATTTCAAAATTAAGAAGTAGATGGAGAAGGAGGGTTCCCTCAAGATTTCTAAAACTGATATAAAAAAAACACTTTTGGTGTTATATAAAATGTAACATGTAACATGTGACATGTATGTCAGTAGACCTTCCCGAAGAGCCGAGTGACGTCTGAATATATTGAATTAAAAAATTGGAGCCTGAAAAAGTCGAGGAGCTTGAAAGTGATACAACTAATATACTACTTTTCGGTGTTGTTTAAAAATTTTAATTTTGCGAGCAAGTAAATAAACCATATAATACTACCCTTAAAATCTTTCTAAAATTATTGTAATTTTTTTTTTCATGAAAGCAAATTTAAATTCTCCAAGTTTGTAAAAATATTCCTCACACGATATCAATAAAAGCTGGAACGTTTGGAATTTTAAAATAGGGAGTGAGAAATGACTAGTAGAATAAAATGATTCTCGATATGGTAGAAAACTTGAATTCGATTCAGGTGTGTGAAAAAGTTTCTAACACAAACGAACACTGAAAATAAATATTATCTTAAAGAGGATCCATTAGCTTTGCAATAGTAATGCTAAAAATCGAATTATAAATTAGCGCCTATCAAACAGCGATATTACGATTAAAATAAACACATTCTGGCGATATAGCTTAGTGAGGTGTGATGGTTTATTAAAAACCGTTATGTATATTATTCAAGATACTTCTGTAACAGAGTATAATATTTATTTATGCTCTTCAGTGAACTGTATTGCTGTTTTTTCCAACATATTTTTGTAACAATATCTATTAGTTCGTTTATCTAATTTTATGATCGCACCAAGGTAAGACTACAATTCATGGTAAACAATTTATTAATATTATTTATTATTACCACCGGATCTTACTAACCGTTCGGGTTGTACTGAGCTAAGCGAATGTGTAATGGTAGGGTGAATGTGAGATGAAAATATGGAGGGCCTACAGTTTAACGGGGGATCCGAACCACGGTGCAGACCTGGCACTCCACACATTCACAAGTTGTGATTAATACACTTCTTGTCAGAGGGGAAGGAAGGGTTTGGCAATCAGATATATCTGTGCTGGTACCAAGGATTGAACCCTGGACCCCCAACACAGAAGTCCTATACCTTAACCCTAGACCGCCAGGTCACCCAGTCGTAAGCAATGTGTATGCACCTCTACTTCTTTTGGGTGGCCTATTCATTAAAGATAATCTCTTATTTCAGAACAAAGAAAACATTAGTGCGGTATCATCATACGATTCTGCTTTGTATTATAAATTGTTTATTTAGATTAATACACTAAAAACATTGATAAATCACTAAATTTTCTCCTTGATATACGCTATAGTTATTCCTTCTTTAATATTATTATTATTATTATTAGCACCGCGTCTTACTACCCGTTCGGGTTATACGCACTTACGCTAATGTGTAATGGTAGGGTGATTGTGAGATGAAATGAAGGACCTACAGTTTAACGTGGAATCCGAACCACGGTGGAGGCCTGGCATTCCTCACATTCACAAGATGTCTTGTCAGAGGTGAAGGAAGGGTTTGGTAATCAGATAAATCTTTGCCGGGACCTGGGATTGAACCCCGGCCGCCAGCATAGAAGTCTGACACCTTACCCCTAGACCACCATGTCACCCTTCTTTAATAAAAGAAGCATTTGGTGAAAGTATCGTAATAATAAAATGATATAAAAATCACCAAAGAGCTTAAGAAAAAAATACTTTCTCTCATCTAGCTAGTTTGCGAAACTACTTACATAAATCTTGTAGTACAATCAATTAGTACATTTTGTAAAATTAAATCCATTTCTTAATATCCGATGAAAATGCGTTTGAATACAAAATGGTGTGCAAATTTGGAGGGAGGATCTATGTGTGTGTGTCTTACCATTTCAAAAGCATTCTCTAGGTCACTGAAGCAATTTCAACGGGAAGAAAATAATTGGCAAATTACCAAATTTGTTATATAACTATATATGTTACCGTAATTTTAGGATACATGTATTTAAATTTTAATTTTTATCAAATATGACAATGGAATTACAGTATGCATAATTTAACTGAGCTTGATATTGAACATCACGTTGAATTATCTTTAAATTTGTTCATGGAATAATAAATCCAGCCCTTGAAGTGAATTATTCTCGATGGCTTGTAGCTGCTTTTTGGATGTCACTGTTCATAATTTGCTTTCTCTCTATTTATATAAAACAATGTAAAAAAAATTAGTTTGTAGAATTCCCTGTTTTATGAGGTATTAGCAAACTTACCCGTTCTTCGCACGGCTTAGCAGCACGAAAATTAGATCAAATTAAAACGTTCAACATTCCTCTGCTCACTTTTTGATTTTTCTAGTTGAACAATCCAGAGCTGTTATGCCAATCACAAACCAAACATGGTAGTTAATAAACACAAATAAATCAAATACTTAAGACAAACTATTACCTTGTTAATAAACTGAGTGCATAAAGAAATGAAGTCCATCTACCTAGGCACGAATATATTAATAACACTATCGTGTTTTTTATTTTACGGTTGTGGTAACAAGAGATATTATAGTACTTGGAATATTATTAATTAAAAAGTATTATGTTCAAACTTGTATCTTCTTATAACAGGCATCAAAACTAATAAATATTTTCATAACTGGACGTATTGTATGACGTCATCATCCACCCTTGTGTCGGTTGGTTTGTCATCTTGATCTCAGTGGAGTACGCCACATTTTAGAAGCTCTCGTTTGAAAAGCATTTTTTAAGTGAAACATAAACGCCACTTGTACAAAAAAGAAACATCCACACATTAATTTTCATAAGTTTGAGTTTAAATTATGTAAAAACTGTTATTAGATTAAAATTAATTGTGTGTTTGTGTGAATGTTCTGACTGACAAAAGTAACAACACATCAACATTATGGCCTTGGATCATATGGTTTGGCGAATTGGATATAATGTTAACTTTTCTTAGCTGTTAAATACCACCTCTCCTACCGTGAATGTTCTATACCAGAAAACTATTCTGAAAGAAAGTGGTGACAACACCTAGAAAATAAATATCCATCAATTGAGTAATGTATTCCCCACTGATTTCCTCCGCAACAAAACCAAATCATAATATAATGCGTGCTACCACCGATCTCCTTTCTCCCTGTTAATCAATCTTCATTGATCTTTCAAAGCTTTTGTCACTGTGAACTACAAAAGGAAAACCACATAGTCTATTTTATAGTTGATTTGGCAGACGTGAGAACCCCGACTAGAATTACTCTTCTTCTCATAGTCTTGTGTTTTTTTTATCTCCTCCTTTAGCAAAAAAAAAGAAGCGAAGAATCTCCTATCTTCTTGAACGTACTTTTCTTTCTTCTTCCGCCATTCTTTCTGTCAGGCTTAGTCAGACAACCTGGGACTACCATTGTTGCCTGTGAGGCTTACACTCAACAATGGACCAGGAGAAGCTTGAAAAGATAAGGAAATTTGTTTTCTTCAGTAATTCCAAAACAATGGGCCAATTTTCTTAGGAAGTCAGACGTAGCTCTTCTTTTACTTTATTTTTTCAAGACCTGATTATTTTTTTCCAACGACGAGTCGGCCAAAGCTTAAGAGTTGAGAAAGTCATGTTCCGTCATTTTTCATATAGATAACTTTATAATTTTTATTCAAATTATTGGATAAGGTCATTGCTTATTTGACGATTCTTAGTAATAATAATAATGGTTGTATTTATTTCCGTTAGAAAACTAAATGCAGCTTACTATAATACACTGAGAATAATATATTTTTGGGAAAACATTCATATTTATATAAATGTATATTTAAATTGTATAGTGTGCTCACCCTAGCCTAAGGAGAGTAATGTGGGGGGGGGGGATAGGGAGATCCCCAGTAGTTTTTTAATAAAATATATGCTTATTTTATATATATTATTAATTGAACATGTTTTAAATATTTAATTTAGATAACTTATTCTTTGATTCAGCATTCATAAATGAAAAAATTTTTAGCTAAATTTCTGGAGGCCCTCCATCTTGTGGAGGACCCTGGACTGTTGTAGCTCCTAAGGCTCATACCTTAATCCGGCGCTTTTTTTCAGCGCATGGTATAAAATTTGACTTTGGGAGATGAAGTATTTAATTCAGTCGCTGTGTATGAAGACTTTTAGATGCTCTGTCTGTGGGAAAATAACTTGTCCCAGGGTACTGGAGACTGTCTACATACTACCTGTAATGAGATAACTTTTGATAGTGATTATGAAGGTGTGAAAAGTGGAAATCTCAAACCTAGCTTTAGACTAATTAACTAGACCATGCTGACTGTAGGAACAATAGTTTTCGGAATTAATGCATACAGGTGTTTCAGATAAACAGGACATAGGGGATGCTCTACCGAACATTTTGAGATAGAGGACGTGTGGTCTGTGAGGCCAGCTATGGGGGATATGGGCCTAAAAATGTCTAGCTCTGTTACTGATATCTGGTTTATTTACAGATAATCATTAAATGTAATTGATTTACATTTATCTGTAACACTACGTACAAGTATACAGTATATCATTTCATTGACAAACTGGAGGAAATCTACCATTTCGTACCTCACAACTGTTGCTCAAAATGACGGTCATACACCCCAATTGCAAGCATGACATCACCGTACGAGATTCTACCGTTCAAATATTCCATGTGTGTTGTGAATCACATCACAGGCGACGACAATCCTGGCATCCAATTCCAAGTCTGTGTCCACTGGGGTATCCTACACAACTGATTTGAGATATCCCCATACGAAATAGCCTTCAGGCTCTCCCCCACATGCTTAGGCCCATATCCCCTTAGCTCGCTTCACAGACCACACGCTACCTATCTCAAAATGGTCGGTAGAGCATCCCCTATGTCTTGTTTAATTTTTGCACGCTTTCACTGAAACATTCTGTATAGTACCTTCATGAATCGAACCCGGGACCTCTAGATAAGTAGCCAGGGGCGTTGTGACTATTAGACCAAGGGCAAAGGGTGGGCTGTTAGCTAAGAGGGTCTGACTTCTTTAAATAATGGGTTATTATTTTACACGATGGACACCAAGTATATGTGTACCTCCATCATTCAGAGAGTATTGTAGGATGCAGAGGAGATTCTCATGCCTCTTATTAGTGGTCAATATCACTCGCATGTGAGTGAAACGTGATCAATTCAACTGAGAGAAAATATTAGAACACAAGACGGTAACACGTGGCTGTCTGTTGATGCCGGCATTAATGGCATCGCAAATGTCATTAAAAAGCTCATTTCAATATACGAGATATGTTACCACTGTTCAACATTTTACCGGTAAAAAAGAACACAGCAACCCTCCATGTAAGGAAGGTAGTATAGTAAGCTAGGCTCGTTAAGGCGCGTCATGATCATTAAGGCAGAAGCGCAGTTTTTTATAAACATCTTTCACTCGTAATTAATGAAGAAAACTTTATTCCACTTGAGTTGGTAGCTAATTACGTCCCCTTGTCTCTAAGGACGCTAAGAACCATCCTGGAGCGTCATGACGACACGCAGTAAGGACTGTGCCGGAACGGCTGGAACTGTTCCCGTTTCTGGTAGGATCAGAAAGAAGAGACAGTTTGGGTTTAATTTCAATCACTTTGAATGTGAGAGCATACATAGATCTACATACTTAAAATCACTTGAGCTAAATCAATGGAAATACAAATGTAGCTTTCATAAAACTTTACCTTAAATAATTTTTATTTTGCTTCTCGTCTTACTATCCAATTCTTTAACATCGATGTGAAAAAAATCCTCATCGACGAAACATCGATAGATGTATATTAATATAATAATTTACGAGTTTTTTGAAAGCAATTAAGTAACTGTAATTAATGTGCGTTTTTAATAAATTAATCTATACCTACAGTATTAATCCAAACAAATTGTATTCATAACATAATATACATAGTAAAATAAACTTCTTTGAAGAGTAGACATACTAATTTATAGTGTTCGTTTTATAGTTAGAACAACCACAGTTGGTCGTTTAATATACAGGGCGTACCGTGACGTTACTAAGAAACTCCACCAGCGTGTTATACAAATCGTTTGGTATACCAAATCACCAATCATTTAGTTAATTTGATTCCATTACTGAGATAAAATACATTATGTAAACCAGAAACACGATAACAGTTAATACAGGTGATAATCGAAGCCACCAATGGCCTCAGAAACGAACTTGACTACATGCAGTAGGAGCATATAATGGTGAAAATGTCCCAGACGGCTTGAATAGTACATGTGGAGGTGATTGATATCATGAACGGAATGTACATTTGGTATTTTCATTGCCTGTAAGTAAGTACGTCAGTCATGTGGCTGCAACTCCAGTACGGTTCCACATATACCTATTGTGTATACTAGCTTTTTATTTTCAAATTATGTCTAGAACACTTGTTACACTCTGTATATCGGTGCCTTGGACATCGACACAATGTATTGAGTGCTGAAAATTATTGACCATCAAACATCGAACATAAAACTTTCAACATTAATGTTAATCCTCACAGTACACCTGGCAAGGGTTGACACATTAACCTCCCCAAGAACGGCAAACCAGACAGGATTAGCTCGACATTTAGTTCAACTGTTCATCAATGCGAGTGCACTATACTAAATAATAGTAATAATAATATTAACAATAATAATAATTATCTGTAAATGCTGCATGGAGAGGTATTTTTCCTGAACACTCTGACCTTGTCAATGACCCATTTTTCAACCCCATAGGGTGGTCCTCCTCACTAGAGTGTCTCTGTATGGAATCCCTGCTGAACACGCGAGGTAGGCGCAGGCAGTCTATGAGTGGTACATGAGGCTGAGAATCATATCGGCTACGTGGTGTTGCCTTGTACTGTACTCGTGTAAGTCAGGAACTACGCCACTCTACCACCATCTCTGTGTTGTGAGGAAATGACTATCTTCCGATCTCCTTCTCCCAGTTTCCCCCGTTTTTGTTTCATTTTGAATGGAGACTAGCCTTCTTCACACCAGGAAAATGTAACCTTACATTCGGCTGTGGAAATACACGACGAGATCTTGATCATGTCTTGGTTGGGGTTCACACTGCCAACCAGTCAGGTGACTGAATGGACAGGAGCTTGTGCTGTGTTTCAAACCCAGATGATTACAAATAGAATGCAACTATTTGTGTTTGTGTTCTAATAAAACCCACAAACATGATTCCCACAGCCCTTGATACTAGACTGGGAGGCTGTCTACCATCCTGTATTAACAAGTAGAGAATGTATATGCTGACTTAAAGCTCCCGGAATCGTAATCTTTACAAGAATGAAAAGGTATTAATCTAAAATATGTTTTACTACCATTCACTTACCGGAAGATTAATTATGGTCTGGTTATTGGGTTTGTCCTAGTAATACTGTTCAATCCTAGCTTAATCATTAACATCAACATTTGACTGTATTTTGATGCTTTGGCATATTAGTTTGTAAGTCATGGTCTGATGTAAAATTGTGTTCATAATTTAATGTAATATTTCTCAAATACAATATTTTAAAACTAAGTTCTCTAATTTGTTATGCGCTTGTGTAATAGAGCTAAAACCAATAAACGGGGGTTTGCTTGGTAAACGATGGGGGTTGCAACCGTAGTGACAGGAATTTACAGGATATTATTACAATTCCACATCCTCATCCTATTCACTTGGATTATCTAAGTCAATATGAGCAATGTTAATCAAACATGTCATGTTCTACTAGGCCGTGTATTTAAAACTAAATGGAGAACAATCACATATTTTTGTATTAAAATATAAATTTTGGTAAAACCTTCGCTGGTAACATTATCAAAGGTTTCAAAATATTCTTGACTGATTTTGCGGAGACTTTGAGGCCGAATGAAGTTTGGCTGTACATAGATGTTTTTCCATTATTCCGCCACATACATGCTGTTAAACTACCCCTAAATTTGCACCTTTCAAATCCCTACCCCACTCACTATTGTGAAAATGGGGATATCGAGGGTGGGTGGTAAGACGTGGAGAATGGGGATACACACCTTGTGTAATTGTTTGTCATTGAATGTACAGTAAAATAGAATATTTTACACGCGGATTACAACATTTCGTTTATTACTCGAGGCTCAAATAGATGCACGGAATTTTCAAACGGCGTCACTTCAGGTATTGACAGATTTTACAATATTGGCTCTATTCAGAAACGCATAGCTTTATTGAGCTGTGTGTATGTGTGTGTATGCGCGCACAATCTCCCCCCCGTACCCCCAAAAACACAGCGCGAGTTTCAAAAGAGTCCTTTAATTACGCAGATCCTTTTTGTTCACTAAAAATTGCGTTCCATTAGTGAGCGAGAGCAGGAATACTCTCTCCCCTCTCCATGGATTCGAATAAAAAAAAATGGGTAGGAAGCAACCGGCAATAACAGACGAGATTCAAACAACAAAAGTGAACAAAAATCGAATGTTAATCATGGAAGAGTTGGTTCTGAAAGGGTAAATCAGAAGTCAACTCGAAATGGGTCGATTTTTTTTATTTACAAAATACTTGTGAAAGTACTTGAGGCTTTCATGAAAGTTTTAACAATACTTTTAACCTTCTTTCAATCTGTTTGGGAAAATATTTTGTCAAAATAAAGTGGGATTAATTAGTACAAAATATTATTTATTTTGAAATATAAATGTTTTATTGATGATTATTACAAGTATTTTCCATTTGGACTAATACTATCTCGTTTATTAAGCATATTTTATCACGAATTATGCCATTTTAAAGAACAATTTCTTGCACTCATTTGATTTAACATTTCAAATTAACATATCCTTTTTTTAGATTTAACCGTACACATTTTAGATGAATTGAATTAATGATAGTCTATAAACATCTAATAACTTATTTTAAGCTTTGTATGGTTTGAACATATACATTATTCCTCTTATATCCTCAATGTATAGCACATTTAAATTTGTTTGTTAAAATAAGATAATTAATTGATCAATGTTTCCAGATCTTTATTAACTATCGTAGTATGATTTTCTTAGATATATTTTCGTGAAACATAACTTAAAAAATATTTAAATATTTCAAAATATTAAATTATAACATTTTTTCTATTTTCTTCACAATTAAAATGGTTAAAATCAACACCAGTGAGCTCGCGGAATAGGCGTCAGGCTCGTTTAGTCTGGTTTACTGGTGACGAGGAGGTTGGGCTTAAAATCCGGTGCTTACAAGTAAATTTCGGCAGATATACTTTAAATCCTACCTTTATCATCCTTGTCCCATAGTGTAATTAAATTATAAACAGTCCACACGATTGGTTTGTTGTAGTGCTAGGGTGATCCGAGTGGTTACCACGTCTCACTCTGAACCAGAAAGATGGGATTAGCTCTTACCAGGTGTACTAGAAGCTGATTATCGATTCCAGTTTCAAGATATAAATTCTTGAAATTGTATCTTATCATCCTTCTCCCTTAGATTATGTAGATAATGTTTCTGATATTTATATTTCTTATTATGTAACCTTGGATTAAGTATCTACTGTAAGAGTGGTTGAGTAAAATACAAACACGCTGACAATGATTCCCAGCAGTCAGTAATGTTGGTCCGGGAATATTCCTCTAGTTAGAGTGGTTGAGTAAAACACAAACACGCTGACAATGATTCCCAGCAGTCAGTAATGTTGGTCCGAGAATATTCCTCTAGTTAGAGTGGTTGAGTAAAACACAAACACGCTGACAATGATTCCCAGCAGTCAGTAATCTTGGTCCGAGAATATTCCTCTAGTTAGAGTGGTTGAGTAAAACACAAACACGCTGACAATGATTCCCAGCAGTCAGTAATGAAGGTCCGGGAGCTTCCCTCAGTGTTTTAAGCCATGCAAGCCTATTTTCCTGCGGACGCCTCTGTGTTTTCCATCCAGACTACCTGCGTCATAGAGAGGTCCTAGTCCCAGGTGCAGAGAGGGATTACCTGTGGCGCAGACTAGTGGCCATCATAAAACCATTATAGTTCCTCTCGCACGGGCCGTCTGGATTACTGCCAGTTGGACACAACTTACCGGCTTGCTCTTCAAAAGGAATTAATTGGAGTTCAATTGCTCACAGACGTATGGAGATGGGACATTTATCCCGGATAATCTTTTCAAAATAGAATACAAAGTACTGTGCTTTGTTTCAATTAGATAAATTATTTTACATTTTAGCGCAAAAGGGCTTAGCCCCGCACCAAGTAGAGAGGTTATGATGGAAACACTCGTGTAACTGCTTAAATGCCCTATGTTAATATTTCCTAGTGAAAATGCAACATAGTCCTTTTGGAGGACGTGTTGCTATATAACTAGTAGATGAACGGGTAGCTACGGATAACATTATTAATTTGCTAAAATTATGAAGACGCCAGTAAAATCCCTTTTTACCGAGGGATAAGGTAAAATGGATTGCACAGAAACTAACCAAGTATACTTTGAATTTAATTTCACGTTTATAAAAAAAATTAATATTATTCTTTTATATTTAAAAAAATAGTTATTAAAATTTTAGCAAATTTTCTGAAAAAACATTATCGTATTCTAGGAATTATAGTTAATAATGACATAATCACTTTTTGGATAACTATTTCCAATTTTTTAAATTCATACCATTCGACACAATGTTAAAATAATCCAGACTTATCAACTAAGCTACCGATATATATATGCTCAGGTAAATCCAATTTTCATCTGACAGCTAGAATTGTCACTAGATTTACTTTCACGCATTCATACGTAAGGTCATGTTATCTTTAGCTGGGACTTTAGATAGATAGTCTTTAAACCTATAAAATAACGCTAATAAAATATTGATTAAGTGGGCAAACATATATATTTGGAATTTATAAAAGGCCCCTTCATTGAAAATATGAATAAACCAGATCCACCTCTAGTGTAGAGAAGCGGCTTTCCCAATCTATTCTATCTGGGGTTTTATCATCCGATGATCTGTGACGATGCCTTTTTTGTTTCACATATTTTATTAGTTTTGAGTAAAAAGCTCCATCTTTAAGTAAAGGAACGATAAAGTTTGTGCTTTATAACGTAGAAATGCCATTTTTATTACCTACTTAATAGAACCTTAGCAAAGATAAACGTCTTTTTAGAGTGTCTTAGACAAAGTGATTTCACAGTGGTTATTTTGAAGAGTATGTTCATGTAACTATTAATATTTGAATATGTATCTAATTAAAATTAACAAGTAGTTAACGAATTTATTAAATTAACTTACTTCTAATATAATCATATTTTTGATTTCATAACATTCAGTAGGCTAATGTTGTCATTATTTATTATATTTTATTTTTATTTTAAAATATTTTCTAATAATATGCATGGTAGTTAAGCCTACTAAAACTACCATAAAAATAGTATTTAAACATAACTAAATAAGTTAGATTAAATGCTGTACATTAACTTCGAAATTTTGTATGTAGGATTTTTAAAATATAATAATTGATAATAAGTGATTTTATCGAAACAATATTCTTAGTAAAAATAGATAAAACAAGATAATTAAAATTTGGATTGTTAATACTTTATTGGCCTACATACAATATTTACTTTTAAAAAAATTACAAAATAAAAGATAGGACTATATTAATATTAAATTTAAAATAACAAGCTAATTTACTCAAAAGAGATTTAAAATATTAACTTTATCGTGAATCAATAATTGGGGTACCTCTGATTCTTTAGCCTAACACGCAATAAGTATAGTTATAATTAATTGTGTTTCAAAGTAAACACAAATTAATAGAGCTATAGTTTTACAATTTTTGACACGATCGCCTCGGTCGCCAAAAGATTGAATATTTATAACCAAGCCAAGTAAATCGTTTAACACGGTGCACTCAATGTTAATATTGTTTTCTTTGGTTTATTATATTATATTGTACAGTATAATGGGGCGTTTGAATTCCATTTGCTAAATTCTTGGAAACTTAATAGTTTTACCAATATTGTAGGATTTAAAACTCAGCCGCTTGTAACTATCCGGAATTCTGTAACACACAAATTCACAGTACGATATACATATGTGAAAATTAGAGACTCACATTCGCTTCAAAACAACGTGTTTGATATTTTTGTTCTGACACTAAATAGCACACTTCATTTTCTTCCCCTGAGTGTCATTGTCTTCCCAAGCCCCACATCGGATGGGGCGTGTCTAACACGTCACTCCTCTGTTAGACTTGATCGCCAGCCACTGAAATAATCCCGCTTGGGTGTACTCACGCTAATTCCTACTAAATATTTTCCCACACTCCCTCTAAGCAGAGGAAGGTACATTAACTCTAAAGTTCTACCTCTCTCATCCTTATTAATGTATAAGCGTAGCCTGAAAGGGGTACTGAGGCCCTTCGAAAAATAAAGTCAACTTAGAGACGGTTAACAAACTCGGGACCACTGGATTTGTGGGATGGGTGAAGAATGTTTGGGGGTTGACAAAGAGCTATTATTTTTAAATCAAGTTTTTTTTAATTTAAAAATTACTAACGATATATGTCTTTGATAAAACAATACTCTAGTATTCATATTCTGGCAAACTATCTAAAATGTCACCCAGCAGGATTCAAACACACAGTCCTTAAGTTGTAGTAAACAAGCTGTTAAGACTGATACCTCAGGGCCATAAGCCTTTAATTAATTTTATTTATAACAATAGATTTACCATTTCTTCATGGCACATTATGCATAAAGTCCCTTCCCTCCCAAAAGTGCTCTGAGCTCATTACAATGAAAATGTAAATGTTTTTAAAGCCATGAACAAATAATTACTATAGTTTATTTTTTATGTATGTGGTTCAAACTTTTCTACAATATTTGAACTGAGCACGTGCTATTTATACGACGATACTAGCACCTTATGGCTTCATTGTATGATCAAAGTAACCAAAGATTGGATCGACCCATATATCTTAGATCTTGGCCAGTACTCGCGAGAAGACTACAGGTATTTATAAATTACACTAAATCCAATTTGATTAAATATGTCACACCTCACCATCTAGTAACATGACAAAAAATCATAACGAATAATTGATAAGAAACTTACTTTAAATGTATGGACTGAAAATCAATTTAATGAAAAGTCAGTTGGCCTAGGTTATTTAGCCTAAAATCTAGTAAATTCGAGTGATTAGAGTAAAACCTAAAAGGATGTTAAATTTTTCCAAAAGTTTGTTGGCCTGAAGTCATAAAGTCATATAGCTTAAACATTAGCTTTGGAGAAAGTCAGTAGGCCTAAAGTAATTTTTCCTAAAATGTAGGCCAAATGATACGTACCTGTTATGACTGGAAGGAAGAATAGGTTCTGGTTCACCCTTAAAAAGTTTCGGTACATCTGTAAATAATATAAGGGTCAAAGTTTAATATAAATATATCATAGACTGTATTTCAAAAGGACTTTTGGTTTCATCCCGATACATAAAAAATAATCGAGGAAAAAACTCATTGAAAAAAGGTCAGCTGCATTTTATTTGATACAAGAAAAAAAAAGGCTGTAACAAATTGTGAATCTAGTTCCTTTGACCTCTCAAGCCAGGTTAAAGGGAAGGATCATGTTTGATGTAACAGTTTCTATTTGTCCTGTATATGTCCTACACAAAGATCTGACACCACCCTCTTCTCCCTTTTCCACCCATTTGTTCAGTTGGCAAGCTCTGTGTAAGAAGTCCCAACCACCACACACACAAATAAAAGAAGAGACAAAAACTTTTGGCTGTAAAAGGATGTTTTGAGTGAAGAAGGGGTGGAGGAATGGAACCTCGCCCTATAGGAGCATTTACAAAGAAACGTATTTCTGGGCTGTTGACATTGATCTGTCGCAACATATGTCACCGTTTGATGTGGCCAGATCGAAGGACTGGAGATATATCCTTTATTTTGCTCCATAGTGGGACATTACTAGTGGGCACTTTGGAGCTGGGAGTGGACATGTGTGTTCTCTCTGTTGGTTGCTCCATAGTGGGACATTACTGGTGGGCTCTTTGGAGCTGGAAGTTGACATGTGTGTTCTCTCTGTTGGTTGCTCCATAGTGGGACATAGCTGGTGGGCCCTTTGGAGCTGGAAGTGGACATGTGTGTTCTCTCTGTTGGTTGCTCCATAGTGGGACATAGCTGATGGACCCTTTGGAGCTGGAAGTGTACATGTGTGTTCTCTCTGTTGGTTGCTCCATAGTGGGACATAGCTGGTGGGCCCTTTGGAGCTGGAAGTGTACATGTGTGTTCTCTCTGTTGGTTGCTCCATAGTGGGACATAGCTGATGGACCCTTTGGAGCTGGAAGTGTACATGTGTGTTCTCTCTGTTGGTTGCTCCATAGTGGGACATAGCTGATGGACCCTTTGGAGCTGGAAGTGTACATGTGTGTTCTCTCTGTTGGTTGCTCCATAGTGGGACATAGCTGATGGACCCTTTGGAGCTGGAAGTGTACATGTGTGTTCTCTCTGTTGGTTGCTCCATAGTGGGACATAGCTGATGGACCCTTTGGAGCTGGAAGTGTACATGTGTGTTCTCTCTGTTGGTTGCTCCATAGTGGGACATAGCTGATGGACCCTTTGGAGCTGGAAGTGTACATGTGTGTTCTCTCTGTTGGTTGCTCCATAGTGGGACATAGCTGATGGACCCTTTGGAGCTGGAAGTGTACATGTGTGTTCTCTCTGTTGGTTGCTCCATAGTGGGACATAGCTGATGGACCCTTTGGAGCTGGAAGTGTACATGTGTGTTCTCTCTGTTGGTTGCTCCATAGTGGGACATAGCTGATGGACCCTTTGGAGCTGGAAGTGTACATGTGTGTTCTCTCTGTTGGTTGCTCCATAGTGGGACATAGCTGATGGACCCTTTGGAGCTGGAAGTGTACATGTGTGTTCTCTCTGTTGGTTGCTCCATAGTGGGACATAGCTGATGGACCCTTTGGAGCTGGAAGTGTACATGTGTGTTCTCTCTGTTGGTTGCTCCATAGTGGGACATAGCTGATGGACCCTTTGGAGCTGGAAGTGTACATGTGTGTTCTCTCTGTTGGTTGCTCCATAGTGGGACATAGCTGATGGACCCTTTGGAGCTGGAAGTGTACATGTGTGTTCTCTCTGTTGGTTGCTCCATAGTGGGACATAGCTGATGGACCCTTTGGAGCTGGAAGTGTACATGTGTGTTCTCTCTGTTGGTTGCTCCATAGTGGGACATAGCTGATGGACCCTTTGGAGCTGGAAGTGTACATGTGTGTTCTCTCTGTTGGTTGCTCCATAGTGGGACATAGCTGATGGACCCTTTGGAGCTGGAAGTGTACATGTGTGTTCTCTCTGTTGGTTGCTCCATAGTGGGACATAGCTGATGGACCCTTTGGAGCTGGAAGTGTACATGTGTGTTCTCTCTGTTGGTTGCTCCATAGTGGGACATAGCTGATGGACCCTTTGGAGCTGGAAGTGTACATGTGTGTTCTCTCTGTTGGTTGCTCCATAGTGGGACATAGCTGATGGACCCTTTGGAGCTCGAAGTGTACATGTGTGTTCTCTCTGTTGGTTGCTCCATAGTGGGACATAGCTGATGGACCCTTTGGAGCTGGGAGTGGACAAGTGTGTTCTCTCTGTTGGTTGCTACATAGTGGGACATTACTGGAGGGCACCAGGGTCTGTGTGTCTTACCGTCATCGACAATCTATTCTATTGCAAGATTAGTCTCTAAGATCATGAGGCTAACTAAGCGGTTATGTTACTTAATTCATCGTGGGACATTACTGGTGTGTCTCTCAGGGCTTAGAGGAGACAATGATACATTGTAATAATAACGGATTAAAATAAAATATATTGTTTCTGTCCTATGGCTGCAGTATTCACTCTGGGCTAATAACTTTGCCGGACCTATACAGAGAGTGTAAATGTGTTTGATTTTAAATTAATCTCTTAAATTTGTCTTGTAAGGAGATAAGAAATGATAACTATCAATCAAACAATCCTCAGAACAACCAGTTACCAGTCAAAGTGGTTAATACAATTGTGATAATATGGAACTAATCCATTTTTTCTTAAGATAATTATCATATGGATGTAGTGTTATATAAATATATAAACATCCGGCTGAATAGAGACCTAGGAAATAAAGATTCACTCATATTTTACCTGAACCATCCGATCACGGAGACAATATTCTTCAACATATGTATTATATGTATTGCCAGACTAAACTTCACGTTCATCTAGTTGAATTTATTGATAACAGTTAAGGTGGAGCTCAAATCTTAGCTGGATGATATGATGGTATTTTTTCTAAATATTTTTCCACTCTCCTTCTGTGCCAATTTAGGTACATTAATTATTAACTCTACCTTCCTAAACCCTTTCCTATAAGTTTAGTTAAATACAGATAACTTTAAGGGATATTAAAACGTGGTATGATAAATAAACAAATTAAATTACTAAATGTTAATTTCTAGACATATTTAGTTTATAAATGACTTGATAAAATAGTTAAGTGATAGAAACATACTTTAAATATTCTAAGTAATATAGTAACCTAGTTAGTATTCGTTTGCTAATGTTTGACAAATTTTAAAGGTAGATAAACGTTGTCCAAACAGCTCTAAACTTTTGATAAGTCATCGACCAGGGTTCAAACCCCCTCTGAAAATATGTTGTTTTTATCAACCCTAATACTTGTTTATGGAAAATAGAATTACCGTGTTCTTACTGTGTTGGCTAAAGGGTGACAAACATCCCGGTTTAGGTCAAACTAAGTCCTTCAGGTTCAGAGGCACACACGCCTGCACCTGACAGGTCAGTATTTGATTAGAAACGGATATCCATTAGCTGCATATTGGGGATGGAAAGAGGGGGCAGGAGGTTGTAGGTGTACGAGGGCTTATTTCAACTGCGACCAACAGTTTTAAATCTATTTGTCCGCCAATGCGAGTGTTAATTAACTTTCTGTATAAAATTAACACGAAGTCAACGATTCTACGTGTTCCAAATTGAACTCTCTACTTCATAATCTACGAGGTACTGTACATAAACGCAATAATTGCTCGCTAATTGGTTTACTGCTGTCAGGCACAAAGTGTTATGATTACATTTTGTCCTAGTAATCTAATTTTGATTGAAAAAATAAAGCTACATAAATAATGTTTTTTCCTCTTACAATTTAATGTGTCGTACAATTCAATTGACATTAATCAAATGTACATGATTACGTATAATTTGGTTTGTTCTTCGTAGTTAACCTATTTTGCTATTTTAGAAACATAGCATTTATAGGATAAACGTTTTTTGGTGGTCTTTTGAAGGGTTGTTTCTAGATAGACAGCTAGAACATTGTTTGTTAGTAATTAAATCTATTACTTTTTAATTTTAAATTAAATTAGTGGGTGATCTGGTGGTCTAAGGGTAAGGTGTCGAACTTCTGTGCTGGGGTTCAGGGTTCAATCCTTGGTCTCGGCACAGATTTATCTGATTGCCAAACCCTTCCTTCACCTCTGACAAGACGTGTATTAATCACAACTTGTGAATGTGTGGAATGCCAGGCCTCCACCGTGACCGAGATTCCACGTTACCGTAAGTGCGTGTAACCCGAATGGGTAGTAAGCCGTGGTGCTGATAATAATAATAACATTAAATTACATTTAATTTAAATTATTGATTTTAATGGAAGTTTCACTCTACTTGGTTTGTACGTGAATGGGTAATTTAGTCACTTGGGGAACCTACTTAGCCAGTACGTGAGGGGATAATTTGTCCTTGGGGATCTCATCTGGTTCCCCCGTGTGGGGATAATGGGGGTCTTTGGGGCCTCTGATATATATACGAGATAGTGGGGGCACTTAGTGACCGCACCTGATTTTGGTATAATTTGGTTATTGGCGCACTTGGGGACCATATGAGGCTTTTCATTGCTAACTAAATAAATAGAAACACATACCGTTTGCCAAGTGGTCTGAGGCATTAGACTTGCATTTTCAGTATGTTACCGTTGATGGAGAAGTAGGGGATCGAACCCTGTATATGTGTATTTAGAATGATCTCTCGTTGATTTATTATAACAACTATTTCCCCGTTCCTCCTCCACACTACGGAAAACTGCTTCTTCTAAAACTACCATCTGCATCCAAACAACTTTTTGTTGTTGTCTTTGTATAGTTCCAACACCTTACTTCAGTCATTAGCGTGTCTGTTTATTGAGATAAGGGTTCCGGGCTTGATTCTTGGCATGACCAAATAATGTACCATTGGTGAAATGTGGGTTTCCTCATTAACAGTGATGAATTAACGGCCGGGGTCTAGTTGTTGTATATGTTATAGATTAATGTTAATTTATAAGTCATGTGTTGATATAATCAGCCGGTTCAGAAAGTATACGTTAAATACCTCAAATAAATGAAATTACATTTTTTGCACCACGTACTTATACTTTCTCGGGCGTTCCTCAGATATAAGACTAAGAAAGTGAGGATGAGCAAAGTAGTATTTTAGAGAAATTATACCCACATTATCGGCAGCCTTATAATAAAAAAAACACCCTCATTACACCTGACCAGTATTCAAACCCTAACCTTACTGTCACTGAAAAGCTAAATAGACGAAACTACATATTATGTCTCCGTTCCCACTGCAGGTGTCAATAACTCTTTTGTTAGACTTAATTATAAAAGCAAGATTCATAGAAACATAATTTTTAACCTTAATGTAGAGTATAATTCTTGTTTTATTACTTTGAAATTTTTCTCACTATTTTATTTTCATTAAAAAATCTTTACACAAAAATATACGAGTAAAATGTATGTTTAAATTAACTTTGCTTCTGGATAAGATGTAAAAATTTGAAATAGAATTCTGGGAGAAAGAAAAGTTTATAAAATATAAAAGTGGTTGTGGTCAGTATTTATAATATTTTACTATTATAATATTTCATAGATGTAGATATATATCCAAAAGAACACTAACATATTATATTACTTGTTGTATACAGATTTGAAACGAGTTTTAGTAGCTTTTGAAACGGTCCTAATATAAAATGATTTTGTATCTACAAATAGTCCCTGATTTTCAATTGGAACATTCCCTGATATTATATTTCTAAAAAACATACTTCTTTCTTTCTTTTAATAGCTTATTCACAAAAAGTAGCCCGTTGCAGAATGGTTGAATATACAATAACTATACAAAGTTAAACCAACCCACCAACCCTTCTGAATTTAAACATAAAGCAAAGTTATACATTCTAAGTAAAAAAAAATCTCTATACATACAGCGAGGGGATAACTTTTCCTCCACGACTGCTCTGTGTCTCTATCAAGAGTTTGCCATGTGAACATTGAAAAAAAGAGGTCCGTTAGCTGACGTCCCCTCAAGGGTATCATCAATGGTCAGGCCGCGTGCCGGGACGACGCTTGACTGATGACGTCAGCTTGGACGCAATATCGACGCTGCGCTACGTGCTTTACTTACTTGATAGCGACGCTTCCTCTTCCCCTGGTGGTGACATCTAGTCGGGATGTGGAGTAAACACTTGCCGGTGTCTCGGCGGGGGGAGGGAGTGACGCTGAGACGTGGAGCCATCTAGTGGCGACGCCATGAACCAACATACATGGAATTGAACGGAGTAAATAAGGGTGCTACAGTCGAAAAGGCTTTTTCCACTAAAAAAAAACTTTACACTTAAAAAAGAGATTTGTAATTTTATGAGATTCCTTGTCAGTAGATAGCAAAGTTAAACGCTATCTAGATTATAGAGGGTTAATCCTATCACTGATATATTTATGAAATATTGCCATGTATTTAATAGATGTAGGCACTGTATAGAGTGTGTGTCTTGTCCATAAAAATGTTAGGAACTATCTAGACGACTTGTTAAGCTACTGACAGATTTAGGCACCATATAGAGAATTTGTTATGTTAATAACAGATTTAGACACTATCTAGAGTGATTGTTTTGATACTATCATAATTAAGTTCTAGGTAGGGCCTTGAGTAATTAGTCCAGAATCATGCTTTGTTAAATTTTAGAGCATGAGAGGGGGCTGAGCCTAAGTAGTTACAAGTTCAAGTATTATGCTTGATGTTCATGTTTTAACCAGTTAATAAATGTCACCCGTATTTAGGATCGGAAAGCTTAAGTTATTTTATTAGTAATGTTCAATTATATTACTAATATGCTACCCTACACCCACCAAATAACTTTCACCCATTATATTGTAGTAACAATCCTTTGACTCGAGAGTTTGACAACGTGTAGCTTTGTGTTCTTAAAATTATTTTACGGAGTTTCTTACTCTTACTTGTGTTTAAAAAACCTCTTTTTAAATAATAATAATAATAATAATAATAATAATAATGCTATCAATGTGAGAACCATTGTAAGTTGAATTTTTAAATACATTTCCACTCACATTTCATAATGTCTCTTTATTTCTTGTTCAGTAGCTAATTTCCATCCTAGATTGCACCAGCCTCTCCTCCTCTCCTATTGAACATACCAGGGTTGAATTTTTTTCCCTTTTGAGCGTATAGCCTATTCCATCCAATCCATTCTACTTCACATATTGATTTAAACATCATAACTTAAAATAACGACTTCCCATAGCTCATTGAACCTCTTCCTTATTATACTGTATATATTAATCACTTGGAGATGCTTGTCTTACAGTACTCTTTGCACCTGTAACCGGGTCTTACTTAGGTGCATACATTGTGTCCATTCATTGTATAGAGCTAGAGTATTGTGTTACTTAGAGGCAGGCTGTTAATACATGACTTGTACAGAGCTATAATCTTGTGTTACTTAGAGGCAAACATCTTGCACATAGCTTGTATATAGCTATTGTATTGTGTTACTTAGAGGCAGGCTGTTAATACATGACTTGTACAGAGCTATAATCTTGTGTTACTTAGAGGCAAACATCTTGCACATAGCTTGTATATAGCTATTGTATTGTGTTACTTAGAGGCAGGCTGTTAATACATGACTTGTACAGAGCTATAATCTTGTGTTACTTAGAGGCAAACATCTTGCACATAGCTTGTATATAGCTATTGTATTGTGTTACTTAGAGGCAGGCTGTTAATACATGACTTGTACAGAGCTATAATCTTGTGTTACTTAGAGGCAAACATCTTGCACATAGCTTGTATATAGCTATTGTATTGTGTTACTTAGAGGCAGGCTGTTAATACATGACTTGTACAGAGCTATAATCTTGTGTTACTTAGAGGCAAACATCTTGCACATAGCTTGTATATAGCTATTGTATTGTGTTACTTAGAGGCAAACATCTTGCACATAGCTTGTATGAAGATGGAGAGCATTAATTCTCTTTTGGCACTGAAAGATACTTAGGATATTCTAAGTGAGACTTCAGCTGTCACATACCACGCTTATATCATAATATAGCCCCGTAGCTCACCCATATTATAAATAGCCTTGCAGCTCACCTAACCTATATGAGGGGACATATGGCCATATATCTATAAATATAATACAATTGACCATATAAAGACCTTTTGGGTTTCCTGTTGTCACTGAATTCTATCTACAAATTATACTGTGGACTTCATGTTGTCACATACTCTGGTATCCCAAGGAGTTAGTGTGCTTCCTGTTGTCACATACTCTGGTATCCCAAGGAGTTAGTGTGCTTCCTGTTGTCATATACTCTTGTATCCCAAGGAGTTTGTGTGCTTCCTGTTGTCACATACTCTTGTATCCCAAGGAGTTTGTGTGCTTCCTGTTGTCATATACTCTTGTATCCCAAGGAGTTTGTGTGCTTCCTGTTGTCACATACTCTGGTATCCCAAGTAGCTAGTGTGTTTCCTGTTGTCATATACTCTTGTATCCCAAGGAGTTTGTGTGCTTCCTGTTGTCATATACTCTGGTATCCCAAGGAGTTAGTGTGTTTCCTGTTGTCATATACTCTTGTATCCCAAGGAGTTTGTGGGCTTCCTGTTGTCACAGATTCTTGTATCCCAGGAATATCGGGGACTCCCGCCAACCAAGGACCTTATAGGCCCTCATGTCTTCAAAGACTCTTGTCTTCCGACATTTCTCATCACAATCCTGTCACTCGTCTGATGACGCTGCCTCCTAGGTCTCTTTGTCCTCATCCCACTTTGTGTCTTCACGTAATGGCTTTAAAAGATGTTCGTTCACCCACCGATTGCCTTTTCCTCAGAGATCCTCTTTGACGTCCCTTCTTCCCAGCCGGGGGTCTCGCTCTTGTGATCTCCACCCTCTCTTGTGGCCTGGATCAAGTTCATTGTCGTGAGGGTGACGTTAAGTGAACCTCATCATAAACAAACTATTCGGATGAACCACGAGTCTCAAATAGAAAACCTGCCATGGCTGCGGAGTTTTGAATTCAGTCCAGCCTAATACTGTATGGTGGTTTTCTGTTCACTGTGAATTTCTGTGCTTGGATTAAATGAACTGAAGCGCAGTTTCTTCAAACTCACCATTTTCATAAATTGATAGTGTGTACTTCAGTGCCACCGGATTTTGGCTCTATAACCTAAGAGGTTAAATCACAATAAACCAACCTGTATCGATGGCCACGCGTAATAAACGTCAAGTTCGTTTATACCATTTTGATAGAAATGGGAATGTCAGAGTTTGAATCCTTAGCGTATGTAGGGATAATTTTTACTAAATTGTTTCCATTCTCTCTTTACGAAAATGATGGTACATTTCCTCTAAACTATACGTTCCTCATGTATATCATGTATTTTATTTTATTCAAATTCTAGTTTCTCAATGTTGGGTTAAAACATTATTGAGGCTGTCTATCTTACTCAACACTATCTTTACGAGTAATACAGTAAATATTATTCAACCTTATTTGACGAAGATAAAGAAATTTCTAAACAAGTTCCATCATTACAAGTATAGGCCTATGCACCCAGAAGATGCTACACTCTTCAAACAATTATAAAATGCTTGTTTCCTCATCTGCAAACTCCTGTTAAACATATTCTTTAAATTGAAAAAATGATTCTTGGACACAGGAATCGAACCATAGACCTTTGACTTTAGTACGCCAACTCTCCAAACACTGAGCTGTCCAGGAATCATCCCCTGTCCAGGGTCATTCTTCACTCATATTTTAAAACAGAGTCTGCGATGCACGCGATGAAATCATTGGCTACAGATGTGTGATCAATTAAGATCACGATCTATCAAATATCGCAGCCATTTTCAGCTTGGTAGGCTTTTTCAATTTAAAAAATATGATATGTAAATGCGGCTTTAACCGTAACTATCAAATATAAGAGCTTTTCTTTAATACCCTGTTAAACAAGTAATAAAGAAATGGAATGGGCCCTAGCATATTGGCGTCAGTCTGTAATGTCTGAAATTATCACTACTTCATAAGAATCAGCTTTATATTGGTGTTAATCTGAAGTTTATTACTACTTAATAATCAACTTTATATTGGTGTTAATATGAAGTTATCACTACTTCATAAGAATCAGCTTTACATTGGTGTTAATATGAAGTTATCACTACTTCATAAGAATCAGCTTTATATTGGTGTTAATATGAAGTTATCACTACTTAATAATAATCAGCTTCATATTGGCATCAATCTGAGGTTCAGATTGCTCCTGTTATTTCAGCAGCGACTGGGACTTGACGCTCTTCCCCTACGCATTACGTGCACCACAACTTATTATGCACCGAGGGTCTCCGTGTATTTACGCTGATGGGAAAGGGATGAACGAAGCAGAGTTTATGGTAAATGTATCAATGTTTTCGTGGAGGGAGAATGTCAAATCACCAAGGAAAAATTGACCTTTTTACACCCTTCTAGTATTCGAACCATGTTCTTCCCATCATCGTAAAATAAAAACATGTCAGACTGATGCCTTAGTATACATGCCCACTGGTGTGTGTAAAAATGGCTATCGCACCCACTTTGTATTTATGGACGTCTCCTTGATACACCCTTTCTGAGGGAAGTGGTGAGGGAAGGAGAGTTTGGCAGATATCATGTGGACCAGGTGCAGGACACTAGTATTATTTACAACATCATCTACGTCAGGATAACTATCTGTTAATATATTTTTTAAATGTATGTTTACTCTTGTTTACCATCAAAGGTAATAAGTTTAATTAACTAGGTTTCACCATGGTGTATGATATAAGATATATTCATGGTGTAGGTAATCAACCATGGTATGACTCCTGTATTGTTTGAGTCCACTATAGTGTAGAAGACGAGGCCATAACATAATCAGTCAAGCTAATACGTCTACCTTGCTTGGTTCTACATATAAGATAGGGTCATAGTGTAATCATTCCAGGTAATGTTCTACCTTACTTGATAACACTATCGTTTTTTTTTTACCACATATTACAAGCTGTTTAGGATATACGCATATGTGATAATTACGCTAATGAGTTAGGGATGAGGAAGATTGAATTTAAAGAAAGTATAGCCAATTTGCGTGGAGGGAGAGTGGAAAATAATTTTGGGAAAACCACCCTCAATTCACCAGACTGAGATACGAACCCCAAAATGCCTGTCATCTGCAGTATAATCTATTGTGAGAGTGACGCCTTAGACCATGTGTCCACCAAACCAGGTCTCTATGGTGTGGTTTATAAGAAAAGGTCATAGTGTATTCAGTCAAGGTAATTCTTCTACCTTGCTTGATTTCACTTATAAGATAGGCTCATGGTGTAATTAGTCAAGGTAAGACTTCTACCTTGCTTGGTTCCCCTATTGTGTAGCTTATAAGATAGGGTCATGGTGTGATAAGCCATGGTAAGACTGGTTACCTTCCGTGTAAATGGACTGTAGGTTTGATTATAACATCTATACATATTATTTTTTGTATGGCACATTTTCCGGAACCATTTCAACAGAACCAACCTCAAATATTGCACTAGTGTCAGTCTGTCAGAAAGTTTATCTAATTATTGGCGAAAACAATGACATAAAACTAATGTTTTGTAATATTGTAGGAAGCCTAAGGAAAATAAAAAGGACACCTGCTCTTGTTGTCGAACTTGACTTTGTATATCTCAGATCTACGTCGACTGGAAGAAATAGGAAGAAGAGCACACAAAAAAAACGGAGGGGAAGGCCAACCCAACTAGGGACACGAGAGCGGAGATATAACTGCTCCAACGGCTCTATGTGAGAGGGAATTTATTCAGTTTGTTCCGAGACGAGACGCTTCATTTCTCTCTTTAGGAGATGTGAAATATATGCAGATTTATTTTCTTACACCTACACTTGTGTACCTGGTTCAGTCACATACTGACGTTATCTTACACATACACTTGTATACTTGGTTCTGTCACATAATGGCGTTAACTTAGACACACTTACTTGTGTAGATAGTTTTGTAACATACTGACGGTATCTCACAAACACACTTGTATAGCTGGTTGAGTAACATAATGACGGTATCTCACAAATACACTTGTATAGCTGGTTAAGTAACATAATGACGGTATCTCACAAACACACTTGTATAGCTGGTTAATTAACATAATGACGGTATCTCACAAACACACTTGTATAGCTGGTTAAGTAACATAATGACGGTATCTCACAAACACACTTGTATAGCTGGTTGAGTAACATAATGACGGTATCTCACAAACACACATATAAAGCTGGTTAAGTAACATACTGACGGTATCTCACAAACACACTTGTAAAGCTGGTTAATTAACATAATGACGGTATCTAACAAACACACTTGTATAGCTGGTTAATTAACATAATGACGGTATCTCACAAACACACTTGTATAGCTGGTTAAGTAATATACTGACGGTATCTCACAAACACACTTGTATAGCTGGTTAATTAACATAATGACGGTATCTCACAAACACACTTGTATAGCTGGTTAATTAACATAATGACGGTATCTCACAAACACACTTGTATAGCTCGTTGATTAACATAATGACGGTATCTCACAAACACACTTGTATAGCTGGTTGATTAACATAATGACGGTATCTCACAAACACACTTGTAAAGATGGTTGAGTAATATACTGACGTTATCTTACACAGACACTCAGGTAACTGGTTCTGTAACATATTGACGCGCTCCCTTACACATACAATTGTGTAGCCAATTCTGTGACATAACAATATACATGATCACCATAGTAAATACACATTCAATATACTATTGCCTTGAGCTAGATGTACTAATATATTTAATACATTTATGTGTCAGGGGATGTATTGTGGTCTAATAAGTACCAATTGAAACTAGTGCCACCACGGTTTTCTTAAAATACTATATTTCATAGAGTTGAGGTACGCGAAGCAGATTTTCAAATAAATGGTACAGAACTCTGCACGGACTTTCTCGCTCTATTCTTTGAAAATGGAGATATTTACTCAACACTCGTAATATATGTGAAACGAAATTATATACACTAGCAAACTCAAGCATAAATTGCACTATACTTATGTAAAAATTTTTTAGTCCCGGTTTTAAATTTTATAATTTTGTTTAAAAAATATTAATGTCCTCATTTGTATGTAAATATTTACTATAGTGTCTAAAATGGATATAGATCATTGTTGTACAAACATTTCTCCCAAGAGGGTTAAGGAAGAACAACATAAACTTTTAGAGACATACTTATATTCAATTAGTCTATGGCATTGGAGAACTATTGCATTAAGACTTTAGTATCTCTTTACAACTAGAGCTCACAAAATAGTATTAATATATTTGCCAATATCTCAGAAACTGTTGGACTTATAAAAATATATTTCATATGAAAGTTTTTTATTTTTAATAGTACTGGTACTACAATTTTGCAATGATAAGTTATTTAGTATCTCAAATAGTTGCGGATATACGGAAGTTTCTGCTTCTGTAAAGTGCCCTAAAATTCATTTTCATGGTAAAATGAAAATATCCAGTTTATTTATAATCTTAATCACCACCTAGATACGAATTTTAATCAAAATCACTAGAGTCTATTTTGAGAAAATAGATTTTTTCTATTTTCGTCCTTTTTTAAACTAATCTTAATTTTACTAGTAAGTTTAAACAGACACACAGACATACGTCATTGCAAAGACCACTTTTTAGGGTTTGGAGGGTCTTAAGACGTTGACATCCATCAACATTTCAGGTTAGATTTTCTTTTGTGGTCGCAATACTTTTACCTTTTGTGTTTATCTATCTATATATATTTACGTATAGCTTGAAAGTTATTGGTTTTATAAAAATATACTTCTTATAAAATATTTGTTTAATAAAGAGACCTACATATTTATTTGTAACGATAAGTAATTTATTATCTCAAATAGTTTAGGATATATTATAAAAAAGGATAATTTACGTTTCAGACCGGAGCTCTTAAAGTCATTTTGCCGAAATATTGATAGAAGCCATTTTGTTTTGAATATTTATATAAGTTTAGAAATGAAATTTAATCAAAATCGTTAGAGCCGATTGATAAAATGGACTTTTTCTCTTTTCGCCTTTCAGTAAACTACCCTTAATTTTAGGGTTAGATATCCAATTCCAAAAATCCCTCGGGGCAACCCTTTGAAAACACTGGATACCAAGTTTTAGCCTGATCAGTAAAATAGTTTAGGCTCTAGTTGGAGGTACAGACAGACAAAGAGACAGACAGACGGAAAGTCAAAAACCACTTTTTGGATTTGGGGGGTCATGAAACGTCCATATTCATCCAAATCTTAAGTTATATCATTTTGGCGATCACAATACTTTCTCTACCTGTAAGATAGCGAGAAAGTAAAAATATAGAGTATGATAAAATGGCACAATGCAAAATATACACATTTGAACTTTTGATTCCTTTACCTACATTAAACTCTATAAAGTGACTAGATCTAGTGATACGCTTTTCTGATCTTAAGCTGATATTGTCTCATGCTTAAAGTAAGTTACTTTTTAGCCTTTTCAAATGTAACATGAATATCACAAAGAATGGTTTCACGATATAAAGTTTACTATCGATCAATAATAACTACGTATGTGGCTATTTTTTTTAAAACAAACATTTGATACTGTGCATACGTTGGTAGAAGGAGGAGGAGGGGGTAAAAAAATTATAATTTCAAGTTTAAGAAATATTGTCCCAGCTTTTGGTTTTGCTAATTTGTCTTCAATCTCAAAAGTAGCAAGCAACAGACTCTTAAAAATATATGCTACGGTATCCGTTATTTCAAGTGACAAGTTAGACTATATCTAGTCTATTTTAACAACTACAGTAGCCCCATGACTTCTTTAGTGCTGACTGACAGCTCACAGCTGACAGCTAAAAGCTTTGAAAAGTTATCAGACCAAATTATGTACCCCTACGCCGAACCATATTATCTGAAAAAACATGTTTTTAGCAGCTGTCACTTCTGAGGGTCAAAATTTAGGTATATACCTGAATGTTGAATGTCAGAAGTCAGCTGTGAGCTGTCAGTCAGCACCAAAGAAGCCATGGGGCTACTGTATATTTTATTTGCCATGATTGGAATATGACACCCACACCTGTATCGCAAACCAAGTAGGAGCCGTATCATCAAAAGAGAAGGGCTCCCACTTGAAACATTTACTAACATAATTTACTAACGTAGCTATCAGTAATTTATTTTCTTACGAAAATTTATATTAGAATTTTCAATTTCTTTAATTGTGATTTATATTTAAATTAGCAGGTCATTAAATTATTTTTATACATACACATTTTTGCCTGGAAGTTTAAAAAATCACTTTTAAAACAAATTAAATGTATTGTAATGAGTTGTTTTAATAATATTTTATTTGCGAGACTCTCCAATCTGCATGTTTTTCTCTAAAAAATAGAAATATTTGACTGAAAGAGACAAACATAGCTATTTTCTAATTTATTCTCCAATAAGTGTTTTGAATGGTGTGAATAATAATTTTAATTTAATTTGAATATTTTTAAGTAGCTATGTTTGGAATAAAGCTATATTTCAAACCAATGTTTTATTTGATGAATTGTATTTTTGTATAGTATTTCAAGTTTAGAGTATATAATCTTTTTAAATTGGAGTTTGTTTACTTATTCTTACTTCTTGAAAAAGAGTGGCTACTTGTGCAATAACACCTTTATAAGTTATAAGTTTAACTTAACTTTCCTCTTCTCGAGGAATAGTGAACGTGAATCAGAGACCTTCAGAAAGCCTGTCCGAGCAAAATTTAAAATTTGTAATTTTATTTTAGAGAAGAGTTTCCAAATAAACTGGTAGATGTAAAGCTACTTTTTTTTAGCATAAAACTAAGACTTGGTAAATAAATACGTTACTAGAAGTCCAGGAATTGTCCACAATATTGGACACTGAATCAACAAGAGAGTTTCTGTCATATTTCCCGAGCACGTGGAACAAACGAGTGTCAAAGGGTAGGGAAACAAAGTTTCATGAAATTTTGTAAGGTTTCAAAAACAAACTTTATATTGCTTGTATTGACATTGTTTTTGGGTGGGACTTTGACATAATCTAGAATTTGTATTTTATCTATAAGGATACCAGCCTAGAGGAATTCCACAACCAATTGGCAAACACAAATATCTCTTTTCGACCATAAAAACTCATAACATCATAGAAGACAGTTTTTTAGTGCGTGTGTGGTAATTATAGTGAATGATGTTCATAAAACCTGGTCTGATCCTAGGTAGGGCCTTAAATAATGTATTCTTGTACATGTGTCCTTTAACCCAAGCACAAATTCATTATGAAGACCTTTTGGAATAAACTTGGAAAAAAGTACGATCTTTTCAGGCCCTATAAGGTGTACTTTATGAACCGACTGATTATATAAGTACACAACTTAACTTAAAATTTAGAACAGACACAACACCCAGCTCCCGGCCGTTAATTCACCACTGTAAAAGGGGAAGGCCACATAACACCAATGATTTTTTTATTATAATTTTTTTGCTATGCTATGCTATGCGTTCAACCCGGTACCATCGGCTCAGTAAACAGACATACTACCGAATGATCTAAGGTTTTGGACTTCAGGACTTATAAGAAAACTTTTGAAATATAATTTTTATAAAGGAGTCTTCAAATTATGCCAAACAAACTTCCAGTTTTATCAAAGAAAAACAAAATTATTCTGTGGCTAGTTTCTTGGATTTAAAAATAATAATGTTATGTTATCTGCATCGGGCTCATGAATAGTCTCTGCTCTTTATTGCTGGATCTGATACTATATTAGGCTTATCATCCTCTAAACCACATAGTTGTTTCGAGAATAAAATGCAATCGCCATAAATCTAAGGTCAATACTTCCTCAAACAACCAGTTATGTATTATATCTTTGAATACTGATGTATCGACTGGAATCCCAACAGGTATTCAACGTGTGAATGATATCAACACCATACGGCCGGCGCACAGTCCTGTAAGTTTGAACTCATCCATCCACCCGTCTGGGATATCCACATATTTACAATAGTGATAAATGGATGTTTGAAGAAGGAATTTAAAGAAATAAGTAACCAAATTTCCGTGTAGGGAAAGTGGCAAACTATTTAGATAAAACCACCTCAGTACACCTGGCTGGTATTCGAACCCCAAGCAATCCATCAATGGTAAACCAGACCAGAACAAAACTGATGACCTAGCTTGAGAAGTTGCTCCAGACGATACTTAAGAGTATTCTATCTCAACCCTCAGTGGGAATTAAGGGTTGCAGTTAGCTATAGGATAGTAAGGGGTTGGGGGAGGGTGGTAGCTATAACTCCTGCACCATGGCCATGTAGTAAGGTAACACAGTCACGTCTGGCCCTTGTACATTGTTCCTAAGTGCGTGGGAGTTCCCTCCCCATGACGTCATTATATGGCCGTCAAGCCCCCAACTAACACTTCCTTGCTGGAGTAATCGCGTTAAGCAATTAACAGGCAAACTGAGTTACAGCAGTTGGTGGGGTGAGTTGGGGAGGAGCTCGAAGCAGTCACAGTTACAGTGACACGTAGACAAAAGACAGTTGCTGCTAGACGGGGTAAGGGGGGAGCTATTTTATTAAGAGGAAGATAAAGTGCACTTTTTAAACTTGAAGAGTTACAGCAGCTAGTGACCCCAGTTGTGGGGGTCGATAGAATTAAGGCGTCAGGGATTAAGACAAAGACAGTTACAACCCCCAACAGCGTGAACATACTTTAAAAGTACTAGGGTATGTAATACTCAGGATACAGGTCGAGGCCATAGAGGATTAATTAAATATAATAGTCTTTCTCTTCTGTCATTGAAGCACGGTCCCCAAGTCACCCCCTTTCCCACCCACCTACTAATACTAATGAGTACTAAGAAGAAACAAGGTCAATAATTAGTTCAGTATTACAAGAAAAATAAGGGCATTAATTAGTAGTGAGTTTGCCAATCACACCAAAGCATTCTGGGAACTTTGGATGACTTATTTATTTTTAAAGTTAATTTACTTTACCTTTGTTTCTTAAGAATTCCTCGTTCTTATTATTAAATTATCTATGGTGATAAATATTCATTTATAATCTAATATATTGCTTTTTAACATGTATAGATACTTTTTACTTTCTCTCGACACATCAGAGAGAAAGTATTGTGATCGCAGAAAACAAACACATCGAGCTTGATATTTTGATAAATGTCGACGTTTCATGACCCCCTTGAAAGCAAAAAGTGGTTTCCGCAAAGCTGTCTGTCCGTACTTTGGGCTAGAGCCGAAACTATTTTACCGATTGGGCTATTAAAGATAAAAATATTGTATTCAAAATATATTTTACAAAACAGAATTACTTCTGAGCTACAAGCAAATATATCTATTTTTTAATTCAGGTCTTAGATAATTAATTTGATTCTTATGCTCTTTGGTGGACAAAGACGATTCTCTTTTCTCAATTTTTCTGTAACAGTGTTCCTAGTTCCTAACGCCATAGAGTTAAATAAGTAACAGTGTAAATTATTTCATTTATGATATTTGGTGTAGAGTTTCAACAACAATGTATAGTATATACCTACTATTTCGTTTCACATATCTTAGAAGTTTTTAGTACGTATCTATTTTAATATATAAAGCTGGAGAAATTCTGTGCGGTGCACCGTACCATTTATTTCTTCTACCCTCAACCAGGTAACCCGTTTCACGTAGCTCTTCCTGGACACATAATTATATATATAACAATATACTTAAGCTGTTGGATCAATTTGACCGTCATCAAACATATTTATTTTAACCTACCCATTATTATATGTGGGAATGTAGACTAAACGTCAAACTAGTTTAGTCTTACTTTGTCAAATCATTTTGGATGTCTAAATACCCGGGACTATAGATAGCTATATATTATCACATTCTATATAACAAAACAATGTTATTTCTATCTTGAGGTTGAATGAAGACATAAGGAACTCAGTGACTTTCACAACACTCATAATACGTATATAATTGATAATTTTCTATTTTAATACAATTTGTATTTATTTTACTATTTTTTAGCGTATGGTATAACTATCTGGAGGGATATGACATCCAGTTCAGGTGCTTTTGTGTGTGTGTGTGTGTTTACTATTCTGTATTCGCCGCTCTGGTGGCAAAGAGCGTTGCCCAGAATACACCTATGAAGATTTTCTACACGTACCCACAATGAGAGGATGTGATGATACTGACTATGGAGATGTGATCCAGTGGGAGTCTTAAACATAACTTACACCTAATTTACCAACCCCCGGTGTACGTTGAGATAATTCCCCCTAAGAGAAAAATATCAAAGGTACTAGCTGGAGATCAAACCCGGGGCTCCTAGATTCATAGTCAGGTGCAGTTACCACTACACCATGGGGCCGGATAATACTTTGAATTAAGAGCGTATACGTGATTCATTTTAGTACAAGAAATAGACGCAAAGTTAGATTAGTTATCAGGCAACTATTAGTATAATAATGTATAGGATGATTGTGCTTGGTATACCACATAATATGTAAACTATAAAATGGTCAAGTTTTTGCTGAAGTGGACTGGACAGTACCATCAACACCCTAGCCCAGCCTTTGCATGGTAGTTATGTCGTAATAAGTAATTAGAGCTGAGTATTCAACACACCAAGCGTTATTATGTTTTAATTAAATACATTGAAGCTACAAATATGAACTGGGTTATCGTATTCAGAAAGTCACTCTGAAGTAATCGTACATGCAACTGTACTATCATTCTAGATTATAATATTCATTCAAGTCGCTAACAAGCATTCAAACTGTTAACTCTCCTCAAATTGCTCATGGGAATGCCATAGGAATATCACACCACCTAAGTTCAGTTTAATTACTAACGTTGACATCCTTTATTTTAAATCTAAAAATTGTATTAATTTTGTTATATTTGATAAACTTGCTTTCAAATTACTACGATGAGTGCCGTAAGTAAAATACAAGTCTATTGACTCTTTAAAAATTTCTAATGCTATGTATTCAAATGTTTTGTTTTAATGCTAAGAAGGAGTAATGATAAATTGGATTGTGTACAGTCATCAGTAAAACAATAAAGGAGAAGTAATATATAATAATAATCAGTGGTTAACTTCTGATGGAACATGGCAGAACGGCACCTTTATTAAGGCAAACATGAAATTCAGAATATATCTCTTTAGAAAAACGTGATTAGCAAACCAATTACTTACATAAGTGCAGTGTTTGATTTAAAAATTAGCTATTTATATGAACAATAGTAATTTATGTGCCCAACAATGACAGATACGTTACCTAGCATGCAGTCTTGTTTTCTCTCATCCTAAGGTGTATCACTGAATAAAATTAAGGATACAATATTCATTTTAGATCTTGGCTTGATGTGCGTTGCGTTACAGGAACTGTGAGTTGAGCGAGGCTTTACAGCATCTAAATGCTGGCCTAGGCTTTGCGAACGAAAGATTGAATTTAACATCCTCTGTATTTGAAAGTAGAAAACCAATACCAGGTACTTATTATACCACGGACCTAGAAGCAGTACAAAATTTAAATTTTGTGGGAGCTCCTCTTTATAAAAAGGGAAGGATGCAAGAGTAATGACCCTTTAGATCCCGATATGTTTTACGAAGCATTTGAACATTGAAGAGACTGCTGAGTGAACAAGATTTGGAGATTGTTAACTTGATAAAATAAATAGATATGATAAACTGGCCCAAAAATGTGCAAATAACATATGGTGAAAATGAAAAAAAGTTCACTGACAACTTCAAATTCAATGAAAAATACATTTCCGGACAGTCTTGTTGTGTTGAAGAATATAATAAAGTCAGTTTCTATATCTTCCAGGGAATGCGAGAGTGGTTTCTCTCAGCTTAAACTGATTATGACATCGCTAAGAACATTAAGACAACATCTATCTCTGGTATTTTATTTATAAGAATAATTGGACCCCCTACCCCTTTTCGTTTATTTAATCCCTTCGAGTATGTTGACTCGTGGCATGTTTCAGGACGGCATTCTGCCATAGACACTTAGATTAAGGAAAGGTCTAGAGTCATTGAATATGATGATAACATGGAACGACTGGGGAGTTGCTTTTAAAATAGACAGTCGTTTTTTTCTAATTATGTATATAATAGCGTATGGGTATTTTTAATTCAAAATGAATAAGTAAATATTAAAACAATTTGTTTTGTGTGATCTATGACTTTAAATTTCTAATCGCTCCTATCATTCCCGTTTGTATAGTAAAACTAGTAGTGAGAAAAATAAATTAAATTAAACATTTGGTGATCATTTTCATTAAATTTAAATGAAAAACATTAAGACACAATCACATTATGATACATTTTAAAACATCTTCTTCGTTTTTAGATGAAAATAATGTCTTAAAAACACGTCTTTTGAATCTTAAACTTGTAAGAAAATTTCTGAGATGAGGGGACCACACCCCCCAGTAGTGCGTTCCGATGCCTAAAATTTTAGAAAACAAACACTGATAATAATAATAATTAATTATACTACTAGCTTTAATTAAAGGTTACATTTGATTACTATTTGTATTGTGCACTCACTCTATTACTTTATAAATTAGTCATCGTGTTTAGTTTATTCATTTTTCATAACTGCTACAACATGTTTCTAAAGATAACCCGAAGCAAAATTTTTTATATTGTATGTTTTAACTTCTAAAAACAATTACAATTATTAACATTAAGGACTATGATATTATGACGTACCTGTAAATTATGTGTTCATGATATCCAAAATAATTAGGTATCACTATAATGTATATTCATATTACTCTATGTTTGGCTATCTTTTTGTAGGTGTGATAGCAGCCAAAACCATGTTTTGGATTTAGTTAAAAATTTATCTTTATATGTTATATGTATGGTCGTATCTTGAGGTGAAATTGTGATTTTAATTATAGCTTTAAAATTAATAGCAGTATACTAATGACTTATTTTGGAAAATTTGAAATGGATCATTAATGACTCGAAAGATTTTGTTCAAAATTGATTTGGGGGGTGTCTAACATGATAAGTATCATTGAATACTCTTGTGTATTTTTTCTGTAGAAAAAATCATCTAAGGGCAGTTATGTATAAATTACTTTTAAAATATTTTGTTCCCAACTATAATAAACTGAAAAAATGTGCACGATTATGTTGTATAATTTATTTATAAATTATATAATACGTGTTGAAAAGCCCGAAATAATAGGCCCACGGTCTAAATATAAAACTCATTTAGTCTGGATTTGAATCCCAGCCAGGTATACTGAGGGTGATATTTTACTAAACGGTTTCCCACTTTTCCCCCAAGCAGATGCGTGTAAGGTTCCTATAAAACACTACCTTACTCATATCTACCTCGTAAGTGTAAGTAGTATATGTATTACTTACATAACCCGAGCCGGTACAAAGATAAGGTGAAAAAATACCCCTTGAAAAATATATAACTTTAAAATTATTTGTTCTTAACCACTATTCATCAGTTCGCATAGTATTGGTATATTTTATGAAAACAGTACGTCTTAAAGTTAGCATGAACTATGTTTCCTAGCTGTCTTTTAGTTAAAACTTGAATCAAAAGTATCTTTGATTTTCTGTTTGTTGTATTAAAGTTCGTGAGTGGCATCTGGTACTTCCTGATAATATGTTGCACAAATTAGTGCTGAGCTGCGATTTTAATAAGAATATAACCTTTCTCATTAATGATTACTATTTATGACATGTTAATTTCGAGACTGTCCAATATTTAAAAGAAGTAAGTCAAAGTAGCCTTCACTTTCCTGTCCTGGACTCTAAGAATGTGTGGGAGAGACTGTACAAGACAGTAAGATCTCTAATGATGGCCTATAAAAAAGCGCTGTCCGTGCGTTATTAACTAAAAGGTATTTCCTGTAGGTTAACGTTAAGCCAGATGTTAAATTTTAACGACTGCAGTAAATAGATTCCATAAGAGCAAGCATCTTTAATCATTTCATCTGACATAAAAATAAAACTGGGGTGTCTCTTTCAACCACCTACGAAACAATTTCTTCGGCAGTAAAAAAAAAAAAGAGCAGGGAAGAGAATCCTAGAACTCACCGGTAGCATAAAAAATATGATGGGTCTTTTTAAATGACCTGAACCTGAAAATGACCCCCTTCAACCCTCACACGATGGGAAGGGGGGAAGGAAGGGGAAGAAAGAGAGAGAAAAAAATAATGCGAAGATAAAAATATCTGTGGGCAATATTTCAAAACGAGGCTCTTCTCATTAGTTGGTGAAATAATGACGTCGTTATTCTTCAATATGAGTCGAGACGAGCACTCTATTCCCGTCATAACTGCTGTGAGGGTAACACACCCTCAACCGGTGGTTTATTGTTACCAGGGGGTGAGAACCCCTCTCCATAGTTCCCTGCTCTAACACTAACCAGTTTTCTTGGAGTGACCGAGGGAACTAAGACGTTTTTCTAACCCACTCGCCGCTACCAATCACAACACACTTCTGGGTAGAATATAATTCTATAAGTAAGCAGATCAAAGGGGGTTGAGCTTCTAGCTACGATAAACAATGGTCTCCAACGAGGGTTAAGTGGCGGTCTTCATTAAACAAGGATCTCTGTCGACGTGTGCATTGTCAATTTTGTCAATGAACTTTCTTTTCTTTTTTTCTGTCAGATCGGGTGTGTTCCTTGCTCTAACATTATCTTGTTTCATTTAGCACCCACCTCCTTACATATTCCATCCTTCTCAACGAATAGCTTCTAAGTTTCCTCCAGTGTCTGAATATATCAGTAAACGTTATCTTGATCTTATCCGTATGGGCTAGAGAGTGTTTCAATTAAATATTGGTCTTTGCACTCTCATGGAACCGCGAGACTAAATTTTAATGTAACAGAGAGCTAATAATAATGTCATGATGTTATTGTTACGCTAACACGCATGTTTATAAAGTCAGCCTTTTTTCCGTGTTCAACTTGGTAAATATCCCGCACTACATGGTCATATGTGTGCATCAGAGGCTCTGCACGTAACTTATGTGAGTTATGTTGTACTTGATCTAGAATTTGTTTGGCTCTGATGAAACTAATTCCTGTGTGCATTGACGTTAATTACAGAAGCTTCGATCGAGTAATTACAGTAGTCGCTGTTATCGGCCATTCGATGTGAGAGCGTAGGCAAGGGACAGATGAAACAAAATGGATATGTCAATATGTCACGGACATAGTTTTATTTGGTCACCGATGTGCACCAAACTTTGGAGAACTAATCCACCAAAATGTGAGCAGTTTTAATCCCAATATTAAAAACTAGATATTCCCTAGACGTCTAAATAATTGTACTTCCACTCACTGATATTTATTTTATCCCCCACCCCACTGTTGTTAGAGCTATTGTGTGTCCAGTCCTTACCTTTCCTTCAATATTATCCCCTCGCCAGCGCTGTCGTCTGTGAACAAAAGGACAAAAGCTCCTAGGACCGGTCTCTTCAGCTCGGTCGGTCGCTCGGGTGCCCTCCACTCTGGGATTGTGTTCAAACACGGCCTTAAGCTCTTCTCTGGGGGAAAATATAGAGTCCGGGGGTAAACAAGAAATGTTTGTATTTATTGTACGCACTTAGGACTGTACTTGGACCAAGGTCGAGACTTAGGGGAACGGTCGGAACGCCGGACCTGGCCTCGAGAGACAGAGTTGCATCCCCAAACAGCGTGTTTTATTAATCACCCCTCCAGTTAATTTGTTTTCTGAAAGGTATTGGGACTCCTCTGATGTACCATGAAAATATAGGGCGTTCATAATTAGTTACACAAGTATTGGAATTATAAATAATCTTTTTTTTAAATATTAACTTAGTGACTACAGTAACTTCAATAGAAAAAAAAATTAACAAGTTCTTTACCACGAGTTTCCTTAACACAGAACAACAGGACATATAATAAAGTTGTTGAAAATTATATTGAGGGGGTGTATAAAGGGGCCTGGTAAATCTGTTTAAAAACATTGTTTTAGATAAATGCAGATGAAGGATTTATAATCCGATTAGTCCAGTTCCTTGGAATCAAATATTAGAACAAGAGCAGCGGTTTACTTTCTCGTGGTTTATTAGAGAGGAAGACTGACTGATGTATTCATAGGCTTCTCTAGTAGCTAGCACCTTGACTGATTAAACTATGATATATCTTATAAGCCGCAACTTGATGTAACCGAATATTGATTACGCTGTGAGATGTCTTATAACCTGCAACTTAGTAACAGAATATTGATTACACTTGTGAGATGTCTTATAACCTGCAACTTAGTGTAACAGAATATTGATTACACTGTGAGATGTCTTATAACCTGCAACTTAGTGTAACCGAATATTGATTACACTGTGAGATTTCTTATAACCTGCAACTTAGTGTAACCGAATATTGATTACACTGTGAGATTTCTTATAATCTGAAACTTAGTGTAGCCGAATATTGATTACACTGTGAGATGTCTTATAATCTGAAATTTAGTGTAGCCGAATATTGATTTCACTGGGAGCGGTCTTATAGCATTGAGTTCAAATACTTTGACTGATTCAGAGACTGACAGGATAAAGTTACGCAAGGATTCATCTGGTTTTTGAAACCTGTTTACAAATTGGGTTTTCAAACTAGGTTTAGTTCGTGTTGGGACCAAAACACCAAATATTTTATGTCTACAATTCCTCCAAGAAAGATTTTGTGTTAAATAACTACTAGTTTTACTAAGACACAATGTAAGAAATTCAATTTCATTCTCTAAATTCAACTAATAAATTTTATTAATTTACAATAGAAATTTAAACACAACTTCAAAGTTTTGATCATCACAAAGGGGTATCTTTTCTAAAAACCTGATACCATTTTAGATTAAGTATTGGTGACCTGGCGGTCTAGGGGTAAGGTGTTAGACTTCTATGCTGGCGGCCGGGGTTCAATCCTCGGTCCCGGCATAGATTTATCTGATTACCAAACCCTTCCTTCACCTCTGACAAGATATCTTGTGAATGTGGGGAATGTCAGGCCTCCACCGTGGTTCGGATTCCACGTTAAACTGTAGGTCCTCCATTTCATCTCACAATCACCCTACCATTACACATTAGCGTAAGTGCGTATAACCCGAACGGGTAGTAAGACGCGGTGCTAATAATAATAATAATATATTAAGTATTATTGGTAATATTACAAGATGGTGCTTGTGAAATGTTTACATTATTTGATTGGTCAATAACAAGTAAGTTTTCCATCTATATATTTAATTCCGCTAGCCTTTCGTTAATTTTAGAAATTTGTTCGACTATAGGGGGGTTGCTGGCAATCCGGGAAGTCGACAGCTATGACTTTAGAAAGTTTAAAGTGACTCGCAGCTCACTTACCTCAGTATCGTCAGCTACTACTCAACCTCTTTCTCTAATAGCTGCAACAAGTTCAGCTTGGGACTGAAGTTCTACCTCAGGTGTGTCTTCATTTGTTGCTATGCTTGCATCAGGGTCAATAGGATCTCTGTCGGCCATGGTGTATCAAAGTTTCGTTACATTAAAAAATAAAGATAATGTTATAAACGAGGTTATAATATAAGAAACAATCTATGAACAATACATTAAATGGGGTCAGTTTGTAAACATTGAACTATTTGAAGTTTGTGAGAGAGGCGCAATTTTGAATCCTCGCTTCTCCTATCGTGTAGAATATGTGACGATTACAATTAAACACAAAGTTAAATAAGGAAGCTTTGGGAAGGATGAGATATAAGATAAATATATGTTTAACAAAGCAGTTTAATTAAATGTAAACAAGTGAAATAGGATTACATACGTTTTAAATACATTTTAGATCAAACAGTCCATTGTTATTAAAGATAACTTTATTCGCTTACCATATTCGTAAACTTCACGAGAGGCTGGAATAGAACTAAACACCTCGGTGACAAGGAACTAACAGAAATAATATAGAATATACTATAGATTAGTTTAGTAACTTTTAAAATGAAGATCAACGCTCATTATCTGACGAAGGAGCGTCTGCCTCAACCCAGTGGCAGTCAAAGATAGGGAACAAATAATAATAATAATAATATAAGGTTAAACCACAATACACGACGATAATACAGCTTAGCTAATACCTGACTAAGACCTACAAGGTCTATTCATGAATAATAGTGAAATTATAGTGAATGAAAACAAGGGGTATTTAATCCTAATTTAATAGAGTTACTATGAAGATAGATATATGAACTAACTAGCTTGAGTTAATTCCATAGAGAGTTACGAAAACCTAAGAATAATCTCCTTGCAGAGTAACTATCATTTTACAAATACTAATAAGTACTGCCTGGACATTCAATAGTATAAATATACTTCCACCTATTACTAGATCACACAATAATTAATACAAACAATATTAGTATAACTTGATACAAACGACTCCTACAGGGGCTGGAGGAAAACACTATTCCCACGGGCCATTACTACCAACTATAGTGCTCCCACAGGTTGCGTACTCTAAATAGATACACTAAAAAGAGACAATAGTGACTGCTATCTGTCACTGACATAACTAGATTATTAAAGAAAACTTTAGATAACCTGATTTCCACCATAAAAGATCCCAAACATGGTCATATCGTTTAGGGAATCATTATTATTCCCTAATATATAAAACTATGTCTTAAGGACTTATACAAAGATGTCAGACACAGTGACATAGTAATTAAAGTCGTATGGTCCATGATAAATAGAGCAGTAAACACTTCATTCTAAACTACGCCATATGGATATAGGAAAACATGTCATAATTTTGACGAACAACTCTATGTATTATGGACATAGAAAAAGAGCGTTAAGACTAACATTCAAAACTACGCCTTATGGGCATAAAAAATAAAGTCAGACATTCTGACTGATAAACTATGTTTTATGGACCTAGCTAAGAGGAGTTTAGAATCTAATCCAGATTCTAAATTGTAGATACTTTAAGACTCAGAAGAGGCTTCCTCTATAACGGGGTAGGGAGACCGACGCCTGACACATCGTAGTCAATCGTAGAATCTTCGGTGATGTAGGTTTACTTCCAAGTTCTTCCTTCGTTGGTTTAATACAATAGATTATATTATGTGAAGCGAGGCATGCCACTTATATAGTTACGGAACAGACGAACGCGACATATAAGGGGGGAACGGGGTTAAGTTGTGAAATTGCCCTGAGTAACCACTAGCGCTCTTTGATGGTAAGGCGCCCAGAGAAAATTATCTGCCTTTTATTGGAAGCGTGGCTTAAGGCCCTGCCTAGCCTCTTTGGTTGTGTGTTGAGCTTTCAGCTCTCAGAATAGATGGCGTTGCTAAGGTTACACAAACTGGTGGATTCCAGCCATCAGGTTGGCAGAATAACTGGTTTGTTTAAACAATTGGGAGGCTGGCTGACTAGTAATCAGCCGAGGCCGCAAATAAACTTTTCCTAGAACTGATAGAGATAAGAAGTGTAGTGCAGGACCGTAAAGTGTGTAGGCGACTAAGTTGGACTAAACGTGGGGAGATAAAACGTCAAGATACAATCATACTCTCAAGCAGAAAAATTAGATTATCCATCCCAGCCAGCTAGACACTTCTGTCTTGGGGTTCAAATCCCTGCTGAGGGTATTTTGGGGAGATCTTATTCAATCGTTTCCTTTTAATCTCCCACACAAATGTGGGTACATTTCCTCATTTCCACATTTCATTCATTCTGCCTGTTTAGGTATGAACTAATAACGCCAGTGGGTTATGGATAAATACGTTTCAATTTAGCGGAAGTGTACCCGCATTCGTGTGGAGAGGGAGTGGGAAAATATTTAGGAAATATCACCCGATCATGATTGAGCCACAATCTCCCAGTCATCAGCAGACTAGTCTATTGCGAGAGTGACGCCTATGACCATGTGGCCACCAATGGGGGATATTATCAATCCTCATATCTAAAAATTAACCAAACGATTATAATAACATGACTCACCAAATCTTAAAAATTACGTAAGCTAGAGAGTTGGGAGGGAGCTTACGTGAAGGAGGGAGGATCTAAAATCAAGTAAGGATGGCCTCCTTGCCATAAAAACTATGGGCCATAGATACAAGGCCTAACAGCTGGCTCATGTTATTAAGCAGAGTAGAAACGAACTCAGGTCATTGCTTTATAAATCACCTTTTTAAAATAGTCTTAAACTACTTTTTTTCAAACAAATATCCGAGGAGGGTAGTGATAAATAATACTGTATACTTATTTATCAGAGAAAAAATTATTTAAGGTAAAATTAGAGATAACTTAGTTTTGAAGATTTTGCCACTAACTATAATAACCTATACAAGAGAGTAGGTAGCTTACGATTATGTCGTACCATTTATTTGAGTTTATTAGTAAGCAGGTAAAATAAAAAATAACTAAAATTTAATGTGCTAAATTTGGCCACTGTGCTTTGATTAATTTTTAAACTTTAAAGGCTAAAGAGGCAATAAAATATTTTAAAAGCAGTTTCATTTCGAAGACTAGAACAATTTTGACTATAAATATATCATTTATTTTTATTACTGATATCACCGCGTCATACTACCTGTTCATGTTATACGCATGTATGATCATCTAATTGGGTAGTAATGAGGAAGGAAGCGTTTGAGATGGAGAAACAATTTAGGAAAAACTACCCTCAGTAGACCCCGACCAGGATTTTAACCCCAAGCGCTCCGCTATCAGCAAGCCAATTTAACACTGGAGTGACGCCTTAGACCACTCGGCCACTAAAGTGGGTATCTGTTATTCAATACGGTGGTTACAGTTTTAAAACATTTATGAGATTTACACAATTTTCCATAAATAAATGTTTTTGGGAATAATGTTTTATCCTATTGGTAGATTTTAACTTGAGTAATATCTTCATGGTGTCAACCTGCAAGCAGACTATGCCAATCGAGAAAATGCAGTATTTTGGCGACGATAGTGCCAACATTTTTGGGTTGAGGGTGTCATGTAGTCAACACAACGAGCCCTCCAGGCTTCTATCTCAGTTTTCTAGACTGACGCGCTACTTATTCATTCAAGTGGCTCCTAATTGGTCCTCATGAGGTTGATTTTGGTTCCATTTCAGATCCACTGCTTCGCAGACAGAATTGGAAGCAGTGGGGATCGAACCCGGGACTTTGGGACCTGAAGTCAGTAAATCTGACCACTATACCACAGAAGCTGTTTTTTATCAACTACTTACTTACTTTGGGGCACTGGGAACACAAAAGTTAATTAACCTTAATGGTTTTAAATATATTTTACTTATCATCGACTCCATGTCGTAGTCAAGAATGCTAAAGCGCGATGACTGAGCAATGATTGCGTAAACTAATCAGCTCTAGTAACTTTGATAGTTCTATTCCCTGTAAGGTTGAAATTACTTAGTGCTAGTGTGATACGAACTCAGACAAGGCACAAGAGATTTTGAACATATTATAAGTGCTTTACAGAGTGTTAGTAACATTTACTTTCAAGTAAGAGCTTTTTTAGAAAAAAGTATTTGAAACATCAGAATAATCGCTACATTGTTATATAGAAATATTTATTTGTGTCTTAATTTTGATATTATTTCTACAATAAATAAAATAGTATCGCTACTCATTCGTTGTACTTAAATTTAGGAAATACAGATAGCCTAAACGCCAGTAATATGATATCATTAAACAAAACTTTCCCTTTACAATAAGCAGTTAATTAATCAATTATATCTTTGAGTTTCTTTGTGCACCCTTTCTTCCATCGACTCATGCTTCACAAACTTGTTATTCACAAGGATATAAAATAATATTGTGTAAATACTTTTCCACCTCAAAATGTATACAATCCATTGGATTTTGTTCGAAAGCAAAAATAGTCACATTTTATTAATTATATAAAAATTTTCATCGTGCGTATTTATTGTTCGGGATTCGATACATTTCTTCTGAAAATAGCGCACAAACTGCGAGAATGCAACAATTTCAAATTAAAAGTAATCACATTTAGCAAGCTAATAAAATAAAATTAACATATTCACACTTTGAGTACAAAATACTTCGTTCATTGATTTTTTGAAAAATAACTTATTCCAAAGTCAAATCCTATACCGTAAGATAAGTATATTAGATACAAACATACTGAGAACGTCTCTAAATTACATTTAGACCAAATTTTATTTAAAATACTATGTTTAAAATACTATGTTTGATATGAGTAGGAATGTTTATTTTTATTTATTATAATAGTGGATTAAAAATTCAATGTACAGTAGTTTTCATATACTCTGAATATTAAAACCTATTATTACAACGTGTAGTGCTCAAGAATGAGAAAACTCATGAAAGAATGCAGGAAAAGAGTGAAGAATTTTACATGTTTTACTACCTCTGGTAAATAACGGCTAATGTCATAAAACTTTGTGTATGGAGAAGCGTGGGGTTTTTTCTTTGAAAATAATGTATCACTAGAGCAATACTCTCATTGAAGTAAGTAGGGACCTACTATATTTATTCACACAGCAGTTAAGACTTTGTGAGTATTTTAGTTACGGAATATATTCAGATGTTTATATTCGATCACGCAAATTTTCATAGTTTGGCATTGGCTCTTCTTATCCCAATGATACATGGTATTAATGTTTCTTTGACTCAAGAAGGTCACAGAGATTAGCTTAACCCTCTATTGACTCCTGAATTCCGATACAGCAGGTTAGCCAACGCTTGCAAAACGATACTAGTTTGTAAATGGGTAATGATAATACTAACGGCCCCTATTATCATCTAAGATAACTATTTGTAGAAGGAAAAATTGTATTTAAAACTATGTATTCTTACTAAAGTGTTGACTCGCGAGTCGTTAGAGCTCAATATCGTCGTGATTATTGAAGCCAACCCAAATTTAAAAATACGTGTAAAAAGAAAAATAAATTATTCATTAAATAATATGTTATAAACAAACACTCTGGCTTAATTGTACAAAGAAAATAAATAAATCTATTAATAATTTTTGTTTTACCATTTAAAATGCATTGAAATGGAAACATTTTTACGAAAATGTTTCAATAAATATTTTTATCTTGGTTTGAAAATTCCATAGGAATTATGAAAGATGCCCAGATATGTTATTAAAATAAATAAAAAACAACAATGTTGAACTATTAGATTTTTTTAAACTTTTTTGTTTATAACCGTGTATTTATGGGTAGACTCATCCTTAAGAGTAAGACGTCAATTTGCTGATGGTGCGGCCCGGTCAGCTGGAGCAACTTTCCTGGAGCTTTGGCGTTTCCCAGAAACATAAATCCACATATTTGAATATATTAGCACTTGTAATCATTGTGTTATATAAATGGTATTTTTTGGTACATGTTAACCCGGTGGTTTTACATTCTACAAGACATCTCACCTTGGGGATATTATGAGTATAATTGAGTTCTCCTTGGGATCAGTTGTGGTGCAGAGGCACTTAGTCAAGTGTTATACCATATTTTGTCCGACTTTAAATTCAAATTTGTATTAACTTTTTAGGCGGCATTTGTATTTATAGTCAATACTTAGAAGAACACAATGAACATGTCAAGCTGGTTCTCCAGCGGCTTAGGGAGGCTGGTCTCACTCTTAATCCAGATAAAGTGACGCGGGGCACTGATTCTATAACGTATTTAGGGTATGTGATTTCTATGGGTAATATTCTTGGGGACCCTGAACGTGTTAGGCCCAGTGTTTACTTTACTAACCTCAAAAATTTGAAACAGGTTCAACGTTTTGTGGGATGTGTTCGTATTATTCCAGGTTCATTCCTTCCTTTTCTGAGTTATCTGCCCCATTAAACATTATAAAAAAGAAAGGAGTAAATTTTGTGTGGGGAGACGATCAAAAGAAAGACTTTTCTAATCTTAATCAAAATCTGGTGTCCCCTAAGGTACTTTGAATGCCTGATTTTTTGTTGCCCTTTGAACTTAAAATTGACCCTTTGTCCTATTGCCTTGGGGCTGTTCTTTCTCAAAGACACCGAAAAGACTTACTTCCTTTAGCTTTTGCAAGTAAATCTCTTACTGATGCTCAGAAGAGGTACAGTATGAACGGGAATGTCTCAGGTGCCTGTTCGGCATTGAGAATTTTGCCGATTATCTCGAACAACGTGAGCTTATTCTATATACTGACAATAGAGCCTTGTTGTGGATGTTCAATCACCCAAAACAGTTAGGGTAAATTGGCCGTTGGGTTTTGAAGTTGTCTCAGTTCATGTTCAGAACTGAACATGTCTCAGGGAAAGATAACGTTGTTGCCGATGTTCTTTCTTGCACCAACAAAGGAGTGTTTCCTATTCTTTCTTGTCCAGTTCCTGCCGGTGTCGACGTTATCAGCTCCATTCTCGAGTATTTTGTTTCGTTAGCTCAACATTAACTAGAAGATCCTTACTGTATGGATATTATGGATCGGCTGGCGGAGGGTAATAAAGATGAGAACTTTACCATGTATAGAAATTTATTGTGCCTGCAGGGCAAGAACAAGAAAGGCAGGACAATTTTTGTTCCCACTAAATTAATGGATATGATACTTAAGTACTTTCATAACTCTACTTTTGGAGGCCATTTGGATATTTTTAAAACTCACAAAAATATAGCTCAGGAGTTTATTTTTTTGAACAATCGTTATGGGTTACATTCTGCATATGTTGCTCATAGCCCGTGGGAAACTGTGTTTATTGATTTTGTAGACCCATCACTCGTTTTACTAATGGGAATACCTGTGTACTTAACCTTATTAATGGTTTTTCTAAATTTGTTGTCATTGTCCCACTTAGAAACATGAAGGGTTCTACTACGATTAAAGCGCTCTCTCATAGAGTATGGGCTGTTTTTGGCGCCCCCAGTCAATTGGTTAGCGATAATGGACCTTGTTCTCGATCCAAGATATTTCATGATATGTGTTTTGCGTGGGATATTAAGCATGTATCTACTAGCCCTTACAAGCCACAACATAGTATAACCAAACATGGTTGACTCACAACCTTTCAAGCTAAACGGAGGGCACATTGGTTCTATTCCCCTTGCTTCCACAAACTACAATATGATCCAGTGTGTGGATGGCCTTGTCATTTTATTAAATGAGGTAGTAGAAACTCCACTAGAATTGAGAATTTATATGAAGCTATTGTGTAATTTGTTTAAGTAAACCACACCGACTAGACAGTTTTAAGTCCTAAGTGTTCTCTTCAATATAATATCACTCATATTTCTATCTAATTCAGTCTCATACATTTTCTCTCAAATATGGTCTCATTTTAGTTTATCTACAAAATGGTCTCATTCTAGCTTCTCTCCAGTTTGGTCTCACTATAGTCTCGCTCCAATATGTTCTAACTATTGATTCTATCCAGTATGTTCTAACTACTCATTCTACCCATTATATTCTAACTATTCTTTCTATCCAGTATGTTCTAACTTTCTAACTATTCTTTCTATCCAGTATGTTCTAACTTTATAACTATTCTTTCTATCCAGTATGTTCTAACTTTATAACTATTCTTTCTATACAATATGTTCTAACTCTTATTTCTATCCAGTATGTTCTAACTCTTATTTCTATCCAGTATGTTCTAACTCTTATTTCTATCCAGTATGTTCTAACTCATCTTTCTATCCAGTATATTTTAACTTTCTAACTCTTCTTTCTATCCAGTATATTGTAACTATTCTTTCTATCCAATATGTTCTAACTCTTCTTTCTATCCAATATGTTCTAACTCTTCTTTCTATCCAATATGTTCTAACTCTTCTTTATATCCAGTATGTTCTAACTATTCTTTTAACTCTTCTTTCTATCCAATATGTTCTAACTCTTCTTTCTATCCAGTATGTTCTAACTATTCTTTCTATCCAATATGTTCTAACTATTCTTTCTATCCAATATGTTCTAACTCTTCTTTCTATCCAATATGTTCTAACTATTCTTTCTATCCAGTATGTTCTAACTCTTCTTTCTATCCAGTATGGTCTGAATGTTTTTTTATCTCTTTTTTTTAGTCTCACTTTAGTTTTTCTTCATTTATTTATCTCCAGTGTGGTTTCACTCTTGTTTCTCTCCACTTTTATACCACTCTTGTTTCTTTCCAGTAATCAACTGTCTCAGAAACGTTATTAGCTCAACATTGCCCCACGCGCTTTCAAGTTAGGCCTTTGATCTTATCCACTCATGTAGAAAATACTTCTCTGAATTTAATTTTCAAAATAAAGAGGAGGCGAAAATAATAATATTCCACATTTCTTCTTGCACGCCTCCTAAAAATATAGAAAGGAAGTGTCTTAGGACTTTGTGAATCTGGAGACTTCGGGTGGGAAAGGCGTATTCTCGACATAATCCAACCTTTTACACAGCAACTGCATTGAATAATTGAATTTTGACGTATTGAAATCTATAGTCAAGAATGTATATTTTTTCGTCTTCTATTTCCCCTCTTTTTGGCGCTCTTTCGTTTTCTCGTATTCACTGAATAAAAGATATAAAAAACTAGGCAAAGGAGATGAAAAAAAGAGGAAGTTGTATATGTAGAAAGGGGCAGGAGTTGTGAGGGAGGGGCCACACAAATGATATTACTCTGTGATTGGATTTCAGGGGTCCTTCGCTGGCAGGATTCAAGCGTGGGGCCGGAAACAGGGGGAGAGCGGGTATTTTGTACCTTGTGTTATATTCCTTACATCTGTCCATGGACCAGCTTACCTCACACATCAACAAGGAGGTAACCTAAATGTTATATTCCTTACATCAGTACATGAAACAGTTTACCTCACGCACACACAAGAAGGTTACCTACTGTTACAATCCTACAATCCTTAAATCTGTACATGGACCAGTTTACCTCACATATAGACACGGAGCTGATTTGATCTTCATTTATTACATCTGTGCTTGAACTATCTTACCTCACATAACAAGGAGGTTAACTACTATTACATTCCTTACATCTGTCTATGAACTAGTTTACCTTACACATCAACAGCAGGGTTACCTGTTATTACACTCCTTATATCTGTCTATGAAATAACTTAGTTTACATACCAACAAGGAGGTTACCTATTGTTTCATTCCTTACATCTGTCTATAAACTAGCTTGTTTTATACATGAACATGGATGTTTTGACAAGGGGTGGGGAAAGTTTAGGCAAACTGTATGTAAAAACAAAAGGTTTATCTAACTGCTAAAATATGGTTCCAGTTGCTTTTTGAACCATTTGTACCTTTACGTTTTACAGACATAGCTATAATTTGTTGGCAGTAAAGCTCATTTGATCAATCATAAACTATTATTGCATTTCAAGTAAGTTAGTTAATACAAAAATTGAGCATTAATGGGAACGCTTCAATTAGAAGTGAGGACCTTTGTGTCCATTGATATACTACATGTTGTATAATGGTGACGAATATAAATGGTATGTTGAAAAGTTTTGAAAAAGAACTTTCAATAATTAACAAGTGGATTATTTTTAAATAAATGATATCTTAAATATACTTTATTGAAAAAATAAGCATTTAAAGACGCTAATATTTATAAAAAATTGTATAGTAATTTTTTTAAGGGGAAGGAGAATGTTAGTTTGATAGCCCAACTTAAAAAAGACCCCATTAAAATCATGTTCGTTTGTTTTATTTTTAAAAAGAGTAGATTGATATTTTTATCTCTATTGAAAGCTCTTCTGTTCCTTCATTCCTACAGAGTCCCCTCCCCCCCCTCCCCGTACCATTCTTTCTCGCCACAGAGAGGAAAGAACTGTCATCTTCCTGCCTGGTACACTTGACTGCACAGGACAGGGCCAACAAAATACTTCCATACATGTCTACAGTGTTTATAATGGTCTAGTGTCAATACCGACAACATCAGGTTTTTTTACCGATAATATTTAGATGCGTGCTATTAGGGAGTGGCCAGATCTGGTGTGATTTATTCTATATTGTGGTCTATATCCAATTCTCAGGTGAAAATCTGTGGAATCCCCCACATTATTCCAATTGTTTAAATGATATAGTAAACACCTCTTCTGGTAATCACACTGGGATTTAATTGTTCCAGCTAAAATATTTGCTTTAATGACGATAAAGCATTCACAAGGTAGGTTAGATGAGGCTTTAACACTGGATCATAGACAAGCTTGGCCTCACTTCCTCCCTCATCTCCTCGCCTACTCCTTAACCCTCTCACCCACTCATTCACTCATTCATTCATCCCATCACTAACTCACTCACTCCATCGCTCGACTACTTACTCACTCACTTACCTACTTACCCACTTTCTCTAATTATTTCGCTAGCTCACTAATTCACTCTTTCAACTTGTCCCTCACTCTCGTTAGTTCACTCACTTACAAATTAATCAATCTATTCACTCAATATCTCACTAATTCACCCACTTACCTACTCACTCACTATCTATCACTCATTCATTCATTAACTCACTCAACTACACACTAGCTGCTTGTCTATCAACAATAGCAGGACATCTCAGATAAATCAATATCTATCAAATTTTTTAGCACCACATCCCACTACCCGCTCGGATTATACGCCAATGGTAGGTTATATATTGGAAGTGTACCAGCATTGTAGGGAGATTGTAAAACCAATTTGGAAAAACCTTAATACACCCGACCGAGATTCAAACATTGATCTCCCTGTCTTCGGCAGTCTAATTTACTGTGAGAATGGCACGTTAAGCCACGCGGCCATCGAAGCGTGGAAATTTGTCAAGTTTATATATGTTTTGGAATTCAAGCTCCACAAACTCAATATATCAAAAAACATATTTTTTTATTCTATATTTTGTAATGATTTAAATTTAATAATGGGGCGATTTTATCATATATATAAACTAACATGGTTTAAAGTAATTGAATTTTATTCTTTATTTTGCCAGATTTTATTGAACTAAAAATTATAGTATGTGATGTTTTTAAAACTCGAAAGCTCTTAAGACCCGAAAAAAAATCACTTGTAGGCCAACTTCAAATATGGAATCTATCTAGGCCTTGGAGTAAAGTGGTAAAGTTATTAGTGTGGAGTGTTGCTGAAATTTACAAGGAGATTATTACCGCTGTATATATCTTCTGGCCAAAGTTTCTGTGGTACACAGGGAAAGAGTTTAACATGAAGAACCTTATTCAAGGTCAAATGTACCCTACTTAAATATTGGACATACCATAATGAGTAGCAGTGTAATAAACTATAATCGTGTTATTTCGTGTATCACTATTATAGTAAACTTGTATAGCATGTATTCATAGAGGCAGCACTACCAAATAGCTACCATTATTAGTATCTCACATCTGACAAATATTCAAAATGTCACCCACATTTCTGGGATTATGCATACATGAAATAAGACCTAGTGATCTGTGAACTAAGCCCCTTGCCATGTCTGTGAAGATATACATACCCACGCTTGGACGATGTGATGCGTGGAGTATAAGCCAATCAAATCGAGGGGAAGTGTATTCCACACTAGTATTTTTCTCCCCCCAAGCTACTGGCCTACTTGATTTCATTGCGTGGTGAAATATCTCAGCTGAACCCCTCCACCCCCCCCCTCCTCCCCCCTTCCATTCCCAACCACTCTTTGAAACGTTGTTCTCTCCGGGGAGGGTTTATAACATAATTTGGGAGACATAATATCAAGGGAGGAATATAATTATGGCCGAATGTTCTTTTCTTAGAGGGTATTATGGGTAGAAACATAGTGACGACAACTCTAGAAGTGGAGGTGAACGTGCAATTAATACTCTACGTATTGACCTAATTCATTTATTTATACTTCTTAAGTACAATTTGTATTCTAATGTAATTTAGAAAATCTATAGACGGCGAAAGTCTTTTCCATGAGATGGAAAACCTGTTATATAGTTTATGGATAACTTTTATCTAGAATCGTATCTAGAAGTTTGTTACTTTAAGAGCCCGGTGGTTTTAACCTATTTGATAAATGATATCAAGGGCACCGCTTTCTTGAAACAAATAATGCGCACAGGACTATATTTACTATGGGAATGGTCCTTCCAAGTCCCTAATATAGTCCTCCAATACTTTACGACCATATGTTGTGATCAGATTGGCCAATGAACTCCTTTATTTAAGGAAGGTAGGTTTTGGTTACCTACAGGTTACACTCATTAAATGTATAGTTCAAAACTAGGCTAATTTTCCTCAAATAATGTTTAAAATTAGAAAATTTCAACTTTTCAATAGCCGTAAATATTGTTTGTTGATATCTGTTAAGACGTATGCTTTCTACTGTTATATATCTACTACTATACTATGAAGTAATCCCACTGTCATTGCGTCATGTGCTACAAAACTATTTTACCCTTTCACTCAAAAACCACTACACCGATTGAGCTGACATTTCGAATGAACGTTCGGTTTAACATATAGGCTAATTAAAATTTCTTATACTGCTTAACCTAATCCCCCACCCCCTTCCACCCCCAGACGTATCTCCTGAACCGCTGGGGCTTGGGAATCACCCTTTGGGTGGGGGGTACGCACAAGTGGTATATCTCAAACCCCTCCTCCACACATACACAAATCCACCTTCCCTAGCCGCCCCCAAAAGAATATCCTGAGCCGCTGGGGTTAGGGAGTTGCCCTTTAGGTGGGGCCTACTCATAGATGCTAGACTTCAAAAACACCCCACCCTCATTCGCCCCCAACAGCTCTAGGATGAATCTACCTAACTGAAAAACAACTACACCGATTGAGCGGAAATTTCATATGGGCACAACTCAGTCCTTCAGTTAACACATAGGATAGTTAAAATTACTTATACTGCTTAACAACCTAAAGCACCAGCTAGCCCCCCCTCTCCCTCAGCACCACCATACGTACATCAAGAACCACTGAAGTTAGAGAGTCACTCTTTGGATAAGGGGTGCCCGTGGGTGCTAGACTTAGAGAACTCCTACCTCCTTCCACATCACAACCTTCAGAAGTGAGAGGAGAGAGGTGATCAACTAGATTTAAACAATATACTTTCAATATTTAAACACTCATAAAAGTTTGTATCCATTTGCAAATCAAGAAATTGATATACTAAACACTGATGAACCACTAGTCGGGTACTATATTGGAATTTTAATTTGTTGTAAGGATTTTATACATAATGTGTATATCAACCATGCCTATATATCTACACCAACAAGACAGGGAGGAGGAAGGTGGATTTGAGAGTAACTGTACCCAAATTTTCATATAGGGATGACGGGAAGTTATTCAGGATGACCAAATTTGGAACATCCTGCCGGAATTTGATAACCGACCTACCCGTCACTAACAAAACAGTCTAGAGGTTCACGTGACCAGTGTTGCGGATGTACGAAACATTATTAATTCACTAGCAGATGATACAAAAAAACTGCGCTATTGTACTTATGGTGAAGTTTTTATTGAGTTCCATAAAATATGTTTTTTTTCTATTGTTGCAACTCAATCTCAAATACATAATTGTGTGTCAACTCAATAAATGCCCTCAATGGACTAGCTTGTAAAGTTAAACGGTTTTAATTGGTAACATTATATAAACGTTAATACATTTTATAATATTTCTATATAAGATATATTTGTTCATACATCTTGGCCAGTGAGGCTTTAAGGAATGTCAGTAAATGATAGATGTGACCCTATATAGAAACAACACACACATTCATACGATTATTATCACTTAATATTAAGCTTATTACACTAAGTGACTGACTTTTTGTCAACATTAAAATTGTTCAGAGTTGACAATAAATATAGCCATTATTAATCGTTTATTTAGGCACTTCCTCAGCTTTTAACTTCAAACTATTTTTTATACTATTATATTCTAATTGATTATTATTGTAGTTTCCCCCCACGTCTTAGTATCTGTTCAGGGTACACGCATATATATATATATATAATATATATATATATATAATATATATATATATATATATATGTGTTGTTGTTGTTGTTTTCAGCGAATCTTACATACATAGATGATAGTTACGATAGTTTCTTGGCTTGAAAGACTTTGATAATCAAATGTGTGCAAGGATGACGTAGATCTAAGCAATCGTACTGAAAATTGTTTCATATCAGCAGTTGTGCACGTGCATCAGGTCATGTTTTAAAAACAGAAGTTTTTTTGTCAACTAGAAAAACACAGTGTATTTACAAAACATTAATTCAGGGGAAGACACCCCTATTTTGATGGTATGTAACAGTGAGTTTTATACCTTTCTTTGAGAAGGGGAGCCAAGAAGAACGCTAGTTCCGTTAAGGTGCTTACTTCGAAATGCTTTACATACTCAGCCACCGAGCTACAATAACTTGTGAGGAGAATACTTTACAGCTTTGTTCCCTGTTTAGTACGGAGGAGAGAGCCCCTCCATATCATCTTGGAGGTCTGAGTTATATAACAATCGCACATAGTCGAGCAGCCGTGTGTTCTACACTAGTCGAAGTTATATCAACAAAGATAGGTCAGGCCACATAATCTCTAAGTATGGACAGTGACAAAACGAGGACCATTTACTAAACTCTTTCAAACTGTTCTAGAACCTAAATCACATTTATAAACTCTCATATCTATTTCAATAAACAAGGCCAAAATGAACCTCATAATTAATCGCCTCTGCCTAGCCCATACCACTAAGCCATAATGACAAGTAGGCCCACGGTTTTGGGGAGTAGTGACAATAGTATTCTAAGAATAAGTGAGACATAATTTAGATTAAATAAAGTATCATCAAGTGTGTTGAGGGAGAGTAGGTAAATATTAAGGAAAACCGACCTCAGAACACTCATCTGAGATTCGAACTCCAACCTACCATCGGTAGCATATCAAACTAAATTAGATTAACCATTAGACCACATACCCATCTATGTGGATCTGTCACTAATGTTAATATATGATAAATAATGCCAAAGTTGAAAAACCAGTAATACAATTTAATTGTATCCCTAGGCTAGAAATAAACCAAAACCTCCCATGTTATTGTTCATCATACCATTTTTTTAGTCATTGATGGAGAGGTAATATAAATGAAAACATTAATATTGTAGAATCGAATGTCTTCCTTTCATTAGTAAACAAAAAAAATGGAAAGTTAATTAAAAAGTCTCGATTGTAATACTATTTAAATTGTTTGGAATAACTTCCCAACGGTGGGGGAAATGAAATCGTTTATAAAAACTAGATTGATTCCTACTGTGTTTGTATGTGTGTGTGTGAGAGAGAGAGAGAGAGAGGGGTAGAGAGAGAGGAGCTTCCAGGCAACCCTTGAATCGCATCTAATCCCCTCAGTCAACCTCCTGCGACTTCCTGCCTCCCTAATTAAGCCACTTTACTCCACTTCACTTGACTAGTATTCAGATGCTTACAAGAGAAGGGGAAGGGAAGGGATTTAGATGCTGGCGCTTCTAGCGGACATCAATAGAACGTCTTTATAGGTGTTGATTACCAGCACTTTTAGAAAACCCCGGCATCCGCACTCTCTACGATATCAGTTCCGTGAGTGAGCGTTAGTCTCTCCCCCTCACCCCCATGGAATGTTTTTAAGGCCACCACTTCTATCCCCGCCTCCTTCCTGCCTGTGCATGGGCGTAGAATAATTGGCAGGGTTTTGGTTGTTGCAGTAATTGCTAATTTAGTTGACGCCATTACGGATGAGAGGGTGGTGAATTGGAGAAGGAATTTCAGGTAAAGTCGAGTTTGTCCGTACTGGGGCCTGCGCCATTTTGAATAAAATGGGTAAATAAGTTGTACTGACCCTATCCCTACCCATATCCACAGTGTCATTATTTAAAGTTATTGAATTGATTAAGACTTAAAATGTAATAAAAATTGGTATTTAAACACACAACAAAAATTAAAGAAGAATGCACCGAAATGTTAAACTGAAAAGAAAAACACTGAATAAATATAAATTAGGCACAAAAACAAGGCTCTCTGATTATTTACACTATATATTTCTTTATTTGCGGTATTTAATGTGCCCTTTCCAAGCCAATTTATATATCAGTACACGACTTTTAAACTAACTTAAATCTAGAAGTCTCAACATCCAGCCCCCAATCAATAAATAATTTATTACCTAGAAAGGGTAAACCCATATGTTGCCAATGACACATTTTTCTAACATCCCGGGAAACGAACCTGGGACCCTCAGCTAAATAGACAGGCACGCTACTGGCTGAGCTAAGTTGTCGGACAATTTTAAATCTAAAAAATTAGAGATATGTGATGAGTGGGTTTAATGGGGTGGAGGGGGGGGGGAGAGGGAGGTCTGAGGCCTGAAAATCCTGCTAAACAAAGATTTTTTTATTTGAGTATCAGTAACCACGGGTATTTAGAATATAAAATGAAGACAAAATAATTAAGTATTGGAAATAATTAAACAGATAGCATACTAAAATATTATAAAAAGAAAGGGGGGGGGGAAGGTAGTTTACATATTTTCCAACACACTTTGACAACAGATATAACCCAGCGAGAACTCTGTTAGACTAATCGCAAATATAAATTCACCCAACAAAGATTTTAATACAAAATGAACGAAATTTTGTCCAGCTATTAACTTCGTCATTTCTTATCCAATTATGAACAAACAAGCTTCAAACTATTTATAATTTAGTCGAGAAGTGCATTAAAGATTTATTTTGTCAATATTAGTGTACAACTTTGTGAGAATTGTACAATTAGGCAGGAGGACGTTTTAAAGATAACGCAAACAGTAATCCGGAGTGATGTGTAATAGCAATCCTTCTGGCTTCTCAAACAACCTACTTCAAAACAAAATACGATTACTAAGTGTGGCATTGTTTATAATATCAACACACATTTTGACCGGGATTCTTTTTTATGTAACTGGATTTAGAAGGTTGTATTTGTATCGTAAATTAATTAAACAATTTGGAGGTAATAGTCAAGTGTATCATTTGAAATGTATAGGTGGAAGTATATTACACACTATTATTAGTTAAAGACTGCTTATTTTAACTGTTATATTGGGTTTTAATTTTTTAATAATTTGGTGGAAATAATTATATTTTGTTTTTAATTTTTCATCAGTTATATATTTTGTGCTTGATTTAGGATCATTGCTCTTCATAACTACATTTCCAAAGACTACAAGTTTTACATCTACGCTAAAACGAAAGAGACCAGCATATAGCAGAGGTTCACGCGAAGATGGAGCCCGAGATTAAGTTGATAAATGCCAACCAGCGCTAGCTCCTCCTCAATTACTATCAACAAAATGGCTCTCCATTATAATACTTTCATGAAAATTAGTTCGCGTGAGAAAATTACTAATTCAAGTGAATATTGCGGTGCTCTTCGATTCAGATAAAAGGTCAATAGCTGTTGTCACACAACAAATTCATTCTTCCAGAGCTCCGATCATGAAATATGACTAAGGCATTGGTGTTCGACATTCACGAGCTTTCATAGAACTATAAAGACAACATCATACAATGCCACTCTTGCCATGGTAGTAGGTCAGCCAAAATAGATGAAATTACTTCTGGTGGACCATATAAATTCTTAATTCATGACACAATGTATCACATTCGTAGATCACTACTACCGGCTAAAGGACAATGGCCTATGTTTGGCCAATTCCATCTTTACGATATCCAAGCCGTAGTTCAACACTGGCCGAATGAGGTAGCCTACCCAAATTGCAATGAACAACTCATGATTAAAATGATATAAATTATTCAACCAAATCAGCTTGGTCGAGCATATAAGAGATGGGCTCAATTGATGGGAGATACAACACAAGATCAACAACATTTATCAGGACAAGAATACAAACCCCCACCGATACAATTATCCAACCTCTGATGTAGCTGTGATACTCGTTGCAAATGAGAGCAAACCACCTGACATTTAATCCCGCTCAACCATTTAGGCATATTTCAATTTTTATTTCATATCTGGAGCTTAGGGTACCCACTTCTCCCTTCATAGGGCAATCATTGTTTTTAAAACTTAAGGCCTTGTATATTTCAAAGCTTTTATATATAATTTATTTTGTACTGCCAATAATTTTCATAGATAATTGATCAACCTACATAATATTAATTAAAATGTTATAACATTTTAATACATTATACCCATTAACTATTTATTTTAAGTTATATAATATTTATTATATTTAATTTATAACTATATTATATGTTCTTAACTATTATTAGCTGATATTAGTTGCGGAATCACAGTAACCACATTATTTGATAGTTTCAAAGTCACAATAACCAAACTTTAAAATTGTATACATTAGTATGTATATTCACTCATGAGGCTAGATCCATAGTTTTCATCAGACTTTTAAAAGGGTACGTGACTAAAAAAAGTTTATAGCCCGTGATTTATATAGGTACAAACATGTATAAACTTTATTGAAAAAAATATTGCACACGTTATAAAATCAAATAATTAACAAGAAATAGTTGTATAACTTTAATCATTGATATATTTATTTTCGATCAATTTTATAGCTTTCTAGTACCCACACTATTTATTTTACGATTGATTGATTAAAAATCATCCTGTTCGCCAAAATCCTCGTACCCATGTATGATAATCCCGTCTTCTTCTAAGGCCCCCAAAACGTTGTTCGTAAAACTGTGTTCTTTTCTGCTCGCCCACTCGGCTACTGTCCAACCACAACCGCAACCGCAACCGTAACGAACCTCTGTGACGTGAAGGATTCTAACGTTAATAGAGTCCGTCATCGGCGCCTTGTCGGTACGTGTGGCTCGATACCTCCTTAATAGAACGCAGCAGAGTGGTGGCTCGCTAATCCCCAAGGACTCTCCTTGACTTAGGCAGAACCACATACCCACTAGTTCTCATTGTTTCTATAAAACATTTAAAATTAAATCAATCGTCTTTACCCCACGCACATGTTCACGTGTGTTCCACCTCTAGCCACACACAGTCATGTAAGCTGACTAAGCCAGGTGTATATTCAAAGTAAGCATTCTACATGGTCACATACATAAAAACACAAGTCCAGTAATCATGGTCTGAAATTAAAAGAAGACCACAGTAATCCTGATTACAGCTTCAAAAGGAAGGTTGGATGGGGGCCCTCACAGCTCAACAAAGCTGTTAAAATCATTGACACCGGTGTGAATAGTAAATTGGTGGGCCCTGATATATTTTATAAACCCTCTTGTGTCAGTTCAAAACACTCCTGGTCGATTGCTGGATGATAGGAAATGTGGATGTTTGGTCAAATAGGTGAATTAGTGATTTCTATTGGAGCTTATAGTTGAGTATTAGGCCTATACAAGTAGGGGAGAAGAGTTATCCATCTAGGAACACAAGTAATATCGGTTTACATGTTCACCGAGTGGAAACAAGCTTATATTAGTTTCGTAGTGTAGATTAGTTGGGGAGTTACAGTAGCCATACGAGTTAATATTAGTTGCAGAGTTACAGTGGCCACACTAGTTGATATTAGTTGCAGAGTTACAGTGGCCGGACTAGTTGATATTAAAGAATCAAATAGCCAAAGCTATTATATTTGTTTTAGTAAGGGTTTATTTGACTCTAGATATCATATTTTGAAAATTTAAAAATGAAACCCTGACATGGGAATCGAACCCGGGACCTTTGACTTAGTACATAAATGCTCTAACCAATGAGCTATTCAGGAATTGTCCCGTTCCTAGGGTCATTCTTCCCTTCTATGTACAATAAACCAATTCATAAACAGTAGATTGATTTTTTTAAGCATTGTATTTTATTTTTGTAATCAATAATATTTATCTCCATGGACAAGGTAACTTAAAGGGTTAGTAACCCCATTAGATTTGGCCAGAAAATATTAAATTTTATTATAGAGGATATTAAATGTTTAACAATAATAATAATAATATTTAGCACCGCGTCTTACTACCCGTTCGGGTTATCCGCTTTAAGTACTAATTACTCTAATGGATTATGAATTGGGAAGGTTGAATTAGAGGAAGTGAACCCGCATTTTCGTGGAGGGAGAGTGGAAAACCATTTAGGAAAAACCACCTCCAGTTCACCCGACCGAGATTCGAACCTCGATCTCCCCGTCCTCAGCAGTCGAGCTCAACACGACAAGTGCGCTAGCCAACTACGCCACCGAGGCGGGTAAAATGTTTAACACACTAAGCTAAGTTACCTAAAAATTACATTAACTGTATTATATGCATATTTAAAAGAAATCCTTTGTTTTTCCAGTTTAAGAGATCAGAAAGTTAAATGCAATTGATGTTAAAACTTTGATAGAAATATCAGAAATTGTCATGAACAATTAAAAGTCAAGGCCCTATTATAGCATTTACCTATGCATTTGGTAATGAATGGCGTCTCCCTGTAGGATTTTTAGAATAAAAATTTGAGAGCTTTGTTGATCAAACTGAAAACTAATTAATTCATTAAACTTGGTGCAATAATAAATCAAGTAAACCTTAGTGCAAAGTTTATTAAGTGAGTACATCTTAAATACGATTATTTATTAACAAGGAACATACTATCTCTTGGCTTTAAGCACAGTAACATTACTGTAGGAAGAACATTTAAAAAAATACAAATATATTTTTTGAGGTCAACATTAATAATATTTTAATAAATTATTAGTATTTATTTATTCATATTGATACTATATACCAATAGGGAAGGTTTTAGATCATGGATGGAAAAACTATGGCCCGCGAAACACGATTCGTGTTGTACGCCGACATGAAAAAACTAAAATTAATAATCATACTTTTCCAAGTTTGGTATAATTTTTTGAAGTCAACAATATTTTTACAGCCATGTCATTGCCATGTCGTACAATGTCTTGTCTTAGTGAACTTTATTTAAAGTCAATGGTTATAGATCATCCTGTCTCGTATCTAAGTGCATCTTGTGTGCTGTTGAAGACAAGTTATAAACCGATGATAACTATCTTGACTAACTAAATACAACAACATATTTCGAACTATAATAGAAAATATTAAACATATTTTTTATTTTAACATATATATTTATATAAATTTAGTGTCCTTTTGTCACTGAAGGTACTTCTTATAATGTTTTTACTTCAAGTAATTGAAATTAATATTGTCTAAGACACTCACTTTGAGAATTTAATAAATTTTCCTTCTTTAAAGTTTAGACATCACTAAAATATTTACAATTTGATTTGAGTAAATCAGTACATTTAATAATATTCAAAAGGTGACCTGGTTATCTAGGGGCAAGGTGTCAAACTTCTGTGCATGGGGTCCAAGGTTCAATCCTCGGTCCCAGTACAGATTTATCTGATTGCCAAACCCTTCCTTCACCTCTAACAAGACGTGTATCAATCACAACTTGTGAATGAGTGAAATGCTGGACCTCCACCGTGGTTCGGATTCCACATTAGTATGCAGGTCCTCCATTTCATCTCACAATCACCCTACCATTACACATTAGCGTGTGTATAACTCGAACGTGTAGTAAGACGTGGTACTACTACTACTACTACTACTACTACTAATAATAATAATAATAGTGATATTAAACAATTTTTTAATTTTAAATATTCGTCAATTAACGTAAATAAGAGGTGGCAAGTTTTGACATCCCTGTTTTAGATCATATGACTTGACGCGTGAATACATAAAAGTAGTTTTAGTAGCTTTTGTAACGGTTAGCGTATGTAAGAAGATACTGTATTTAGCTATAAATATAAGTGGATCTTCGCTATCGGTAAATTTTCCCTCAGAATATTAAATGAGTTAGTATTTGTTGCTTTAAAAGTAGAGCTTTAATACATTAACATATATTAATTAACTTCATGTTAAATTATATCTTAGAAAATAGTATTTATTAAATCCAATATCGATTATTGTTACATTAAATTAATATCGACTCAGTCAGTTAAATATCCCTCAAATAAATATTACACGGGGAGTCTCGAGATATGACACGTCTATTGACACTAGGAGAGAAGTAGGCTAATATTTGTAGGACGGATCACGGACCGTCAGGGGCACACAATCAAAGTGTGATTCAGAAAAGAGGAGAGGGGTAAAACCCTATAAGCTTCATGGGATCATAGAAGAACGAATGGAGGAGGGAACAGAAAAAAAATATATAGATCTGTGAACGCAAAAATCTGCAAGATAACATAAAAATCACGTTCTGGAGATAAAGGTATATAGTTTTTTTTAGGAAGCTTTTGGTTCTGGAAACGTTTATGTCTTAAACGCCGTGAGGGGTTGTGATAGAAGCATGAAATGAAGGGAAGGGGAAGGTCCTTCATATCGTGGACTGCTAAACCCCTGCCTGCGTGGGGTTTAATGGTGGTGTGTTCGCTGGGTGCACCCCTTCCCCCTTTTTTGCTTGTGACGGAGAGAAACAAGGATCTAGGGAGAGGTGGAAATGGTTGACGAGAACTGGATGCTGCACATGAACAAGGGTAATATGGTCTTGTCTCTTGCGCAGAGCCCTTCTATGAAGGGACTAGGTTTAGACATTAACTGTATTTTAAAGAGATTACAGGATATTTTTCTGAATTGGGGAAGTTTTTATGCTGCACCTCTCTTCCTACCTTCCCCCACACCTTGTAGGTTGACTGCATGTTTAAACTGATAGCTTACGGATCAGAAAGGTAGAACTTAGAGGAAATGTACCTAAATTGTTTAGAGGAAAAATATAATTTTTTTTAAACACCTCAGTAGAACATGCTGGGGTTTCGACCTTGACTTTAACATCAAGGGCGTTTAGGTTCATTTTGTAAACACGATTATTTTATCAAAATAATACTCAATCTAATACTATCTGTCTCATCTCCCAAACCCATGAACCTGTAGTCGGCCTCCTTAACCACTCAACTACCGCGATGAACAATGGCAGAGCTTGAATCTCCGTTGCTCTCTTCTCTGTCTCCACTGCAGTGACGTCATCTGAAGACCAAGTTCCAAGTGGTGCCATCTGTGAATGTCATCAGCTACTGAAATGACAGCCCTGCGGGTAGTACCATAGGCGCCCCACCCTCTCCTATCCCTGCCCCTAATGTATTGCTTTACACATGACTTTTCAAAGTAAAACTCTGAGCGCCCTTTTGCCCTTTCCTCGCAGAGCACAAAGAGAAAGGTAGGGGAGTGGGAGAAGGCATTCTCCCCGACTTCTGTGACAACTTATATCCCCCAACCACCCCACCCAAACCAACCCACCTCCTTTTAAAACAAGAAGACGTTTCTCTACCCCTCACAGATGGAACTTTCTGGAAAGAGATGTTGCCAGTTGCTCGTAATTAAAATGGCTCTGTCCACACTTAAACAAAAATACCCACCCACCAGTCTTCGCCCTCTGCTCGGGGCTGTTGAACTGAGATATTGACAGTTTGTGGTAGCTTCGAGTTGACTTGGTTGTCTTGATGAGTGTTTTTTAATTATGAGTTTGGTTTGCTTACAAAAGTAAATAGGTGTAAGGCTAGTATTTTATTTAACCCCAGGGGTATGTCATAATACGTAATAATATGGGTAGCTCGGTTGCTAGAGCAGTGACGAACAAAACTAATATTGCGGTGTGTACTAGTTCCTATCATTTTCACATAACTATCACTATACTCATTATAAAAATCTTATCTATATAATATAGTATTGTAATTTTGTTAATTAATAACTAAGATATGCATTCTTAGCGTTTTTGTTACATTTTTAAATCAATAAATCATGTATAGAACCTATCACTTTTGTGAGGAAAAAAAGTATGACATATTTTACAAATCTACATTATGAATTACGGGTAACTTTTATGAAGCCAAAATACTATCTTAAGTCAGACTCTTTATAAGTTAAAGAGTATTTGTTTCCACGTGGGAGTTAATGATCTGAACGTTATATTTAAACAAGTCGATGATACATGCTGATGACATCAATCATCGACAATTTGGGCTACATGGCCCACCCATTGTGCTATGGAGCCCTATTTCTGGTTTAGGGTAACTTTATCTTGCTATAAAATATAGATAACTGTAGATTCTATTTGTAGAGTGTTCCGCTTTGAAATAGTAAGAATCGTGGTCTTGAATAATTGAAATTTAAAAAAAAGGAAGAAGACTGAAACAGTTTTTTCTTGAATTAATTAGTAGACTCTCAGACGAAGAACAGAATTATTTGTCACTTTGTAGGAATAAATTGTGTAATAGGTATTTACACAGGTGCGTCTAATTTAAATAAATGTAAGAGAATGGAGGGGATACTTCTTTTGTTCGACTAACAAAAAGTAATCTAGTCGTTTTAATAAATTGAAGGTAAAAACACAACATTAGTCTAAAATAGGAGTTTCATCCGAAATTATTAAAACTAAACACAAGATTTCTTATCTGTGAATGTTTTATAAAAACATCGGTGTATAGTTAAAATTAATATTCTATTTCGAACATTTTATATTTTCTTTAGTTTTCTTCCCTTGTGTTTGTAGAATAACTTACTGACTGACCTTGATGTGAAATGTTAGACAAGATCTAGTTGAGAAAATAATCGTGTTTAAGCTGATAGGTAGCCAGAAATGCTAGAAATCTTCTATTACAATGGCATAAAAATAAGTTATAATTAGTTTAATATATTTACACACAGACTATACATTAAATTATGATAAGTAGCCAAAATTAAGCAGTGGTCTAATAATATGTTTCAAATTAAATAATCATCACCTATATTAGTAAATTAAAAATATTTATTTATAACTAAAGTTTTACTTGCGTCGGTGGGCACGTGAACTAAACGTTAACCAAGCTCATCTAGTCTTGTTTGTCTGTGTAAAGGATGTCTGGTTAGAATCCCGAATAGTAGTACCAAAAGTGACTTATTTTATCAGTTTTTTCCACTCTCTTTTCATGTAAATTCAGTTAAATTTGCTTTAAATGTTACCTTTTTAATTCATACATTAATTAGAGTAGTTAAATGCTGATAGCTTGGACTTGTACGACGTGCTGAAAAAGTGGTAAGCCTATTAAAAGCTTTCGATTTACTGGCTTGCTGCATTGAGTATTTAGAAAACTAATATATATGTGGATAGTCATAGAACAAATATTTTAGAAATCATCAGAAATAAATAGAGTGCAGGTAACTTTAGTTAAGTGCATAGATCAACCCCACATTTACTAAAACTGACCCATTTGGTCAAAATTGAAATCTGTAAGACAAGTGGCTGGGAATAAGACAATGTTCATATAGATCCAGTACCATGTTGAAGTATCAGATCTGGTCTTCTTATGCATATCCGACTATATCTACTTTATAAACCTACGATCATATTTATTTTTATTGTATTTATTTGAGAAATTTAACATGCACTTTCTGAACCGACTGATTATATCAGCACATTATTTGTAAACTAAATCAAGTCTAGAATAGACAACACCCAGCCCCCGGTCATCACTGTTAGAGAGAAAGTCCACATTTCACCAATGATACATTTCTAGGCCTTGCCATGAATTGAACCCGGGACCCCTAGCTCAGTAAACATACATGCTCTACCGACTGAGCTGTGGTTTCACACTGTGAGAATATTAATCTACAAAGCCTTGTTCAATACACATTTTTAATACTGTTGTTTCCAACTCATTATTATTTCAAAGAGTTCATTTGAATCTAGGTAATGTCCTTTAACCAGTTTCCTACATTCTTGTCTGTTATTACCGCTTTTCAACCTCGTTATCTATTCCTTCATTTTATTTTGGTATTATCTTGGGTTCTATGTGGAGCGGCCACGTATTGACAGACCATCATTTTGACGAAAACTGAAAGATTACTTTGTAAACATCTACGATGGATTTGAAACGATTTCAGTTCGTTTTGTTTAGAAATTACCTTGTTTCACAAGGGAACACTTTGTATTCTAGAGCAATCAACTTATTGTGTGACAAGGACAGATGGGTAGAAGGAGGTTTTGTAAGTTGTGACCTTGGTTGTATTATTAATTTGAAAAATTCAAATAAGATATATGTTTATGTTGAACAACCATATTTCTTTATAAATACATTTCAATGTTTGGATGGTAAGCTAGATTATAAAAAAAGTAGCCTACGTATGGACTAATTATTCATGCAATTTATAAATAAGTTTAACAATTACCTTCACCACGCTTTAATAGTATTAGCTAAAACTTTATTTAATTTTATGAGTTTCTTATAAATAATTTTTAATAGGATTATAAGTAAAGGCTTTCAGCTAATATCGTGATTTTAGACCAGCCTATAGAGTAAACGATACCAGTGCACCAATATGATGAATATTATTAAATATTTCAAACAAAAGTTACTGTAGCTTGTTTATGATTCAAACGCCCGAAATATTAAAAAGGGATGTTGGAATGTCAAAGACACATAACATTTTAATTTCTGTTAAATTCTTGCAATTAATAAATGCGTTGATCATAAAACTTTGTCTTTACTTTGTACTATACATATTATTGAGTTCTTGCTAGGGTTAACATCTTAAATCCAAACTACAAACTCCCACTGTAATCAGGAGGTCCCAAGTGCTGATATACAAATGTGATAGGTGTTGTGTTGTGTGTACAGACATTCAATGCAAATAAAGGTTATTAGTGCCTTGGGTCCACTGGATCAGTTGAAACGTAACAGATTTATAGTTATATGTTTAGTTGTTATAGTTTATGTTAGTTTTTACAGAATTTCTAGGGCAAGGTTTTCAGAAAGACGTATTGAGCTTCACCTTTACTCACTTTCTTGAACCTAGGTAACAATATCTATTGTTTTGTTGTTTTTAGAATTTACGATCCTGAAATAAATCTTGCAGTTGAGAACAGGACATTCTCACAAGATTTCTCCTACACTGAGGTGCAGTTTTTAAGGGAGTGAAAGTGACATTGTTCGATTTCCTTTTGGAAGGTGAATTGATCAAGTGAAGTGGGCCCACTTATTGGGGCTGCGGGGGTAACAAGAGACTCAGTGGGGGATCACTTGCGGTAAAACCATCAACCAGAATGGAAGTGTGATAAGCATTTTCTTTTTGGTAGCCAAACAATATGAAGGTGACAATCACTTTTACTAGGTTTTAGCATAAATCATACAGAGGATTAATAATTCACAAAATTCTGATCACAAATATTTCAATAAATCAACATAAATCAATAACTATTGTATTAATTTTATATATACAATAGCCTCACAAATTAATACGCATTAATATAAGGCCATACTAACGTTGGTAGTATCGTAATTATCTGGAGCCCCAATAATGTAATAAAGCACCGAGAATCAAGGACGATCAAGACGTATACTAAGCCTGTCAGGATCCAAACCGGGGCAGATACGATGCGTGCCGTTATACACTCATACACCACCTTTCGTAGCATTCTAGACTGCTAGGGATTTTGGGAATTCCAACAAAAAGTTCTTAGAAGTCATTCGGTCAAATACCGGTGCTCCAGTGGACTTGGAAATGGCAACGGAACAGACCCAATTATATCAATAATTAGTGTGTAAACAGTTACAGGATATTAACCACATCAATGGTCACGTGGCTAAGGCATCATTCTCATCTAGTCCGGTTCATTTGTGATGGGGAGATTGGACTTTTAATCATGGTTGGGGTAGTGAAATTAGTTTTCCTAGATGTTTTTAAACTCTCCCTCCACGCAAATGTGGGCACACCTTATTTTAACTCTACTTTTCTAATGCCTATTCCATTAGTGTAAGCTGCGAACATCTCGGACGAGGAGTAATGCTTGGGTGATTTTGAACACAATATGATATTAATCTTTTGTAGTAGTTTACGTGGGTCACTCGGTGTCAGAATCAAGGTCTCTAGCGTCCCATTCCTTTCAATAAATGAGGTCTCGTATCTTAACTCTAAATATCCATTCACAAGACCACGGTGGCCATCATTCAACATGTCAGAATTCTTGAAACCTTCAATAACAAAACATTTGTGAAAATACATTACCAAATGAATGTATTGATCTTGAGAAGAGTTTAAAGAAATATTCATTTTCGACTGCAACATAAATGTTTTTGGATCATTTTGTTGTCTTGTGTCTCCTGCCTGGGAAACATTGAACATGGTTGGTTCTTTGTAAGTCCTGAAACTTTACTATACAAATAAATACGTTAATGGATGGATTTTGATAGGTTTTTATTTAACTGCAATAGTATGTTGATATATCTACTTATACGGCCAGTGAAATATTAACTCTTAAAATAGAAAACCTTGTTGCTACCGGTGTAATAAGTTATTTACATTCATCCCGTTTAAACCATAGTAGTGCCAAGAGATGAAGGATTGTTTCAAAAAAAAATTTTTAATCAAAGTACTAAAAACAAGGTGATATATTGTTGTTTTAAAACAAGTGTCGGATGGGTAACTTTAAGAGAGTACATAGTAAATAAGGCCCATTCTCTCTGAGACGCCAAAGAACCCCTGTAGAGTATCTACCTGTTGTCCCCTGCTATGTATGCACCCCTCGACACAAATTAAGGGGGTGGAGAGAAAGAAACACCTTCATTCACCGTTTGTTTTTTCAGACACGTCCCATATGCTTGTTGAAAGCTGGGAGCTGGGGGTAGCCGCGTGTATTAGCATATAAATTGGCACCATGATGAAGGGGGTTTAGCACCTCATCCCTCCCTCCCTCACATTGGGTGATGGGTCGCGATGGATTAGAGGTAGGAGGAAGATTTTGGTAGAGTCTGGGTTGTGTGACAGAAGAATTGATGCCTAAATAAGATATGTTTTTAGGCGAACAGAACTATCACAGATATCGGAGAAAAGTTATGTTTTGTCCCGTTCCCAGTGCACCCACAGTCAGGGAGTCCTACTTCAAGTCCAGTCTATGTGAGGATCTGGAATAATTAAATCAATAAGTATGGGTGCTAGAATGAGATAGTTAGTGCGATATGTTGCTATCTTTGGAAATATTTTGAATATTATTTGATACATCCTTCTGTAAATTAAAACCACGATACAATTGCAGGGGACTCGGTTATTTTTTGAGTGTATTATTTGATCCCTAGAGCCTTAAACACTGAGAACCTGCTACCCATGGTCAGTCAGCACTCCCACATGAGCCATAGGTAATTAGTCTGCTTGTTTACACGAGCCTTATTGGACAAACATATACCTTGTTCTCCCTCTCCCAAACTTCCTGATCCCACGTGGCTACTCGTCTACATCAACCAACAGCTGTATAAAATAAACAATGGACGTAACAGGTAACTTCTGTATTGGCTTGCACCACCTGGGAGGTCGGGTAAGCATCGTGTACCACCTGGGGATTCGGGGCAGGTGTTGTACCACCTGGTGAGTAGGGACAAGTACTTCTACAATCTAGGGAGTAAGGGCAGGTGTTCATACAAATTGAGGACTAGGGGCAGGTGTTCATACAAATTGAGGATTAGGGGCAGGTGTTTGTACCACCTGGTGAGTAGGGACAAGTACTTCTACAATCTAGGGAGTAGGGGCAGGTGTTCATACAAATTGGGGATTAGGGGCAGGTGTCCATACAAATTGAGGATTAGGGGCAGGTGTTCTTACCAGTTGGGTAATAGGGACAGGTGCTTGACATTGGTCAAGAGTGCTAAGGCTGCTATTGTAAAGCACCTCAGGGGATTTCAACTGGAGTATAACTAGGCAGGAAGGAAGTCTTTCAAATTTAACTTTTATTAAAATATAACAGGCGTGTTAATAAAATAAATAATACGCCCCCTAAATCATCTTCTAAAAACTGAATAATCACCACAATGAAGTATGACATTAAAAATAGTCTTGATTAACGCATTTTTTTAATCTTTAAATAGAAATATGACGAAAGTGTTACATATTAGAGAAATGATTACCAGTATATGATTGGTAAGCCTGTTAGTTTTCTAAGTAATAAATTGATATACTTAACTATAATCGCATAATCGTGCATCAGATTCGTTTTGAGAACATTTTTTTCTCAGCAAGACTTATTCAAATTGTGTTTTGATTTAAAAAAGTACATATGTATATTTAATTTTTTTATTTGCTCTAAAATCTGTTTTAGTTGATAAAATTTGATTAATTTACTTTTCTAAAACAATGATTACTATGTATTTGATTTTTTATATTTGACTTAAAAAAGATAACATATTTTATTTATAAATATTTTTGTTTTAGAGAAGTCACTGAGGCAAATAGCAACGTCATGAAGTTTGATCCAGTCGTGTCACCACAGATCGGTAGGCTTACATCTACTCTTCGTTAACCAGTGAGATATAAATCAGAAGTTAATCATTTACCCCACTTTTATTATTCAGTTTCTGACTAAACTTGACATTGCAAACAACAATAACAGATACTATCACAGGGTGTACCTTAAAAATGTACGTCAACGGTGATACTAAATTTAACGCTTTAAAGTATTAGGCTACTACATATCCTTCACTTCTCAGGCTCTTAGCTTTTTGCTAGTGTCTATGAAACTATCCTCCCCCTCACTCTCCCCTCCCCCCAAATTGTCAGGTGACGGTGAAAAAAAAAATTGAATTTTGAATTAAACACATCTGAGTGGATTCAAAGTCCAGGATGACCTTAAAACATCACTTCTTTGAGTGTTAAATTTAAAATTATTTAGTAGATATTCCGTACTCCCTCTTACGGATAAAAGTTATTTCCTTTCTTCACCCCATATTGCTCTCCGGATCCACCCCTACCTTCAACAGACCAAAATAAACACCATTAAAAAACAGAAATTGAACATCAGTTCCCCAACATCGGCAAGTTTGTTCCCCAACTATTAAAAGTTCTAATTTTTAAAATATGTTTGATAGTAAAACATTTGTTCCAGATTGTTCTAAGAAAATAATTGTTTGTTCAAATTTGATTCATAAATGAAATGTTTACGTTTGATTTTATTTATTTTATTTATTTATGGCTCGTCTACAAACCACATACCCACTTGTCTGACTCGTAATTTATACAATCACAAGCTTACTCGTGATTACGTTCCTCTTAAATTCAAAATAGTCATTCTACAACGAAAAGTCTTAAGAGGTAATTTCCACCAATAGAAATTAGGACAAGTTAACCGCTGAAGAAAGTAATAAATATAACAGACTATGCCAATAGAATAATTTAAATAATGATCAATAGAGAATTCAAATAAATAAACTGGTGACCTGGCGGTCTAGGGGTAAGGTGTCAGACATCTGTGCTGGCGGCCGGGGTTCAATCCTCGGTCCCGGCACAGATTTATCTGATTTCCAAACCCTTCCTTCACCTCTGACAAGACATCTTGTGAATGTGGGGAATGCCAGGCCTCACCGTGGTTCGGTTTCCACGTTAAACTGTAAGGTCCTCCATTTCATCTCACAATCACCCTACCATTACACATTAGCGTAAGCGCGTATAACCCGAACGGGTAGTAAGACGCGGTGCTAATAATAATAATAATAATAATAATAAAATAAATGAACAAATGTTTTGTTATTACAAATATGTAGATTATGGTTTTGTTTTATTTATTATTTTTAATAATAATAATATTATTAGTATTAATACACAGTACGAAAATAAGCGCGCTCTTATTTCATGGGTATTGAGTATTAAATGTAATGTAACCTCTCACAGCTACCTAAAAACATAAACAACCCACCCGTATTTTGAAAAGAACTTTAATTTATGTTAAATTAAAGTCAACATCTATTTGGGAAGCTCTTGTTTCTGATACATTTGGTGATAATTATAACCAACCTGTATTAACATTTTGAAAACAATATTAAATTATTATTGCACCTAAATTTCGCCTAGCGCACATCCTATGAAACTATCATTGAATTCCATTTTTAAAACTTAAGTGCCACACAAAAAGAATATAGAAAAGTCAAAGAGCAGACATACCCCACCATAGACAATAACTACACTATTAAAGCCATTCATATTAATGTTTTCAAACGTCCATCACTTCATATTTTAAAATAAAACATTATAAACTATTTAATTATTGTTTTTAATAGTTAATTGTAAATGTAATATTATACGATATATTATTGTCAATAAAATAAAATGTTCTCCTAGATTATTTAAATATGTATTGATTTTATCGGATTATGGTGGTATGATCATTTGTTTCTGATTGGATGAACGTAAGCAAACGTAACTACGCACTCGCAAGAGATGAACAATGTTCAGTTCCGACGTACGATTGTGTTTGGTGTATTATTTTAAACAGTCAAAATTACTTAATTGCGAGTCCGATAAGCGGGTGCGTTGGGTTGTAGACCTAGTATAGGCAAAAGACTGAGAAAGCAGTACAATCTAAAAGTTTCTGTCAATGTATGAATAGTAATTAGTAAACAATAAAATATAGAATGTAACATACAATATATCCTTGTATATACAGACGTGAGTTGTAAGATTTTATGTTTTTGCAAGGCCTATATTCCATTCTCTTATGATTAAATGATCTTATGTTTTTAGTGTATTTTTTTTATTTATAATTGTATCATTGACTTCAAAGCTTTACTATACATTTCTAAACCCAATCTATCAATTAATAAATTTATAACGTTATATTAAAGTTATATCATATATTTGTGTGTTTGTTTGTATATGTGTATTTTGTGTGTTTAAGGATATGTGTGTAGGCGCTATACAGTATCTCCAAAACCAATATACCTAGAAAGCTTAAATCCTACTAATACAATATACGAATTAAATATTGTTTGCCTGTGTGTTATTCAATCACGCCTAAATCACTCTTGAGTTTTAGGAAACATGGACAGCAAAAAATGCCAGGAGTGCAGTGGGATGGATCCAAATACCCCAATAATTCTTAAATATTTGAAATTTCTAATTGATTGTTGAAATGGGGGTGTCTTAGTATGTTTTCTAAAAAAGTCCAAAAAACGAAAATCGAATATAGCGGACTCAAAATAGCCGATAGAATTAGGCCAAAAACGTTGAAAATTAATTATTTATTTTTATAAACTGTAAACTGTTACAGTACTATGTAATGTTAATTTGTTTTAAATATTTAACAACAAATTATTAATACTCTGCCATTCTTATTTCTTTTTTACTAGCAACAATAAGCAACAGATCCAATTATTGTGTATATAGAAGTTAATCTTTAAAATAAATGTCAGCTTTTGACACATTTTTAGATTCTATTTCTATTCTGACATTATGTTTTTAGTCACCCTACTTTTAATGTTTTGTAACACAATTTAAAACAATAAATTGTTATTAGTAAAACATAAATTAAGATTTGGTTGCTGTCCCTTTGGTTAATTTTATATAAAACTAGCTGAAATGCCCATTCTTTGAATATCTGCAATTCTATTTGAACAATTATTATATTTAAAGCATAGTTAGTGGTTCTGTGCCCTAGACCTGCCTGCCACATTTCTGTTTTATACCACACAAAGAACCTGTTAATATTAGTTAAGAAATGTTTAACCCCCTTCCTTCATTTAAACAACTGCTCCATATAAATTTTAAAATATCGAAATTACTGGATTCACTGGAGTGGTACATTTAGTTTCTTGCCAAATCTCAATTTCAAACCCCAATTGAGGCTTTTATCTATTATAATCCCCTCTCATTTCCTCATGCCCATTTTGAAATTCCAAATTATTTTATGTAGTATTTTGAAGTAACCTATAATGTACAACTATGCCATATTTTGGTCTTCTATCTATTCTATAAGTGGGAAAATTATTTATGAGTGAGTAGGTGAGTGAAAGATTTTGCTTTTTTATATAGATAAGATATATCCTCCAACCCCAATTCCACAGAGTCTCTTTTAAAAATTAGAAATTTTTATTTGTATGGAGTGGTTCCTTCGACTTCCTGCCTAGTTTTCCCAGCATTGTAAGACGTTTTAATCATTTTTTAAACTTTTTACACAACTACTTCCAGTTTACCAATCTTAAACTTGAAATTTCATAAGTTAAGAATGGTTTTATTATCTGGAATGGTAGCCCCCCTACTTGCCTACCAAATTTCAATTTTCTACCTTCCCTTAAACGTTTTTTATAAATA
>CABEEJ010000498.1:0-107686 GCA_901482245.1 Timema douglasi | reverse complement strand
ACTCCCCCCTACCCCCCCCCCCCCCGAATTTCAAGATTTCCATTTTGAAATTTATGTAGTTTTTCTAAGTATTCTCTGATGTACAACTTTGCCAAATTTCAGCCTTCTAGCTATTCGGGAAGGGGGAAAACCACCGAAATTCTTAGGCCACCATTTATAAAGTGTTAGTATTAGCATCGCATCTTACTACCCGTACGGGTTATACGCACTGACGCTAATGTGTAATGGTAAGGTGATTGTGAGATGAAATGGAGGACCTACAGTTTAACGTGGAATCCAAACCAGAGGGGAGGCTTGGCATTCCACACATTCACAAGTTGTGATTAATACACGATTTATAAATTAACGTAGTTTTTCTAAATGTTCTTTTATATACAACTATTCCAAATTCCCGCCTACTAACTATTCGTGAAGTGTGAGAAATAGTTATTAGCGAGGAAGAGTTTTTAAAGTTTTTACACCCCCATTAAACAAACTTTAAACTTAAAATTTCAGAAGTTAGGACTGTCTTTATTAGATGGAGTGATAACACTACCTGCGAGAAAAATTTCAATTTTTTTCCTTCTCTTAGAATTTATTTTAAATCTCTCCCCCCACCCCCACACCCCACCCCCATTTCACTATTCCCATTTTGAAATGTTCTTAGTTTTTGTAAGTACCCTCTGAGGTACTACTATGCCAAATTTTACCCTTATAGCTATAGAGAAAGTGGGAGAATTAAAATTAGTGAGTAGGCTTTTTTTATTTTGAACCACCCCGCACCCCTATTTTCCTAGCATTAAACTTAAAATTTCATCATTTATTACCGGTTTTATTATCTGGATTAGTACCCTTACTTTACTGCCGAAATTACATTTTCTACCTTCCCTTAAAGGATTTTTTTTTTAAATTAATAGATTCCCCAAAATCCCACCACCTTAGTTTCCAAAGTCCCATTTTGAAATTTACTTAATTTTGCTAAGTACTCTCTGATGTACAACTATTCCAAATTTCAGCCTTCTAGCTATTCAGTAAGTAGGATAATTAGTGATTAGTGAGTGGGTGAGTGAGATCTTTCACATTTATAGAAGGAGAAGATAATAAAATAATAAAGCTAGGCCTACTTGATATATTCCCGGTGCAAAGAACGGATACACCAGCTATGCAGTATAATATTATACGTGTAAAAACACATTTCCCAATTTAAATAGATGGATATAGGAAAGTATTGATCTTTAATTAATTATTTTTTGAGCTAAATTTATTCACCCACTCAAAGTACGCCAACCATCCCTATCCTGAGATAGATCTATCCAGTCCGCCCCTCACTAAATCCTATCACTTTCAGGTCTATTCTGATTTTATCCTCCCATCTGCATCTAGATCTTCCCAATGTTCGGGAGAGGGGGAACCACTTAAGAATAAACACCCTTAATACACTCGGCTGGGATTCGAGTTTCAACCTCCCCATTACCAGCAAACTATACGTGATGAGCTTGAAGTTTATTCCATGTGTTGGTAATAAGTAAATCTATGAATAATTTATAAATACTTTTTTACTATTGTAAATCTCTATACTTTAGTTAACAAATTAATATAAGGTCTGTTTATGATAGGTTTATCTACCTGGATGACAGTTGAAAAATCATATGTTTTAATTTTGAGTTGCCAACACTTGTAAAAGATCAATGTTTTGCTATAAATATTAAGTTTTTTAATTACATTTTATATTTTACATTTAAAATTACGTAAACTTAAGTTTTCATACACTGTTTCATAATTTTTAATAAGTTCTTTTTAACCAATCCGAAACAATTTTTAAACATAATTAAAAGCACTTATTCTCCGTTTTGGAATATTATCTAGGATGTGCATACATTAATATATTTTAATACAGGCATCGTATTTACTTGGAAAAGATAAAATACTTGTCATTTTTCATATATATAATAAATTATTTTATGATTATTTTATTGTATTTCGAAATATTTTACTCCATATCATATTTGTATCCACTGCGTGGGAGCATCATTGTAAAGAACTTGTTTCCGTCACGTTCAATCGCATGGTTTAGATCCGTCGCTCGCCATTTTGAAGCTATGGTAGTTAGACCTTTAGTGAAAATGATCGCAGGATGGTTCAGCAAACATAAACCACGAATTAATCCTCGAAATGGATCGTGAATTTCAACAAATCAACAAAACAACTTCTTCGTGTGTTTCTAAGCGCGTGGATAGCAAGCGCTCGTCCAATCAGTCCGTGTATAAAACATGTGAATGAAGTTGTTACAGCTCGAGGAGATGAATGGGGCCGTCCCTCCTTTGATGTGAGTCGCTTGCTACCCCACGCAAGGGCCAGGCTAAACGTCAGCAGGCTCACATTATTATGACCGGGGCGCTTTTATTTTCATCCCGGTACCGTCCCAGACAAAACACACACGGGAGACGACGTCCTTTGAGGGAGGGCTAGGACGCTCGGCGTCGAGATCAAATCAGCCATGTTAATACGAGGGTGGGTTGGCTAGGAGGTTGAAAAAAGGGTGGAGCTGGGTGGAGGACGCCCAATTTATGCGCAAAGAGAATGGTAAGTGCTGGAACGCCAGCGTCTATTTACAACTCTCGTGTTGCCACGGAACTTGTTTCCCAGGACCTCGGGGAAACATCAAACAAAGAGGGGAAGTTTCTGTTTGGGGAGTTCAGTTTTAAACGCTTCAACTTTATTATTTTATCGTCAAGTTGTTTTTCACAATTACTAGTCATGCAACATTTTCCAGCAGACATGAATTAAGCAGACATGGAACTATAAATTCAGCTTGAATAAGTTATTGTTTCTAAAGAATTAAACATGAAAACCCAAACATATAGAAAATTCTTACATACTTAACCTAATATAACAAATATGACAGTGAATATTCAATTACCGTAGCGTGAGAACTTGTAGGTTTGTATGTATCTCAGCTTCCCTGTCCACTCAGCCAGTGAGAAACCAAACAGATGTTAAGTTCAAGTCACATCTTTAGGTTAAGAGTTATTTTCACTCATTCTAATTTATTTTATAAAAGGGTGACCTGGCGGTCTAGGGGTAAGGTGTCAGACTTCTGTGCTGGCGGCCGGGGTTCGATCCTCGGTCCCGGCAAAGATTTATCTGATTACCAAACCCTTCCTTCACCTCTGACAAGACATCTTGTGAATGTGAGGAATGCAAGGCCTCCACCGTGGTTCGGATTCCACGTTAAACTGTAGGTCCTTCATTTCATCTCACAATCACCCTACCATTACACATTAGCGTAAGTGCGTATAACCCGAACGGGTAGTAAGACGCGGTGCTAGTAATATTCTATAAAATCATTTTATTTTATTATTTGACTCATATTTCCATAATGTTATGATCAAATAAGTTAATATATTTTGTAATTTATCAAATAAAAATTTAAATAAACACTAAATACATTATTTTAAAACATAGAATTACTTATATGAACCTGCGTTCAGTTATATCACAAATATATAAATATATTATTTTGGTGGATTTTGTTGTGTAAGGGGTCTAAAAAAGGTTCAGTTGAAATTAATTCCATTGTTATTAATTAAATTTTAAACTTTTATAATCACGAGGTAACGGGAGGCGTGTAGTCATGAAAGGTCAGAGTTTCACAAGCTAAAACTAATTTAAATTTTCACTTTGTGATTTCTAAATATATTTTTCCCTCGAAATGTTATTGGTTAAAAATATTAACCCTACGAGAATATAGATTTCTTAAAAGTAATATTTTTTTAATGAGATCTTAAATATACTTTTGATGGTAAAAAAATACTCTATTATCACATGAAAGCCATTTATTATTTTGGTAATAATACTCTTTTGGAGTGAAAAATATATTATTAATGCTAAGGTTGACTTGAAACTAAAAACAAGCTTAACGAAAAAACAAACATAGCCTCGAATGAATATGTAAAAGACGACTTATAAACTAATTTAATTATGTTGATATTCTTGGAATAATTTTCCAATACCACCATCGACCTGGTTTATAATCAATACAACCCATTCCAAAGTTTCATAACATATGTAGTGGTCCGGATACCTCATACATGGGAAGTAATGAATGAGTCTTTAATTTGACGGGTGCGACAAATAATCATAGTGATAAAATATTGGCTAGAATTAAAATGGCATTTAGCAATCGGCATTATAAGTGAACAAATATATACAAGCATAAGTAACGCCTTTAAATGTCCAAATATTCTTTAGCATGCTAGGAAGTCTTCCAAGCCATTAATACACTTATTTCGGATCATCAGTCAATAATTTAAAGTAATGGAAACTGACGTGGGGGGCTGTGGTTTGTTGACTGTTACTCAGATAGTGCTACTCCTGACGGAAATATTGGGTTCTTGCTCGGGCACCATGATGGTATACCTTCTGGTGTTGTGTTATATCGGTTATCATCTATAGGGTACATTTACTAATGCAAGTGTTGGGTGCGGCTCTATGTAACCTATCTAGTACATTTCCTGATACATGTGTTGGGGGATCGGGTGCTCTTTCCCCCAGATAGTAAACACCCTGATACAAGTGTTGGGGGATCGGGTGCTCTTTCCCCCAGATAATAAACGTCCTGATACAAGTGCTGGGGGATCGGGTGCTCTTTCCTCCAGATAGTAAACCTCCTGATACAAGTGTTGGGGGATCGGGTGCTCTTTCCCCCAGATAGTAAACACCCTGATACAAGTGTTGGGGGATCGGGTGCTCTTTCCCCCAGATAATAAACCTCCTGATACAAGTGCTGGGGGATCGGGTGCTCTTTCCTCCAGATAGTAAACCTCTTGATACAAGTGTTGGGGGATCGGGTGTTCTTTCCCCCAGATAGTAAATCTCCTGATACAAGTGTTGGGGGATCGGGTGCTCTTTCCCCCAGATAGTAAACCTCCTGATAAAAGTGTTGGGGGATCGGGTGCTCTTTCCCACAGATAGTAAACATCCTGATACAAGTGTTGGGGGATTGGATTCTCTTTCCCCCAGATAGTAAACCTCCTGATACAAGTGTTGGGGGATTGGATTCTCTTTCCCCCAGATAGTAAACCTCCTGATAAAAGTGTTGGGGGATTGGATTCTCTTTCACCCAGATAGTAAACCTCCTGATACAAGTGTTGGGGGATTGGATTTTCTTTCCCCCAGATAGTAAACCTCCTGATACAAGTGTTGGGGGATAGGGTGCTCTTTCACCCAGGTAGTAAACCTCCTGATACAAGTGTTGGGGGATTGGATTCTCTTTCCCACAGATAGTAAACCTCCTGATAAAAGTGTTGGGGGATTGGATTCTCTTTCCCAAAGATAGTAAACCTCCTGATACAAGTGTTGGAGGATAGGGTGCTCTTTCCCCCAGGTAGTAAACCTTTTGATACAAGTGTTGGGGGATTGGATTCTCTTTCCCACAGATAGTAAACCTCCTGATACAAGTGTTGGGGGATTGGATTCTCTTTCCCACAGATAGTAAACCTCCTGATAAAAGTGTTGAGGGATTGGATTCTCTTTCCCACAGATAGTAAACCTCCTGATACAAGTGTTGGGGGATAGGGTGCTCTTTCACCCAGATAGTAAACATCCTGATACAAGTGTTGGGGGATAGGGTGCTCTTTCACCCAGATAGTAAACCTCCTGATACAAGTGTTGGGGGATTGGATTCTCTTTCCCACAGATAGTAAACCTCCTTATACAAGTGTTGGGGGATTGGATTCTCTTTCCCACAGATAGTAAACCTCCTGATACAAGTGTTGGGGGATTGGGTGCTCTTTCCCCCAGATAGTAAACCTCCTGATACAAGTGTTGGGGGATTGGGTGCTCTTTCCCCCAGATAGTAAACCTCCTGATACAAGTGTTGGGGGATTGGGTGCTCTTTCCCCCAGATAGTAAACCTCCTGATACAAGTGTTGGGGGATTGGGTGCTCTTTCCCCCAGATAGTAAACCTCCTGATACAAGTGTTGGGGGATTGGGTGCTCTTTCCCCCAGATAGTAAACCTCCTGATACAAGTGTTGGGGGATTGGGTGCTCTTTCCCCCAGATAGTAAACCTCCTGATACAAGTGTTGGGGGATTGGGTGCTCTTTCCCCCAGATAGTAAACCTCCTGATACAAGTGTTGGGGGATTGGGTGCTCTTTCCCCCAGATAGTAAACCTCCTGATACAAGTGTTGGGGGATTGGGTGCTCTTTCCCCCAGATAGTAAACCTCCTGATACAAGTGTTGGGGGATTGGGTGCTCTTTCCCCCAGATAGTAAACCTCCTGATACAAGTGTTGGGGGATTGGGTGCTCTTTCCCCCAGATAGTAAACCTCCTGATACAAGTGTTGGGGGATTGGGTGCTCTTTCCCCCAGATAGTAAACCTCCTGATACAAGTGTTGGGGGATTGGGTGCTCTTTCCCCCAGATAGTAAACCTCCTGATACAAGTGTTGGGGGATTGGGTGCTCTTTCCCCCAGATAGTAAACCTCCTGATACAAGTGTTGGGGGATTGGGTGCTCTTTCCCCCAGATAGTAAACCTCCTGATACAAGTGTTGGGGGATTGGGTGCTCTTTCCCCCAGATAGTAAACCTCCTGATACAAGTGTTGGGGGATTGGGTGCTCTTTCCCCCAGATAGTAAACCTCCTGATACAAGTGTTGGGGGATTGGGTGCTCTTTCCCCCAGATAGTAAACCTCCTGATACAAGTGTTGGGGGATCGGATGTTCTTTCCCCCAGATAGTAAACCTACTGATACAATTGTTGGGTGTTTTATTCTGTCTTCCATCCAGTATAGCTTTTGCTAGTGACATTATGTGTAGTATGCAAGAACATCACTGAGTGTAGGTGGATACTTAGTCGCACTTTAGTGTAGTCCTGACTAAACTTGTGATCCACCTTCTTGTCTATGATGATGCAAGCAAACCCGTTCCGGCAAACGGCCCTAGGTCTCATTTTGAGTCTCACAGACAAAAAATACGCTTGTATGTAATAGATATCCTTACTCAGTAATATTTTCGGTCACTGCATTTTATTACGAGAGATAATTACTCAGGGCTGGTGTCACCTTGTGCAAATGTTGACAGACCACACCAATTATTCTCCATCTTACACTCTCAAATATCACTTTTTACCAAGTACCCATATTAATAAAACAAAAAGAATGAACTATTTTACACTTACAGAAATTCATGCGTTGGATGATGCATTAATCTACGAGTAAGACCAAGGGCCGTTTAATGAGAGACGTGGAGGTGTAGTGAAGTGGTGGATTAAATATCCCTAACATAACATTTGGTAGAAGTAGAGCCCTCTGCTGAAATTCAGCCCATAATAGGCTTTCAGAGCGTCAATTGTGGTTCCATCTGAACGAAATGTTTGGCCAGCAGCCATATTTTGGACACCGGATCTGCCACTTACTAATGCACTTGTCACGCCAGCCCTTGAGATATTCAATCAATCACCGGACCTTAGTTCCCAGAAAGCTGGAAACAAAACAAGTTGTTATTACATGTCGTTTACCCCCGGTTACATGTTGTTGACTCTAGTTGTATGGTATTTACCCTGGTTATCTGTTGTTTCATCTTGCTACGTACCATTTCTCCAAGTTATCTGAAATTTTCCGTTGCTACCTGTCGTTTACTCTTGTTACAGACAGTTAACACGTGTTACCTGCTGTTTACTCTTGTTACACACAGTTAACACGTGCTACCTGTCGTTTACTCTTGTTACAGATAGTTAACACTTGTTACCTGCTGTTTACTCTTGTTACACACAGTTAACACGTGTTACCTGCTGTTTACTTTTGTTACAGACAGTTAACACTTGTTACCTGATGTTTACTCTTGTTACTCACTATTCACCCTTGTTAGCTTATACTTATTCTTGATACCTGCTGTTAATTTTTGTTACTGGCTATTTATTCTTGCTATCTACTGTTTCCCCTTGTTACCAGGTGTCTGTGTAACACATCCACAGAGGCGGACATAGCTTGGCACAATGCAAGGAGCTAGATTGAATCTAGACACATCTAGCCATATCTACAATATATTCACTATCCCAGAGTAGTCTCAATATCCCCCGACATGTATCTCCACCAATATACTAATACCTCCCACCGTGTACCCCCCAGGGAGAAGAGAGCGCTGACAAGCCCTGTGTGATTCTGACATGTCAGCAGGGCGGGGAGGGAGTTGGGCTACAGCTACCGGTGACACTTCCAGGGCTTGTTTTATTTTGGTACACCATGTGGTACATTCACTTTGTGATGGTCTCCATAGGATGTCTCTAAATACTGGAGCTTTAACTAGGGTCTACAAGATTCTGTTGGTACTTGTCTGTTGAGTTTGTCTTCAAGGCATTGTTAGTGACTGTCTGCATGGTATTGTGAGTGTGTGTCTGCAAGGTATTGTTGGTGCTTTTTTGCATGATATTGTGAGTTTGTGTCTGCAAGGCATTGTTAGTGATTGTCTGTAGTTGTATTGTGAGTGTATGTCTGCAAGGTATTGTTGGTGCTTGTTTGCATGATATTGTGAGTTTGTGTCTGCAAGGCATTGTTAGTGACTGTCTGCATGGTATTGTGAGTGTGTGTCTGCAAGGTATTGTTGGTGCTTGTTTGCATGATATTGTGAGTTTGTGTCTGCAAGGCATTGTTAGTGATTGTCTGTAGTTGTATTGTGAGTGTATGTCTAGAGGGCATTGTTAGTGATTGTCTGCATGATATTGTGAGTGTGGGTCTGCAAGGCATTGTTAGTGATTGTCTGCATGATATTGTGAGTGTATGTCTACAGGGCATTGTTAGTGATTGTCTGTAGTTGTATTGTGATTGTGTGTCTGCAAGGCATTGCTAGTGCTTGTTTACACGGTATCGTGTGTGTATATGTGTGTGTGTGTGTGAATCTGAAGAGTAATGTTAGTGCTTGTTTTGATTGTATTGTTTGTATTTGTGTGTGTGTGTGTGTGTGTGTGTGCAGATCAATGTTAGTGCTTTCTGCACGGTGTTGTAATTGTATGTCAGCAGCGTAGTGTAAGTGTATATTTGTAGGGCACCACAAGCACATTGTATTAATTGAGGATGGTATTTTGGTTAAGATTTAAAGCCCACTATCTATTATTAACTAGATAACTATTTGTTTATAACTATACATACAAATGCTAGTTAACACGCGTTTCATAAAACAATAAAGCATAAATGCAACATATCTATGGCCAATACTGTACAAGATACAGGAAGCGAGGAGTGGCCCCTCCCCCTCTTTCACTTCCCAACCTTTCTACCTGTACGAACCATTATTATCATTCCATTTGCGTTTTTATATTATATTTTCTTTACTTTCGCTAACTTAGACATGTTTTCTTTCTTCTACTTTTTACTTTGACATCAACTTTTTTGTTTCCTTTTACAGACAAAAGAAAGAACTAAAAACTTGAACATCCCCCTTAATTAAAGGTTCCCCTACCTGGGAAGATAAAACTGGGGTTGGAAAAGTCTGTTCACAGAGAAAACGATACGTCTTAAATTATTTTATTATAATATTGTGAATTCTATTAAACTTAGCTAAACAGTTTGTAATTCTTCCATAAATATATTCGTAGTGACGGTTTTGAGAGTGTGTAGGTATTTAAATATAATATATTATCCTAGTATTAAATTTTTAAAGACGAAAAAGTGTTTCAATGGCGTATACTATCTTAACATCAGCCTGTTAGGAGCAGGAATATATTTAAATATGAATAACTATATTAGTAACAGACTGTTAAGAGCAGGAATATACTGAAATAGGAAGAAATATCTTAGTAACAGAGTGTTAGGAGTAGGAATATATTGAAATATAATGTACTTTCATAGTATCAGACTGTTAAGCGTAGGAATATATTGAAATAGAGTGTACTGTCTCTTAGTATCGGACTGTTAAGGGCAAGGGGGTATCTAAACTAAGTGTCTTATCTAGTATCGAACTGTTAAGGGCAAAGGGGTATCTAAATAAAGTGTCTTAACTAGGATATAATTGTTAAGGGCAGATTGAAGGGGGTACCACCTTGCCAATGTTAAATTGGGTGTATTTTGGTAAATTTATTTCAGTATGTACCAGAGCTAGAGCTACTAATTTTTTACCAGATTATCTTTTGTTCATATTGAATACGTTAACATGACGTTTTAAAAATGGATGCAATATTAACAAAACTATATATTTTTTTTAAATTAGTATTAAAATTGTACCTTAAATGTTGTATATAAGAAAATATGTTTTTACAAACCTGTTGTTTAACCACCTAATCCTCTTGTTAAAGTGTGTATATGTATATATTTAATACATGGTAAAATTTTAACTTTTCTACCTCTATTAACTTTTGAGAAAAATGTTATCTTTATTAAACAAAAATTAAATTTCGGGAAATTTTCTTCAAAATCTTATATTTTAAGTAATTTTGTTTAGTTTTTTTATTTCATTAATTTTAATTAACTTCAGTGCTATCAAGATCCATAAAGGGGATCCTCTTCATTATTTTCATCCTCCATCTTTCTTGGTGGAGTTTACTCTGTAGAATAATTTGTAATTGGTGATTGAGCCGGCTCATTACCTCCTACCAAACAAGCAGAGTTTTTCTTTACTCTTCCTAAATTGATTTTATTTTTAATATTCTTGTAGGTTTTATATACATTTTAACTTCAAAACACTATAAAATTTAAATTTCAAACTCTAAAATAATAATATATTGGCAAAATCACTGAAAAACACCCTGCAAACAACGAGATACTACAGCCAAACAAATAACAACAGCAATTATTGCCAGGCATACAAACAACATGAAATAAATTTATGGTGTAAAAAGTAAGGGAAATATAACTAGATATATAAAATCAGATAGATATAAATCTAATTTGATTTGAATAGAAAAGTATTGTATAATATATTGAAAACTAAAATAAAATAGTTCAAAACACTATTTGCACGAGTAGTAGCACCACAGAGCACAACAGTAGGGCCTATACTACATAATCTGTTCGAAATTTTTTTATAGGTCATGAAAATAGAAAACCATTAAGTAGGAGGTATGATTTTATTCAGGAAAGTATATACTTTAATAAGAAATAATAAAAAACTGATAAAAAAACTTTCAATCTCCCCTTAAGGGCAAGGGGGTCTTGAAGTAAAGTATCGGACTGTTAAGGGCAAGAGCTATCGAGATAAAGTGTCTTACTGTTAATCTTAGTGTCGGACTCTTGAGGACAAGGGATTATCGAAACAAATGTGTTATTTAATATCAGATTGTTAAGGACACAGGGGTGTCGAAGTAAAGTGTATCATCTAGAATAGGACTGTTAAGGGCAAAGGGATATCTAAGTAAATGTGTTATTTAATATCAGACTGTTAAGGGCAAGGGGATGTTAATAGGAACTGCACTATCCTAAAATGTACTAAGAATATTTTCTCTTTCGCTTAGCTACCTTATTTGTTCAGTTTTAACGACACTATTGAATTATACACATTATTCTTATCTTGGTCTAATAAATATATACTTTCATTTAATGGTAATAAATTAGTGTTTAAATTTTTTTTAGAAACTACTTTTTGATGGTTTTTAAATGCTAACAAGCGATAAACTCTCTTATTAATTAATACATACAACCCTCCTCAGTGACCGGATGGTCTAAGGCGTCACTCTTGTGTTAGACTGACCTGCTGATGACGAGGAGCTTGGATCTTGAATTCCAGTTGGGTTTACTGAGGATGGTTTTTCCTAAATGGCTTCTCAATCTCCTTCCACGCAAATCGGGGCGCGTTTTCTATAAAATGATTCCTTCCTCATGCCTACTTCATTAGAGTAATTATCATATATGCGTACAACTTGAATGGGAAGTAAGAGGAAGGGATAAAAAAACATGTATGTAATTTGTTTATCAGTTAAATATCCAGAGACTTCTAAGATTATATTTGTAAGAAATTAAATTGTACCTAGGTTCCTCAGATTATAAAAACTAGTCGTTGTACCCAGCTGTAAAATCACTTAAATCAATTATTTTTTATTTCCAAATAACTGGGCTTGTAGTAGATCCCAATCAATAGTTCAGAAGGTTTGTGATTATTGGACAAATCTAAAGTCTTAGTAATGCAATCACCATTTATGCCATAAAAAAACCATGTGATAATAGCGTGTTTAATTTATTAATTGGTTAACGTAAATGGAAAGATCAATTAATATGATAATTAATTTATTTTATTTTAAATACATCGTTCTAATATGAAAAGGTTTTCAACAGTGTACAGTGGATATGAATCCACAATATTATTACTAAATTAATTTTTTAATAATAACTATAAAAAATAAAAACATAAGAACCTATATTTTTCAAATTTAACTCCAAATAAATAAAACTAACTTGTAGAATATTCATCCCATTTCATTAGAGTAGTCATGTATTTGATAGTTAATAAGAACTAATCAAATTTTGTTTAGTAAATAAACAAAAATTCACATTAAAAATCATATATATCACGTCTAACTTCTCGTTCGGGTTTTACACTTAAATATTAATTACTCTAAAGTAGTAGGTCTGAGTAAGGTAGGAGTGGATAAGTTGTGGAAAACATTTTAAAAATATCCATCGTTAAATCACCCGGCAAAGGTTCGATCCATGACCTTCCTGTCACTGGCAAAATAGAATAAATGAGCTTGAAATCTAGACCATGGTCCCACGGGCATAGGTAAATATAGATACATTATATTTAAAAAAATGACTAAATACTAATTTTTACTTCCAAGCCAGAATATGTACTACAAACCTATAATCATACATATATTTTTTATGAATTGGTTATGTCATGTGTGGGATTTATTATTATATAGAAGTATCTATGTGTGGTACTATATATTATGCTATGTATTTTTATTAACGACTGATAATTATATATAATAATTAATTAACATAAATATATGTATTATTGTCACTGCATTGGGGTTATATATACAGGTGTTTCAGTGAATGCATGCAATGATTAAACAGGACATAGGGGATGCTCTACCGAACATTTTGAGATAGAGGACGTGTGGCTTGTGAGGCCAGCTAAGGGGGATATGGGCCTAAAAATGTCTAGCTCTGTTACTGATATCTGGTTTATTTACAGATAATCATTAAATGTAATTGATTTACATTTATCTGTAACATTACGTACAAGTATTACTGTACAGTATACCATTTCATTGACAAACTGGAGGAAACCTACCATTTCGTACCTCACAACAATTGCTAAAAATGACGGCCCCACACCCCAATGCAAGCATGACATCACCGTACGAGATTCTACCGTTCAAATATTCCATGTGTGTTGTGAATCACATCACAGGCGACGACAATCCTGGTATACAATTCCAAGTCTGTGTCCACTGGGGTATCCTACACAACTGATTTGAGATATCCCCATACGAAATAGCCTTCAAGCTCTCCCCCACATGCTTAGGCCCATATCCCCCTTAGCTGACCTCACAGACCACACGTTACCTATCTCAAAATGGTCGGTAGACCACCCCCTATGTCTTGTTTAATTTTTGCACGTGTTCACTAAAACATCCTATATATATGATTACATATATTAGTTTTTATAAACGTATTTAATTGTTGTATACAGTATACAAAAAAATCTGAAGAAAATAAAATTGTAGATACTCTCATTTCTACCATGAAAATACAATAACAATCGTTAAAATGGCAAAGTTAATTATACGCGTATTACTAAACACTAGGTCTGATTAAACAACATTAATAATAATATTCATACATATAAAAGTATTATTTATATTTGATTATCAAATACTTTTACAATTGATACATATCATTATATAAGTTATATAATGTTTTATACCGGTAACTATAGCAAAAGGGATAATACACCATTTGACGCAAATATTCTTGTTCTATGGCCAATTAGTATATTTTAATTGTTATAAATATCATTCCTGACTCCCAGGTAGATCATGGAGGGGCTGCAATGTATTTTATGTCACCGTTATCTTAATCTATAAACGTTATTTGTAGCAATCAGCGCAGCTAGTACCTGCATTTGGTGTGGGACTACATGGGGTTGAATGTCAGAATCCAAACGAAGATATTTTCTCACTGAAGTATACAAACAGATATGTGTTGTTATAAAACGTACTTGAAATACATTATTTCAGAGGAGGCTAGGTATGTTTTTAAGAGTAGTATACTATGACGTGTGCATGTATAAAAGAAGCGGCACGTGGGTTGTGACCAGGGCAAGCAAGTGTTGACGGGACTGTACTATTTATCTAAAATTTAAGAGAAGTGGATCTTAACAAACACGGCGAAGATCATTTTAAAATATCCATAACTTGTGAAATTATCGTCAGTGCAATAGGAATGATGAAGATGGATGAAAATATAACCGAACCTTTTCAATAACATTTTATTGTTCTCTATTAATAACGGTTCATAAACAGGTGCATTGTGGGCTATAGCCCCAGTGTAAGGATGCCCAATGTCAGAGATGCGCTGTAACGCCATGATGGCTCACATACTAGTTCATTCTAACGAGCTATATGTATGATTCAAATTTATATAGCTAGAAACAGAAATAAAAACGAGTAGCAGAGCAAACATAGAATTTCGGATTTATATCGACGAAACAAAACAGAAACAAAATAAAAAAACAAAAGAGCATAATTTTTGGAATTCCTCAGAGTTGGTTCAATAGGGTGAACAATATTCCGCTAATAAAAACAGTGAATTTTAATTATCAGTGTTGTTTGTCTGTCTCTGTTTCAGACTTCCCCTGGATGGAGGCAATAGGCGTGTCGAATAACATGGGCCGCGTGTGATACTCCCCCATCCCTCCCCACTCCCCGACAAGGCGCAGTAACGAACAGTTACAATGACAGTAATTAGGTTATTGTTGTTCCTGTCCGTCTGGGGCACACGAATTGGCAGTAACAATAATAATAATAACGGTGGCCTGGGACCTATTCGCGGCGCCGGCCTCCCAGACACCAGTGACCCAAACACGCGCTAGGAGGGACCACGATCCGTGTTCACAGAGATACATTTATTATTATTATTATTTCAAAACCTTCACGATATCGAGACGTCCATTCCGGGCTAGTTTTCTGTTTGCGGCTCGGAGAAACAATCGCCTGTCGAAGCGGTTGCCATGGACACGTCGCTAGGGCGCCGCGTATCGGCGGGTGGGAGAACCAGTAGCAACTTCCCCTCTTCCGCGGCCGGCGTCAGTCACCTCTCGTCTGGGCCTAACAGCGGCGTCGTCAGCTCAACAGGTCCTTCCTCGGTGGCGTCGCGCCTGCGTCGCCAGAGAAGCTACGAGTGGAGGGAACGTCAGTACAGCACGTCCGATGACGAGAACAGCCCAGCGCTCCTGGTGGCCAACTCGAGGACCAGCAACAGCAGTCTGACCGGTGTCGGGGTATCTTCTTCCAAGCAAAGGATCAGCCCGACGCCCGTGTCATACGCCGCTGGCATAGCGTCGCTTCTGGCCGGATACTCCAGTGAGTACTTTCTCAAACTAGTACTCCATTTTTTCCTCTGGTCACGTCTGTCATGTTGTCATGGCAACATGTTTTGTTTTGATTCCCATAATGGAACATTATTCCAAAAGTCTTAAACCGCTAATAGTTATGGATGGTTACTTTCCTCCCATGTTCCCTTGAAAGCATAACATGGAAATCACCCCCCTGCTCCCCACATTAAAACTCCCAAGGATGTAATGTTATTGTTGTTGCTACCCCTTGTATCTGCCAGGAACAAGAGACCCGAGGAATCAGTTTAAGCCACCGCCTGACCATCAGGGTGTATTAGCATTTTCATGTGATATTGAGGATCTTTAGGGATCTCTGAGAAAATCTACTGTCTGATTGTCTTAAATTGGCCCATGAATAATTATATGGATAAGAGTATCTTCATGGTTCATCTGGTGCCCTTAGTGTCACTGAGAGTTATCAAATGGTTCTATGAGGGGCTCCTTTTGATATCTGAGTGGATGCGTAGGGTAGTTTGGAATCCAACCGATTTATTCCAAAAAGTGAACAATCAGGCGTGACGTGAATGGTTCCTTGTGTTATTTTATACTCAGGAGATTCCAGTGGATAAACCACCACTCAGATTTTTTCAAATATAAATTTATTGGTCAAATATTTATAGTTTCATAAATTGACATTACAATTTGATGCTTAACCCAATTGTTTTAAAATACAAGATGCTGGAGAATTTATTAAAAACTTTACTAATTTGTTTATGGTAAAACGACTCCCTCCTCAACCAGTTGAAACACATTTCCATTATTTTACAGATGGTTTTATATTGGTATTTATATTAACTATAAAATTATGGTATTAGGATCCAATTTAACAACCATTCACGATTTATTTGTGTTTTAACTGATCACCTAATTAAATAATTATTAGTTTCACACCATTTTTGTTTAAAGAAACTTTTAATAATCAATTGCAAGACCTTTTTCCATGGTTCACGTGTAATTGCCCATATGGCTAGTCACACATTTAAACTAATCAGGTGGGGATGAGGAAATAATATTTAATATATACTCGAGTTTGTGTGGGAGGAGAGAGGAAAAATATCTAGTAAATAACACTCTAAGTAAAGCTGGTATGATTTTAATTTTCGACATACCTTTCTCAGACGAGACGAGAGTGTAGCATTTTTAAGCGTGTCCACAAGTCTAGGCTATAGAAGTTTAATTATTTTTACTATGAAGTACCTAAATATTTTAAAGATTTTCAAATTATTAATACATATTTCTTCAAATGGTTCAAATAAATGTGAGTATACACATTTAATTTTAAATTTATTTATTTAAGGTATGTTATATGTACTTTACAAACCAACTGATTATATCAGCACACAACTTATAAACTAACTTAAATCTAGAACATACACAACATCCAGCCCCACCCGTTAATTCATCACTGCAAGGGGGAAACCCACATTTCACCAATTATAATTTTTCTGGTCATTCTATGAATCAAACCTGGCCCCATTAGATCAGTAGAAAGACCTACTTAGCCAAGGTGCTGGTCTTGAGTATGCTTGATATTGAATAAATAAAATTGACTCTGAAATAATTTTAGTTGCAAATATACCCTTACTCAAATATGACGATTGAATAATATTTGTAATTAAAGTTTTAAATTACAATGTAATGCTATGAGATATAATATTTCCAAGCTTTGCCTTCCTTAATTTGTTAGGGAGGATGTAATGCTAAAGCATATCATATCAGTACCAATTATTTATCCACAAAATGTTATACAGCATGTACAAACCTAAATAAGAGATATATAGAATTGATTTATTATACACACAAAGAGGTTTTATATTTAGTATAGAAAGAAGAATTGTCTCAGCTATCCAATAAACTTTAAAAAGAGGAATTATTAATACGAATAAATAATTCTTATAGTGCTATTGAATGGCTTTGAAGCATGTTGAACTACTAATCATATAGTGAAAACTTATCTACTAAAGATAATGTTTGCGGGATGTTTGTCAGATTGTTACAAACTACTAATTTGTGTGCGTGTTGGTATGAATGTGTGTCAGTCCACACTGTCACTGGAGTTCATGATGGGATGATCTCCTATCTGCATGATCTTGTATACGTGTTTAGGTCTTCCTAGCATTAGTCTGTCATTCAAACACTGTGCAACCATCCAACTGGAGAGAACTAGTTCGTGAGGATTAGTACTCCATTCGCTTTGAAAACTAATCTACTAGCTGGAACATTCTGAACTAATTACCCATGAACTTCAGTTTAGTCACTTCAAATTTATCTTCTTCGAATTGGAACGTATATGGAAAATGCTATTCAAATCACACAATTTAAAATCAAATATGTAAAAAATTATTCTTTAAAACAAATTATAGTTCGAGTCGAAAATTTTGACTTTGCCGATCCCATATTACCTAAGGTAAATGCTTAGCATTATTAGCAATTTATTTATTTAAAAATAACCAACTTGAGGTAATTCAACCACCAAATTTGATTTGAATAATTTTAAAGGGGGCTTTATATAGTGATTCATTGATGTCAAATCTTTAGGGTTCACGGGCTATAAGAGATCAAAGTTGATAATTTATGCTTTTTACATACTATTGGTTAAAGTAATTAATGTATTGGGATACAATTTAGCATAACTTAATATTCATGTGAGGTATTATAAGTATTTCAATGAAATTTTAAAATAATTAGTATATTATAATATCAATAATATATATATATATATATATCAATGATATAAATATTTCAATGAAATATTTATAATATTAATAATAGTAATATTAACAACAATATTTTTAATATATATATTTCTTTGTGTACACCTCATAATTATGAATGTCTGGTTACACTACATTTTAGCCCCAAACATTAATTACTTTACCTTAACGACAGTATGGGAAGAGCATAAAATATCAATTGACCCCTTAAAACTCGTGAATCGTAAATATTTGAAATCAATAAGTCACCATTTATACCTTATAATTACACACTCTTAAAATTATGCTGTACAATTGTGTTGGTCGAATGACCTTAAGGTTATAGGATAATAAAAACAAAATAGTAGCGGTATTCAATAACAATGGCCTGAAATAAACCCCGAATTTGCTAGGAAGAATGGTATATGGTAGTTGATAGAAGTATTTTAATATATTCATACATAAAGTCATGTTATCTGCAGCCGTGACTTTTGATAGATATGATCAATTCCTATAAAATAACACAAATAATTTAGTATCACGTTATCAATGTTGGCCTCAAAGAAATATGTTCTAACTTTTTAAACTGTTTTTTCCAAACAAAATCAATTTATATTTACCTTAGGGAACTATTTTAACATGAAACAAATAACACTACCCGCATCAATGGTCGAATATTCTAAGACTGTGTGTTACAACTGGCGGTCCACGGGCCAAACGCGGCCCGCGCTCACTTAAAAACTGTCTCTAACAGTAACCTGGATAAAAATTAAAGGAAATCACTCGGTGGAAGATGTGAAATAAATATTGATTCAAAAAAATGTGTATTAATAAATGTCGTGATTGAATTTTAATGTGCATTTATTTGATTAATAAAAATATGGATATAATTATATCATTTTTATAATGTATGGCTACTTTGTTAAAACGTGTGTTCGTTCATATTTCATATTTTGTACGTAAGTATTGAAAATAATTGTTTTTAGGCATATATAAAGTTTATTTGGCCCCACGTATTGTTACCCGTTCGGATTGTTCGCTTATGGATTAATGCGTTAATGGTTTTAATGATTAGAAAGGCTATATTTATAGGAAGTGTACCCTCATTTTCATGTATGTAGATTGGAAAACCATATTGTAAATACCCTTCCCAGTTTACCCAAACAAGATTCTAATCTTGATCTCCCTGCTATCGGCAGTCTAGCCTATCGCTAGAGTAGCACCCATCTGGCTACCTAAGTGGTTTATATTAGGTTCAAAAAATAAGTTTACTAAATATACCCATCATTGGCCCACAGTGCAAAATTATAATCAGATCTGGCCCATGGGATGAAGCACGTCGAATCACCCATGGCATCACACTCGCAATAGAAAGGGCTGCTGATGATGGAGAGATTAGAGTTCAAATCGTGGTAGGATATATTTAGTATAGTTTTCTTAAATTATTTTACACGTTCCTTCCACAAAAAAAGAAAAGTGTGTGCATTATATATAAATCCGATCTTCCTCATATTTAACACATCAGTGTAATTAGTTAATATACGTACATCCCTAACGGGTAATAATATATGGTGACCATATAAACTATATTAGTAATACGAATTGTACCTTCTGAGTGACAGAACTATCTAATGCACATACATTCAAGCATTCTACATATAACCAAGCCAGTGGGTCAGGCAAGGTTTTACCAGACCTGTAGTCAGTCTCCCCCAACACTCAGGAATAGAGTCAAGCTTGTAAACCTGGCAGTCTATATCAGTCTCCTTCTCAAGGTAATGTTACTATGGTACCCCCAGCCCTAGGTAATGTTACTATGGTACCCTCCCCTAATATCCCAACTCAATAGGGGGTATGGGCGGGGGAAGCAATTTCATGTCGTCGCTATAAAGGCCAAGTGAATAAACGCTTACAATCTATTTACACCACGCACTGTGTGTGTGTGTGTGTGTTACTTGTTTCCACGGTTAATCGACATTTGTCTAGGAGAACACTCACGGTTAATCGAGCCTTCTATCATCTTTCAGTGCTCTCACCAATTTAAAATTAATTACGTCCTCGTTACGTGGTGGTGGGAAGATTGCCCCCCTCGACTTCGTCGTGTGTATGAATATTTCATACGAGGGTTGTGAGGATCATTTGTATCAGCTTCAAAAGGTCCTCGTAGCTAAGTGGCCAGGGTGGCTGACCACAGGTCTAGAAGAGCCTGGAATCCAGGACCTGATAGCTGAGAGACCAGGATGACAGAACACAGGTCTAGAGGAGCCTGGAATCAAGGCAGATATAGCTTAGTGGTGAGATTGACTAAACACAGGACAGGCAGTATTGAGTAACTACCTCCGCTCCTACCCCCACATATCTACCACTTGTAAACCTTAAAGAAGAAGTTGTTAAAGTTATTGAAACTTTAATATGGAACTCCTCTGTTCGTGTCTCTTTTGTTAATTTGATACAATCACTTAATTATTCACTACTTGCAATCCAACATCTTCAGTCACTCCTGATTGAACAGATATGATTTAATCGATTCCAACAAATATTTAGCTATTTTTTTAAATAGTTTTATAACTAATTTTGATGAAATGTAAATTGCTTTGACTTTTTATTGTTGTTTTATTTTGAAAATGAAAATGATTCTAAAATATGTTGTAAATATTAACGTAATGCATTTTGTGGCGCTAAAGCCTTAGTTGTTCCTTTCTTGGCTGATAACCTATTGTTTTTGTTCTTTATAGCAGTGGTCGTTAACTGGTTGGTCTCTCGATAGTTTTCAATCGATAGCTTAATAAAACTACTTCATTGGTACACATGCTAAAGTACGTCACCTATCCCTATCTTGAAATTATTATATCCAGTCCACCTCATTACATCCTATATTTTTCAGATCCATTCTAATGTTATCCTCCCATTTGCGTCTAACTCTTCCCAATGGTCTCTCCCCAATGAGTTTGACAAGGTTCTAGAATCTCCCATTCGCGCTGCATTTCCTGCCAACCGTAATCTGCAAGACTTGATTATCTTAAAAATTCTTGTGATTAATACAGGGTCTATAACTCATAATTATGTAGTATCCTCCCCTTCCCAGTATTTCCTATCTCTTTTTGAACAAAATATCTTCCTAAATAGCTTGTTTTCAAATTTCCTATGTTTCTTTTCGTCCTGTAAGGTAAGAGACCACGTTTCACACCCATAGAGAACAACCAGTACAATGATTCTTTTGTATTCTGCATTTTACATTCCTTGTAAGCAAGCTAGATGACTTACTGATCGAGTAATAGTATGCATTTCCTGACTGTATCATTTTATTAATTTTCACTATAATATTTTATTTATAGTTACAATTGTTCCTAAATATTTAAATTTAAACTCATTAACCCTGTAAAATTATATTTTGTTTAAACTAATCTCTAAATTATCGTCCCCATTCTGTGTTCTCTCTTTAATCATATACCTAATCTTTTGAGCGTTTATTTCTAAACCCTTTTGCCTACTAGCCTCTAGTAAAGATGTCCGCATTTATTGCAACAGCTTACTTAATATTGCCCAAGAAAGCAAATACTTTCAAATAATATTTGAATGTGATAAAAATAACCTTGATCGGTCATAGTCAGTAATGTTACAAGAAAATGAAATATTTTAATATGAACACTTACATTTTATCTATTCTATAATATTTTCTAGAAAAATTGGAAGATAATTATTTGAGGAGGTTTAAATTAAAGGAATAAATATAGGATGTATTNGAGAAACGTTATTACTAAACACACCAGGGTCTGTAAGTTGATGCCATTTAAAATTCCAATAAATGCACTTGAAATTTGTGTATTAACATTCTCAAAAACAAAAGTAAAATAACCTTAAAAACCAGTAAGATTCAGTTAAATATTTGCTTATATATCTTTAAATCTACAAAAGTTGCTCTTAAGAAATCAAATAATACACATAAAATCCAATCGAAGATAAGAATATAAAAATACATGTAGTTTTCCTTCTTAATTTATTTCTTACTTATTAATGTTCTGTCAGAAAAAAAAAGTTATGCTCATGCATGGCCGTATTAATAACTACACGAGAAAACGAATGGCCCAAGAAAATTGATATCCTAAAGTTGTGCATTAAAAAATTACCATTTTTGTATTACGATTTTGATGTAATGATTCTAGAAATGACATAAAATTCACGATAAGAGTAGAAACCAGAAAAAAAAAGCCTCAAAATTCCACAAACTTGCGTAAACTGTAAAATCCTTCAAACATGCAAAAAAAATCATTTTTGTTTTAGAAACACGTCTTACTATTTGTTTAGGTTATACGTATATGTACTAATAACGTCAGGGAGTTAAGAATGAGGGAAGTTTAATTCGGAGGAAGTGTAACCGCATTTGAAGGGAGGAAAAGCTAAAAAATAATTTTGGAAAAGCCATCCTTAATACACCCAACTGGGATTCAAACCCCAATCTCCCTGTCATCGGCAGCCTAGTCTAAAATGAGAGGGACTCCTTAGATCATGTGGCCACTGAATCAGGTAATATTCACAGCTAAAGTCATGTTTTCAATATCAGGTTTTCATAAAATGTGTTTACATACAAGCTTCCATTGCAATCGACTTCACAGAAAAATTAGATAATGTTACAAACTTCTGGTCTATGGTAATAATGAAATTGAGTTCACCACTGCTTCGTCATCTATTCTAGTTGCTCACGGTCTAGGGGTAAGGTGTCAGACTTCTGTGCTGGCGGCCGGGGTTAAATACTCGGTCCCGGCACAGATTTATCTGATTACCAAACCCTTCCTTCACCTCTGACAAGACATCTTGTGAATGTGAGGAATGCCAGGCCTCCACCGTGGTTCGGATTCCACGTTAAACTGTAGGTCCTCCATTTCATCTCACAATCACCCTACCATTACACATTAGCGTAAGTGCGTATAACCCGAACGGGTAGTAAGACGCGGTGCTAATAATAATAATAATAGTTGCTCACATGTACTAGCCCCCAGATAATGGGTACGTGATAGGCATAATCACATCATTCAAGTGCTCAATTTAATCTTCATGCTTTCCTGGACAGTGATTCCTGGCATCAATTAAGCATTATTTATTAAACATTGATGAAATTATTCAGAGATATTTCACTGTACAGGCGGCCTGTGCATCCGAACAGGCTTCCCGATGCGCACGTGTTTTGCAATGTTTTATTTACGTCCTCATCCGCTTTGTGGTGAACCATTACATTATGAATTACTCATTTCCAATATTTCTAAAAATGAAATTGAGCTATGTTGAAGCCGGGGGTATTGAAGGTAAATACGCCCGGGGTGCTGATATCAACTCAAAGCGCACGCAAAATTATGTATGAATTAATTAATAGGCACTTTGTATGAGTATAAAACCTATAAATGTACACACACACATACACACACACACACACACACACAAGTATCATATGATGATGTGTTAACTTCCCATCGACATTTACAAAAAATCTCTCTTTGTATTTCCACAAACATGTTTACTATATTATGCTTATAACTATTATTACATAGGACCTATTATTAACAACAGAAAATTTAATTTTAATAAATTATCAATTATTTTGGAATTTAATTAGCAATTTTTAAACAAATTGGAAACCAATAATAAATCAAAGATAACTTAAAGACATGCACACTTTATACCCCACAACCTGCTCTAGTTAGTAGCACCATAGAGAGCACTTCACTTTCCTAAAGAGTATTCTACATCCATAGAAAGTATTACACTTCCATAGGGAGTGTTCTACCTCGCTATAGAGTATTTTACCTTCCTACAGAGTAATACAATTCTCATGAGTGTATTCTACCTCGCTATAGAGTATTTCCTCTTTCTACAGAGTACTACACTTCTCATGAGTGTATTATACCTTTCTAGAACGTATTATACTTGCCTAAAAATGTATTCACACTACTGTTTGTTGGAAATATGCATGCCTCTTGTTGATACAACCCCTTTTTAAAGGCAGTATGAACGCCTCTTGTTGATACAAGTATATCTCCTAATTCTAGGCAATATTCACGTCTCTTTTTGATACAACTACATCCCCTGCTTGTATACAATATGTGCTTCTCTTGCTGATACAAGTATTAGCTTTGCTTGTAGGAAATATGTACGACTCTTGTTGATACAGGTATAGCCTCTGCTTGTAAGCAATATCTCATTCTCTTGTTGATACAAGTATAAGCTCTGCTTGTAGGAAATATGTAGGTTTCTTGTTGACACAGGTATAGTCAGTCCATGCTTGTAAGCAATATACACACATCTTGTTGATTCAAGTTTAGCCTTTTTTTGAAGGCAATATTCATGCTTCTTGTTGATAAAATTATAGCCTCTTCTTATGGGCAATATGTACGTATCTTTTTGATACAAACACAAACCCTGATTGTAGGAAGTATGTACTTCTCTCGTTGATACAAATATAACCTGCTTGCAAGTAATATGCACGTTTCTTGTTAATACAAGTATAGCCTCTACTTGTAGGTAATATGTACCTCTCTTGTTGATACAAGTATATCCTCTGCTTGAAGGCAATATACATATCATGTTGATATACTTATAGACCCTGCATGTAGGAAGTATGCACGCCTAATATTGAAATAAGTACAGTACTTGCTTTTAGGCAACACACACCTTGTTTATTCAAGTACAGCTGCTGTTTTTAGGCAACACACACCTGGTTTATTCAAGTACAGTTGCTGTTTTTAGGCAATACACGAGCCACTTGTTGCTTACTCGAGTGGATTTTGACTTTTGGAGGGGAAGATGTGCTCTTTGGGAAACAATCATCTTACTCCATGATTAAACGCTATGCGAGGAGTAATAAAGACGTCTAGAATAACCTAGAAATTACTAAATGTAATTGTATATATATATGACGTCACAGTGCACTAAAACGTGCTCAAGGACGTGTGTGTGAGCTTATCGGCTGAATTTACTAGATTGGTAATTTTGGTTACTATAATAAAAGCAGAAAGTGCTATAGTTAGTTTCAGCCTACTACTGCATTGTAAACATGAAAGCGGAAATCTAAGTGCTAATAAATATGATATTTTTTCAAGTTAGTCAAAATTAAGAAGAATTAAATTAATATTGGTTTTTGGGACAAGCTAAGTAATAGACTCTGGGTCTATACTCACGTCTATAAAAAATGTATACAAAAATGTAGTATTTATATTCATTATTATTTTAAATCAAACTTAAGTTTAATCCATGGTGTCAGAATCCATTGGACACAAAAGGACGCCGAAAGCTTAAGCCCCGATCGAGCGTAAATATGCCAGCATCCAATTAAAAGTCTGTCCCCAAGTGGTGAAGTGGTTTACCGCGACAAAAAGAAAATATTATTTTGTTAGGTGGTCACTACACGATAGGCTGATACTCTTTATGAACGCAGGAAGCGAAGAAAACGTGTTTTTTTTTTAACTTAGCTACATTTTAAATGGACAATTATTGTGTAGCTATAAAGGGATCGATACTAAAAGGTTTGTCGTGTTACATTATTTAAAATATAAGTGGCATGAATACATTAACGTGATATTTGGATACTAACACAGTAATGTAATAACTGATAAACTTACTACTCATGTAGACCAATATAAATCTTATTATGAATTTTTCTTTAAATTAATTGATTGAAAATACTTTTTGTAAAAAATTTAGAGATAATTAATGGAAAATGTACTAAATAAGATCCATCCATTGAGATATAGATAAAACGTTAAATAAAAAAGTAACACTAATATAATACATAAAATGGTATCCACACACTTTACAAATAGATTTGAAATTAATTTTTTCAGTCTTGAAACATTAGTTTCATTGTAAACACTGGCCGCAAAAGCGTCAAGCTCACTGCCTCAAATATATGTGGTATTGATTATATCGAAATAAGAGTTGATTGTAAAACAAAATTAAATTGAAGTATGGTTTATTATTAATGGAATGTTAAAAGAGTGTTTACATTTACATAGCTTTATCTTGTAGCCAGTCTGATATCATATTGGTGTTTAGTTTTGTCTCTGCTATTAGTTTAATTGCATTTGTTTGTTTAAATTTTAGATATCATTGTGAATTACATTATCTTAAGGTGGGAGTGTAGAAAACGCGAGAAAAGTTAAGTAATTTTGCAGTTTTTATAGCAAAATCTTTTTTGGTCAAAACTAATCCAATATTGCAACAGTGGAAACTTATAGATTAATTTTCCTCACATGTGACCTCAACAGTTCTTGAGTATCTGTCAAGTGTATCCTGAAATTTAGTGATAACTTTTTCTCTTGATTTAAAAAGTTCGTCATCCAATGCCACCATATTCTTGACATACATTTGACAAATGTTGATATCATCATGTAAATAATATTATACTTTATGTTTCTACTGGAGAAATATTTTATTTTATTTGGAAAAAAAATGTGTTGCTATAAGAACTCAAAAAACACTGATCTTTTCTCACGTCCCTTATAATCCCAACTTAATGTACGCTATTTAATACATAATCACACAATTATACTTATCCTAGAAATACAATTATGGTTAGTATAAGTATATATATTGGCCATGTCGAGATTATTTTACTATTTTTGAATTATTTATGTAAGACTTAAATGAAATTTAGCAAAGCCCGTTAGTTATAAAAAAAAAACATGATCTTAGATAAAATTAATCACTTTAAGCACCAATATACATATTTCAAAAAGGGAGGATATAGTTAATAACTATTCTTTAAAATCTGTGAGGCAATTATACTTTTATTGTATTGATCAATATACAATACATATATTATTCTCATCAAATAGATTTTTTTTAGGGGAATTTTTTTACCACCACGTATTACTACTCGTTTGGTCTATACGCCTATGTATTATTTACACTAATGTATTAGAGATTAGGAAGGTTGAATTTAGAAAAAGTGCACCCGCATTTATGTGGAGGGAGAGTGGAAAACCATTTAGGTCAAAACACCCTCAGTACATCCAACTTGAATCGAACCCCAATCTACCCGTCTTCGGCAATCTAGTCTATTAAGAGAGTAGCTTCTTGGACCATGCGGTTCCGAAGTGGGTCTGGTGAACCATCTAAGTCCTGCTAGGAGATCTATCTGACGCTTTCACAAGTACACAGCTAGCGTCAACAGGGTCACTGACATCTTGGAGCTAGATAAGCACACGTTATTAAAGACTTTGGTCTTTGAATACAAGATATAAATAGTTTATTGGTGAGAGCACTATACAAATTTAGACAAAACTCAGGGGGTCGATCCCTGTGTCAAGTCAGTAACTTACACTGATTAATTGATATGAAGAGTCAGATGCTACATATCACCAACCAACATGACATATACCGGTTCAAATACAGATTAGGCCAAATTTTAATGTTCCAGTGGTGGTAAATCAAACCCCGGTCCCGGCACAGATTTATCTGATTGCCAAACCTTTCCTTCACCTCTGACAAGACGTGTATTAATCACAGCTTGTGAATGTGTGGAATGCCAGGCCTCCCCCGTGGTTCGGATCCCGTGTTAAACTGTAGGTCCTCCATTTAATCTCACAATCACCCTACTATTACACATTAGCGTAAGTGCGTGTAACCCGAATAGACGCGGTGATAATAATAATAGTAATAATAATAGTAGTAGTAGTAGTAGTAGTAGTAGTAGTAGTAGTAGTAGTATCTCATCACATTTGAGTTTCCTGTGGAGGGGGGTTTATAAACTAACCCTCAGCTTGGGGAAACCATCAATGAAACAGAAAACAGAAAACAATAACAATAATACAAATTATGTACTGGTAACCTAAGGAAACATTTGGAGGAAGTGTACCAGCCTGGAGAGGATATGGGAAACCACAGCGTGGTGAAATCATCCTCAATACACTTAGTCCGGATGGAACTACCAACATCTATGATCTTAATTAAGATGTTGCTAGTGTCTTAACCTGAAGCAGAGAGAAAGGCAGAGAATGCCCTAGGGAGGAATGGATGGTTATTCCACTGAACTATGTCTCGAGTAGTTCTACAGTTGTTCAATACTCCTTCAACAAGAGGAGGGTGAGTAACGAAGCCTATTCATAGTCTGTGAAGAAGGGGGGAAGGAAGGGGTGATTGAGGAAAGGGGGCTCCGTGGCTAGCCAATGTACTTCTCTCATGGTATTCACTCCATTAATATCGGAGTAAATACAGACTAAAACCACAACAGTTCAGTTACAAATAATGAAAAATAGCAATATAACAAACACAAATATAAAACATTTTAATATACACTTTAGTTGAACCTACATCTATATATAACTTAGAGTTTGAAAATTACAAACTTGATATTTTTTGTAAGTAATGAAAAAACTAATTAATAAAAATGTACATAACATATATTTTGAGGTTATAAAGAAACAAATTAATATTATTTATAAATACTGTAATTATTATAAAATCTCAATTTCCTTTATTATAGTGCTTTCCAACATTCGTAAGACCTATAACAGGCCAGAAAATAGTAATTAATAATGATAAGAGTAAAAAATATAAATAATAACAAACAACTAAAGAGTGGTTAAAAGCAGTAAAATTATGCAAAAAATAAATAATAATATTGTGAACTTAAATATTATAGGCAGAACCTCTACATGATAAATTATTGAAATGAGATTTCCTTAAATAACTCTCTGAGTTTAGCTTTTCTTTTATGATAGAAGTCGAATTTGACAAATATAGAATTGGCACTATGGATAAAACGACCCATAGGACTCTCCTTATAAGAGCTATTGATAAAAAATAATTTTGGATTACGAGAAGCCCAAGAAGGGATATGAACACCTACATGATCAAGGGCAAATTTACAAGAAATTTTGCTATTGAAAATATTTAAAACAAAAACGGCATCACCATAAAATATACGCGAGAAGAGAATTTAGAGCCCTAAGAGGTTTCGAATGTTGTTATAATAATAAAAAAAAACTGTTAGTAAAGAATTTATCATAGCACGCAGCGACAAATTTTTTCTGAACGTTTTCCAATCTGAGAGAGTCAGTTAAGGTAATGGGATTCCAAACAACAGAAGCATACCCTAACTTAGATCTAACCAGGACGTAGTACAGACATACATAAACAGTCAACTTTCTTAAATGATGAAGTAATAAATTTAATAAGTCCAAGTAATTTCAATGACTGGGAAATTACATGGTCAACATGATAGTGGAAGTAAAGTTTGTTATCCAGGAGAACACAAAGATCATTAATATAAAGTGTGCGAACTATGATTTCATTGCCCAATTACTAAGTAAAAAAGGAAGAATTAATTTTCCTAGTAAAATATATAGATTTGGTCTTAGATATATTAAGAGACATTCCATTTTCAAAAGACCATTGTAGAATACCATTTACATCATTTTGTAAATCTATACAATCGGCAATAGATTTGATATTTTTAAATAATGTTATATCATCAGCAAAGAGTAAATATCTAGATAAGTTCAAATATTTAACAATGTCTTCAATAGACACATTAAAGAGAAGAAGACCTAAATTAGAACTCTGTGGTATGCCACAGGGGTCTGAAAATTTATTTGAGGTGTGTGAATAAATTTTAATAATGAATGAACTTTCAGCATACTAATGAACCATTTTACATATGAGGTAGAAACGCCAAAATTACTAAGTTTAGAGAGAATAATACTATGCTGACATAAGTAAAATGCCTTACTTTGGTCAAAATAAATAGCATCAACCTGACATTGGGCAGAGACTTGAGGGGCAACATGCACAAGATATTCTACTAAATTAAAGAAATTATACTAATTTAATAACATTTATTATATATCTAGTTTATTGACACATGAGGTATACATTAAAAATAAAAGTATGTAGAGTGAAAGCTTCAAAGTGTTCAATTGACAAATATTTAAAACCTTTTTCTTACATTTTGATAAGATAAGAAAAAATATATCAATCGACTTATAACTGATATATATGGGTATTTTATATAATTGTCTATGTGAGGAATTCGAGATGAAAAATTTGGATTAAAATTGTGTTATAATACGTGTTCAACAAAAAAAGATAAAAGCTTCAGGTCATATTTTTTGAAGGATTGTTTTAATTGTCGAGTAGTTCAAAACAGTCAATAAAGCCATTGACGAGCTTGGACAGTAATTTAACATCAGACCAATGTAATCTTCTATTTTAATAAAATGAAGAGATTTTTGTCTGTCACTCACGATCAATGCACAATATCTACCGCACACAAAGGGCTGAAATCAGTGGCGGCTCGTAGCTAAAATTAGTGGGGAAGCTGCTCCAGAAATTTTTTTAGTCTTTGTTTTAAAATTGTGTAAAAGGAAAAAACATGTATAAAAAGACAATTTATTCATAAACTTGATAAAATTTTAACAAAAAAACAAACATTTTTTACTTACTTTAACTTAAATAGTTACAGTTCAAGCTTGATCTATTCATTTAAAAATGAAATCCATTCTTCTTGTCTTAATTTGCGCAAAAAGTTCAATAATTTTCTCCTCAATCTCTGGATAACAACTGAGGAAATTTTTCTCAATTGAAAGTACTCCAAGTGCATTTAATCTTTCTGTTAAATAGAAGAACCTAAAAAAAATTGAATCAAATAGAATAGCTGGAAGCAGAATAATAATCTAATTCCACACTCTTCTACACTTTATCACAATCAAGAATATGGTACATGGTTTTTAAGCATAACACACGCTGAGTAAAAAAAAAATCCTTCCACCATCACGCCAGAGCCGACACTGCGAGAGCAACAGTGCTCTTTCCACCTGGCAGTCCCACCTTCCTCCCCACTTCCCTCCTATGTGCGCATGTGCACAACATTCAAACACCACGTCACTGGCACTGTGAAGCGCTCAGTTCCATATAAAGATTTTTGTATGTTTTCATAAACTGGGGGATGACTACTGAATTATTGACATTAAGCTTAAGGAATATATATTTTACTACAAAAATAAATAAAGGATTAAAAAAAAGACTCATTATATTAAATGTTATCGATAATATCAAGTGGAAATACGGGGTGCTGCAGTTCCGCAGTGCCTATACACAAGCCGCCACTGGCTGAAATGATATATCAGTAGCCCCTGTGCACAAACATTTGCACCTTGAAGCTTGAATTTTAAATTTTTGACAGAAGTTTGTTTAATTGATTTAAAACTGGGTTGGAAGAAATTAAATAAATAGATTTTATCTGTTTGTTTGAAGCATATACAAGCATTGCCCGGTATAATCATGCAATTAATTGCATGGTTACACTGGGAAACACAGGATACTTCTGCTAGTCTAAAAATAAAGCTGGCTATTTAACATTGATTTTATACATTAAACTAAATGATTCGAGAAATTTATTTTGAGTAAAACACTATTCTGGTAATGTAGAGATCAAATAAATAGCTCAACAGTTATCTTACATATGTTAATGTAAAATAATATACCTATGGGACAGTTTTAGGTTTATAAAGCTGCCACTCAAGCTTTCTCTCAAAACTAAGGGGAAACAACCTATCGATTGGCCTTTTTGTAGTTACAAATTTGAAAGATGGGAGTTGTTGGTTCATAATAATTATAAATCGGCTGATCAATCTTGAGAGGGCAATGAACAATTCGTTGAGGAGGAAACAGTGAATAACGACTTTATATCATATTATTTACGAAGCTCATATTTTAACAAATATTAGTAGATTTTTTTTCTTAAATTAGTCATTTTACACCCCTAACTTGATTTAAGACTATGTATTATACTTTGAAACCTTATACTTCCGTTATATTCAAAGTTTGATTATTTGATTTTGATAGTATTTTACTGTAGCTTCAATCTCTTCCTAAAACACGCTTGATTTCCCTAATATTTTACCTATTTATTTCACGATAAAATTCCACTTAATTTTATTCTAACCTTATTTGTTTTTATTGTATCTAGGTTGTTAATATTTAAATAAAATGCTGATACTGGTAAAAACATGGTCTGAATCTGACTGACGATACAGGACACAATGCAACGGCTTAACGACCTTTGAAGAACTCTCCCACGCTCGGGAACATCCTCAAATGTGTATCGTCCTTAAATCCTGAGGTTCACACTTGTATCCTTGTTCCAAGGACACCAGGAAGAGCACTCTGCCGGAAACACGAAATTAAAAAGAAACCAACGAAATGTTGAGGGCGCCGACAGTTCGTGAATGATAGAAAATTGTTTCTGGGTGCAGGGCTCCCGATACGCGCCATGATTTGGGTTGGGGAAATGTAATATGTTGTAAGAATCCCGAGACGAGGAGAATACAGAACGTCAGTGGAAGTAGAATGAGGGGTGGGGGGAAGAACAGGCTAACAGTTGCTGGTATCAGATTAATATTGGACTAGATGTTCTTTAAGGGGTGAATCTATAACTATTATTATTAAGTAACACCTATCAGCTCTTACATTTGTTATTAAATATTCAAATGAGGTTTTAGTATTTATACTCATTGCCAGACTAAGATATCCAGACCTATTTTTTTTATCATAACACTACAAGATGAATATAATGATCTGGAGTAAAGATTATAAATCATATTGTGTAGCCTGTTCTTACCCTTCGATTAAATCTTATTGAAACCAAACCCTCACTCTTGAGTCAAAGTTGAGCATATAAGTCGTGCCTCTAGCCCCACTGACATAACGTCACCCGAGAATGCAAGTGCTCTATGTTCAATTTTTTCACTTTTGTGTAAAATAACATTGAAGTTTGGCCTTTTGTATAAAACCAAGGTTACTAGATGACAAATCGTGTTTGTATCTTCTTAAGTAATTATATAGTAGTCTCAATTTGCCGCAGGTGATCATATGCATTCTAAATAAACGTAAATACAAAATATCTTAAATTTAACAATTTTGGAGATAAAACACTTGGATTCTTGGGTGACGACGATAAGACTATACTCGTAATTGAATAGATTTGTATGTAAACTATATTGGGGAGACCACAATTTTTAGACACAATTTAATGTTATCTTTAACGGTTACTTTTACTGTTACTTGACCAGTTTGTCACACTCTTTTATATAATTACTACACGTTATATAACTAATAAAAACTAAGAAGGCCTCAAAATTTTATTGGAACAAAATATAAAAGCTGACGGAATTCTGTTAATACTCTCATTACAAACCTTACAAATGTTTTAATATAAAGCGGAAATAAATAAAAGAGACTTCAATAAAGAAGAAAGAACCTTAACCATCATTTTGATAGTTGAAAAAGTAAAGAGTGAGTATTAACCATAGAACTGGTCAACTCCATTTGCTGACAATTCTTCACTGTTAGCAGCGCCTAGATCTCTATTAGCTGCAACCTGCATAGAAAGAGTGTAACAAAGGTAGGCAGATACCAAGGAACTCTGCATTATAGCTATTGGCTATGGAACCCAGTCGTCGCGGCGTAAGGAAACGTTTAAAAGAATTTAACGAATTACCAATGCATTAATATTAATGATAGACGGACTGGATTTTTAGCACGAAATGTGTTCCTTAATACATCACATTAATTCCATTAATATAGACTCCTAAACGTTTTTAGAATATTACATGTGGCTTTAAATATAGTTTTTAAATTTTTATTCGTAAAGCTTTTTATTTACTATCAAAAAACTATATAAAATGTATAAATTTACTAAAATTAATAATGAGTTTGTAAAATAATTCAGAAAAGGTCTAGGGATAAATTTTAATAGCATATATAATTGGAATTGCAAAATAAATTTGAAACGATATTTTTACTATCTTTTAAATATTTATGAGCTAATTTTGACGGGGATTTTTTTTTTTTTTGCATAATTCATTTTTGCAAATCTTATTAATTTAATATTAGAAAAGACCAAAATTTTATTACACTCGGCTTAAGTTTATGATCAAGTTGTACTAATACTGCACCCATAGTTTGGATCATGTTGTATTAATACTGCACCCGTAATGTGATTGAAAATCTAGTAGATGCCCCCTCTAAGACCCCAACTACGATGAGTATAAGAACCTCTGGTGAAAGTGTATAAACCCTTCGGATGCGACTACTCTCATTACAGTTTTGCAGCTTAGGTTGCATTTCAATCTATCTCGCGGGGCTCTGTCCAGTGTCTAAAATAATTGCCTATCTAGACGTCACCGCAGGTCAAGATAAGATTTCCCACGTGAATTCTCGATTTATTCAGCAAATTTTAAGGATATAACGTTAAAAGAGAAGCCATAAATTATTTAAAAAAATTAAAATAATCCTACATTGTCACAATATTATTTTTATTTGGAAGTAGTTTTCTTATAAACGTATCTATTATAAATCCTCTACAATTTAGGCTACTTGGCTTGGTCACGAAAATGGCATGCAGATGTCTTCCTGCCGGTATGTAGATTAACAAATTCCTGGGTAGCATATGTCTAGCTAGAATAGTATACAAGAAAAATGTAATTTTAAGGTCAATGTTTTCAAAGTGCAAGCAGTATAGTGAGTGTGTAAGCTCGTCAGAGTAAGAGGGGAAGGACAATAGGACTTGCAGCATAAGCTGATCATTTTCTTCCCTCTCTTTCTATTTCTAACATTGGTGTCTAAGTGGGATAGTGCTAGCGTGCTTAGGTGCATCCAAATAAGATGCAACCCGTTTCTTAAAATAGCTTCGAAAATTATATTTAAGCAACGTCATTAAAATTGCGTTGAAAATTTCTGAGGACAGCTCCCAATTTCGATTGGATGATGATGATTATGATGATGATAGTGAGTTCTAAACAGAGTACTATCAAAACATTACCTTCAAACCAAATTAATACATCTAACCAAAAACAAGCAACACTCGCATTTAGTAACATGATATCTCCGTTGTGAGAAAAAAACATCCCCTTTGTGCTGGATACTAGGTACTGAGAGGTGTGTATTAATAGCACCTGCCTGTGCACTTAATTCCCACTTGACCGGGCGGGTCTACAGCTGTCGTGGGAGGAGAGCAGGCTGTACATTTACATACTGCAGTGATGAGATCGAGTTACGACACTGCCCCTTTCACCCTCACGCTGCGTGTGACACCCAATTAAACAACGTTAATTGCCTGCAACAGTGGCGGAGTGATTATCATACGCTATGAGATGCTTTCTCTGCCCCGTCAGGTGCATCATGGAGGATACACTGAGAAACACTCCCGTGCATGATCACTGTATTACATGCAACAATGGGTGGGTTTGGTTACGTAAATATTGAAAGCATCCATAATACAATAAACAGAGCTTCCCAGAATTCTGGAAAATTCTTTAACATTTAGAATCTTTGCTAATCAATTAACTTTATAATGGTGGGTCCTTGTATAGCTCATTGAGTCCCGCTGTGGAAGAAATACGAGTACTTGAGTTATGAATAAGTCCTAAACACTGGTCCACAGGACTTTCTCGAGGACCTCCAGGGCTCCACTTGGTGTCTCCGGAGAGATTCTTGAGGGTCTCCAGGTTGGTCTTTTGAGTGTTACAGGGCATAACTTGAGGATCTTCAGCGATCTTTTGAGTATCTCCAGGGTGGTCATTTGAGTGTCTGCAAGGCATATCTTGAGTGTATCCAGGGCTTTTATTGGGTATCTTTAGGGCATCTCTTGATTGTCTCTAGTGTACCTCTTTAGTGTATCTAGGGTATCTCTTTAGTGCCTCTAGTGTATCTAGGTTATTTTTGAATGTGTCTAAGGGTTCTCTTGCGTGTCTATAAGGCTTCTAGTGAGTGACTCTAGGCCATATGATCTTGAATGTCTATTGGGTATCTCTTGAGTGTCTCTAGGGTATCTCTTGAATGTGTCTAAGGGTTCTCTTGCGTGTCTCCAAGGCTTCTAGTGAGTGACTCTAGGCCATATTATCTTGAGTGTCTATTGGGTTTCTCTTGAGTGTATCTAGGGTATCTCTTGAATGTGTCTAAGGGTTCTCTTGCGGGTCTCCAAGGCTTCTAGTGAGTGACTCTAGGCCATATGATCTTGAATGTCTATTGGGTATCACTTGAGTGTCTCTAGGGTATCTCTTGAATGTGTCTAAGGGTTCTCTTGCGTGTCTCCAAGGCTTCTAGTGCGTGACTGTAGGCCATCTCTTGAGTGTCTATTGGGTATTTCTTGAGTGTGTCCAGGGTATCTCTTAATTGCGTCTAAGGGTTATTTTGAGTGTATCCAGGTATTCTATTGAGTGTCTCTAGACCATCTATCGAGTGTCTTTTGGGTATCTCTTTAGTGTTTCCAGGGGCGTTCTTGGGGATCTCCAGGGCAGCTATTTTAATACTGTTTTACTGATGAATTCAAATGTATAATTATCAGCTAAGATAGGGGTGAATGGTAGTTAACGAAAATCAGGAGGTCCTAGACGTTAATAAGCCACACATCTTGAGTGCATAGCAATTTTTCTAAATATTAATTTATCACAATTATATCTTAAGTACATAAAGGTTTTATGTGAGCTCACGCATCAGAGCGTGGCCTCATACAAGTATTCTTGAAATACCCTCGAGGGTAGTTATTCTTTGCACCCCTCCCCCCCCCCCTTCTTGTCAATATTTCTGGTTGGCCGCACTTGGGGTGCCCTCCGATTTCAAGGTCCCCCATCCATCTTGTGCGCACGGAGCCGAGAAATGTACGTGCCCTTAGCGGAAATACGCGGTATATCCCAACAAACTGCCCCCTTTGTTTATAGTGGGTTGGGCTGCTTACATGGCGCCTGGGCTTGATTGGTTGTCGAGACGTTAAAGGAGAGGGCATTGTTCCTTCCCCATATGTTAGAGGACTCATGGGTGCATTATTGTTACGTTTTAACAAGGTCATTAACGGCTTTATTTTAGGGGTGCTATTGTTATTATTATCAGCACTATGTCTTACTACCCGTTCGGTTTATACGCACTTACGCTAATGTGTAATGGTAGGGGGATTGTGAGATGAAATGAAGGACCTACAGTTTAACGTGTGATCCGAACCACGGTAGAGGCCTAGCATTCCACACATTCACAAGCTGTGATTAATACACGTCTTGTCAGAAGTGAAGGAAGGGTTCGGCAATAAGATAAATTTGTGCCGGCATCTAAGATTTAGGGGTATTGATGAATAAGATAGTTTAAAGGAAATGCCCCTACAATAGCGTGGAGAGACAGTAGGAAAACAAGTGATACATCTTGGAAAACCACCCTCGGCTTACCCAGCTGAGACTCTACCCTTAAATTTCCTTTCACCGGAAACACAGTATATAGCGAGAGTGACTCTTTAGACCGTTTGACCACTTATTTGACCTGATATTAGCAACGTACTCTCCACAATGTGAGAAATGAATCTAAGTTAAGATTTTACAAATAAGTATGTTCAACTTTTGCAACAAACTGTCTATCGATCTCAGTCTAGAGATTTCAGCGGAAGTCTAACTATCTCATCATCTGTACAGTGATCTCATTAGCTGTCAAGTGATATCAGCATTTGTCTAATTAAATCAGAAAATGTTTAGTAATTTCAGCATATGTTTGATTATATTATCGGCTGTCTAGTGATATAATTATCTACCCAGTGATATAATCAGCTTTACAGTAATATCCTAATATTACCAGTGTTACCATGATCTGTTCAGTGATATAAACAGCTGTCTAGTGATATCAGCGGCTGTAAAGTGATATCAGAAACTTTAGCAATTTCAGCAGTTGTTCAGTTATCTTAGTAGATTTAAAGTGAGCTCAGAAGATATCTAGTGATTAGTGATATAACCTTCAAAACGAAATGGGGAAGGAGGGGAGGGTAATCTTGTTTACTCCAACTACCCTACTGATCAGTACCACGTTTATTAAGCGGTAAAGTTACCTTATTGATAAAATATTGAATTAAAAAATAAATTATTGATTATATTCTAATAGTGTGGATTCTATTAAATTAATAGTATTATAATTTAATAAAAATATTAAAAATCACATTAATACTCATTATAAGAAATAAACAGATATTTAGAACAATCTGTCACCAATTTAAATTTTGTATTATAACTATTCTTCAAAATAATATTCATAAACTTGTTATTTTAGTCGAAATGCAACAGCAACTTGTGACTTGGAATAATGACTCTTGTGTGTTTGAGAGTTTGTAAAATGTTATTTTACGTCTTGGACTTGACGCTTTCTTTCCGAGGGAAGTGTAGACACATAGGCCCTTTATGGGTCACACACACTCTCTCTCTCTCTTCTAGGCAAGGCCATTAAAAAAATTGCAGCCCTCTCGCTGGTCGCCCTGAGGCGAGTGTTTGATGGAATACGTGATAGATCATTTCCTCCCCCTTCCAGCTACCCACCCGCCCCCCTCTTGTTTAGGTAAACTTTTACATTTTATTTAGCACTTAATCTCACTATAGCTCTCTCCAGGAAATCTGTGAGGATTTGTTGGTTCAGGCTGGACCGGGTATCTACATTACAATTTCACTTCGGTGCACCAACAGCTGTCTCGCTAATACATGCAGTTAGGTAACATTAGAAGGAATTGTACACTCTTATTTTTGTAGGAAGAGTAGGAAATTATCCTAGAAAAAATACACCCTCAATACACCCAACTGGGATTAAAAGTCCGTCCTCCCAGTTTCCAATAATGGGGCCACCGATATGAGTCAGTAAAATATTAAAACAAATTTGACTATTTAAATGCATTTATGCTATTGATTATTATTCTATTGATATATTTCCTGTTTGATTACGTGTAAGGATATAATAATTATTGTGTAATAATAAATAACAAAGAAAAACTATTCCAATTATAGCTAACTCCTGACTTTCCAGGCTAACTGGAACAGGATAATTCACATGTGATTGAAAGGCATTAATAATTTAATACTCAATATTTTCTTAGATGTTGACAATACATATGAACTGTATTAATAAAATCGATAATCATCTATATAAAACAATTTTACATGGGCATCCATCAAAATACAGTACAGCTTGTAGAGTATTATTTCATCCAATATATTTTTTTAAATTATCATGAGTTATTTTATCCTTTAAAGTTTTGATGATGTTTATTCTTTTGGTTGTGACGAAAACATGTTAAGTTCCATTCACTTTACCACGTGTTTTGTTGAGCTAATTCTTTGATAGAAAAATACTAAAACTACTGTATATTGTAATATTTTTAAGAAAAGTGCACATATAATCCAGATAGACCGATTACGAATTATTACGAGTTTACTGTACATACGTAGATAAACTCCTATATTCTTGCCTGATTAAATAACTCACTTAATAAATAAACTTTATAAACAGTTGGCTATCTGTGTACATAGGCACATTCTCCTAGATAATCCATTTTGAGATTACAGTTAGTACAGCACTGTCCCACTTCAACCCAATTGAATATAAATGTGATGGCGGAATGGGGTTAACTCCCCCCTCCACTTCTTGGAGGAAACGAAATCACTCGTCCCTCTTTACACCTCCCCTCAGCCTTGTTTGAACAATTCGGCTCCTTCTGTTTGCCACCGGATCATTTATCTTTATTTGTGTTTCCATCCATCACCAACCCATGCGTGCTGTATCTTGTTGCTAGTACTTACATGAGAGCTGATATCAAACTAACACCTGGCCATGTGTGCTTTGTCTTGTTGCTAGTACTGACGTGAGGTCTGATATCAAACTAACACCTGGCCATGTGTGCTTTGTCTTGTTGCTAGTACTGACGTGAGGTCTGATATCAAACTAACACCTGGCCATGTGTGCTTTGTCTTGTTGCTAGTACTGACGTGAGGTCTGATATCAAACTAACACCTGGCCATGTGTGCTTTGTCTTGTTGCTAGTACTGACGTGAGGTCTGATATCAAACTAACACCTGGCCATGTGTGCTTTGTCTTGTTGCTAGTACTGACGTGAGGTCTGATATCAAACTAACACCTGGCCATGTGTGCTTTGTCTTGTTGCTAGTACTGACGTGAGGTCTGATATCAAACTAACACCTGGCCATGTGTGCTTTGTCTTGTTGCTAGTACTGACGTGAGGTCTGATATCAAACTAACACCTGGCCATGTGTGCTTTGTCTTGTTGCTAGTACTGACGTGAGGTCTGATATCAAACTAACACCTGGCCATGTGTGCTTTGTCTTGTTGCTAGTACTGACGTGAGGTCTGATATCAAACTAACACCTGGCCATGTGTGCTTTGTCTTGTTGCTAGTACTGAAGTGAGATCTGATATCAAACTAACACCTGGCCATGTGTGCTTTGTCTTGTTACTAGTACTGACGTGAGATCTGATATCAAACTAACACCTGGCCATGTGTGCTTTGTCTTGTTACTAGTACTGACGTGAGATCTGGTATCAAACTAACACCTGGCCATGTGTGCTTTGTCTCGTTACTAGCACTGAAGTGAGTTCTGATATCAAACTAACACCTTGCCATGTGTGCTTTGTCTTGTTACTAGTACTGACGTGAGATCTGATATCAGACTTACACCTGGTCATGTGTGCTGTGTCTCGTATCTATAACTCACGTGGGAGGTGTGTCCGATCTTCGTGTGGCCTATCAAGATCTCGGCAGTTCCAGTCGACACTAGTTCAATTTTGTCGGACTGTTTCAGTTGTAGCTAGTGTAATATTTACCGGAAGTTCACAGTATCCCAATTTCAATATTGACCGGAAGATTTAGGTGACTAAAGTTAAATCCAAACGGGTAATTTTAGGAGAAATTAATTCAATTTTAGTTGGTATGTCTAAGGGACACTAGTTCTACCTTAGATGGTAGCTCTAAAAGACATTAGCTTTACCGTCTCTGGTAGTTATATGGATTCCTAGTTATTTCTTGGCTGACATTTCCAGAGGACTTTAGTTAAATCCATGCTGGAAGTTGTGATAGGTTCGAGTCCCCGATATAATCCTTGCTTCCACTAGATTATCTCAATAACTCAACAAACAATCCTTGTCCCGGTCGGGTTATTTATTTATCAATTCCTAGAACCGACCTTGGCGTCGATGTAATAACCGCTTATTTAATATTACTTTTTTTTGGGAGGATTTTGATCCTTCAAAGGTACTCAGGAATATTCCACCTTCTCTCTCAGACGTTGTGGAATCATCCCCTACCTCCCAGCCTTCTTCCCCTTATTCCGACAAATTGGATCAAACCTGAAAGAGAACAGTCACCCGCTCTCTTAGCGTCACAAGATTGAACTTATTTTGCGGGAACTTGTTTGAGATTGTTTCACGAACGCGTGAACTGGAACTTCAAGCGTGGTAAGCTCCATTGAGCTTTTCTCACAGAGCGTATATAAACTAATTATAGATGAAACCACCTTATTAGAGCTTTGAATGAAATATTCCTCTACATATTTCCGACGTTTGAAATTTATAATAATTTTTTTATTTTTGGGAAAACTTGGTTTTCTCTACCTATTGATATTTAACTTTCTTAGAGAAATATCATCAACTATTTAATGTAGATCATTCATTGATGTAATACAGGCAGTGCGAAAAATAAAGGTAATTGAGAGATTTGCTATATCTATCCATTTTAGTTACTTGTTTCTCACCATTTTGTATACTACTACATTTAATAAATATCTGGTAAATTATTATATAAGGACCTGATTGGTGGTCGCATGGTCTAGGGCGTCACTCTTTTGTTATGCTAGAATTCCTATGAAAGGGAGATCGAAGCTGTAATCTCGATCGGGTGTATTGAGGGGGATTTTTCCGAAAAGGTGTTCCACTCTACTTCCATGAAAATACGGGCACACTACCTCTAAATTCAGCCTTCCTCATCCCTAGCTCATTTGCTTAATTGGCACATAAATGCGTATAATCTGGACAGGTAATAAGATGTGGTGCTAAATATATAAATATATAAGAAATTAAACTTAGGAGAATAATGAGCTCAAGTGCTGATAAATTATTATGACAACTATTCACGCTCGATAAATATTTGATTGGTGGATGTGAAGGCTATCAATTAAAATCCAAATAAATATTTTAATATTTGTTTGTATTGGCTCCATAAGGAATCAGTCAAAACAGCATTCCTATATATATACACCTCTCTGAGAATATGTGGAAAAATGAATATTGTTTGTGTATATGTATATATATTTGTGTATACTCTCAGTGAGTCTTGTTATCGACAAGTGCAGGTGCACTAATAGTAAGGTCACAAGTTATATGCCCATGGTATACACTATATATTAAGGAGAAGGTGATTTTTATCTCCTTATCCAGGCGTATAATGGTGAAGTTATGCCTAAATTCCCTATTCATTAGTACTTAAATCTTTCAACTATTTTATGAGAATCTTCCGTGGTCGAGGGCGTAAGAATTGGGAGCCTTTGAATGCTTATAATAATAATAATAATAATAATAATAATAATAATAATAATAATAGACTTTAATTGCGAAGTTAAGGCTACTGCCTTTTCCTACACTTAACCAATACAATTAAACTGAAGTTTAATAAAATAATATATATAAACACACAAAAAGTATTTAAAAAAACTATAGCTAAAATACACAAGGATTACTTACAAAACACACACGCATGCACACACACACACACACACACACAAAGTTGTGATTACGTCTCAACCCTCTCAATCTCAAGAATGAGATTCCACACGCAGCTTATCTGTGACTTTTCTCTTGAAACCATTCAATTCTAATTTCTTTAAATCGTTTGTTAAGGTATTCCATGAACGAGAAGCTGAAACAGTGAAAGAATTTGAGTAATGAGTGGAATTATGAAGAGGAATTAATAAAATTGAGTTTTCTTGTGATCGAATGTTGAAATTATTATTAGGGTTGAGTGAGCGAATACGTGAAGAAAGGTATTGTGGGGAGTTGGAAGTCAATAGTTTATTTATGATTGTCATCGAGTGTAGAGTTCGTCTTTCTTTAAGTCTTAGCCAAGTTAACTTCTTATAGTATGGGGAAATATGATCACGTGACTGGAGGTCGAATATAAATCTAACACATGTGTTATGGAGTCTTTGTAGTTTTGCCGCAAGGTCAGCTGTCAGGTCATCATAAACTACATCACAATAGTCGAAAAGCGGGAGGATAAGGGATTGGATAAGAGTGGATTTAATATTCATTGGTATACATTTTTTCAGGCGCTTAAGTGAGTGTAAGGCAAAGAACACTTTTTTACATATTTGTTTCACATTATTATTCCATGTTAGGTTTTCATTTATATGTAAACCAAGGTTATTAACAACCAGCACAAATGTAATTGGGCTGTTATTTAAATTTATTTGTTGTACAGATGTGAAACTCAATGTGGATAGTAATTTTTTTGACCCTATAACAATAGATTGAGATTTTTTAGGATTTACATTAAGACCATTTTGTAGTGACCAATTATGTGTTGCACTTAAGTCAGCATTCATACGCCCTTTGAGGGTCTCAAGGTTCTCTAAGATTTTAGAGGATTTCTGATCGTCCAAGAATGTATCGGAGGGCTTCCTGAGGTTATTATAGGTCTCTAGTTGGCCTAAATGGTCTCTCCACGAAGATTAATTATAAAGTGGTATTTTTAAGTTGATTTTATCCTCATATAAAAAGGAGATCCCTAGAAATAGTTACTAAAACGCATTTGTTTTGTGTGTATGAACTTATATAACAGGTAGTTAATGCAGTTGTTATAACTAGAATCTGTTATTTGTTGTGCCTAAGTCTCAATAAAAAAAACATTGTGCCCACTAGCTTTGTGTTAGACCGTGAGAGCGGGTTGAAGAAGATTTAGTTCAGTTGAGAGGTGCAAGGAGTTGTAGAGTAATCCGGGAGTTGAACCCATGGCTGTTTGTGACGTCTCCTTCTTGTCATGAAGGACTGGTCCTAATCTCGCTCTTAGCCTCCCCTCCCACTATCAAAGAGAGGTTAGACTCCTTCCATCTTCTCACAAACACAAACCTCGCAAGACATTTTGTTCTTAATACCTGGTCTGCCTTCACTGCCTTCACACTCTTTTCACGTCATGTCCGTCAGAACTTCTGTTTCCGGTCGGCTGAGTTCACTCTTTTTCTCCTTTACTCGTGATGGAAAGAAAACTTTTCCCTCCTGCTCCTCATCTCATCTTTGATCCCCATCTTCTCCTCGTTAAACTGTGTCCTTGGTAATCGCGTCTCTACGGGCAACGTAAAGACGCAAACAGAGAAAAGCCGACTCTTTTGAAATCGGGAAGAGTTTTATTTAGGACTCGGACTAAAGAGAAATAACCTAGAGTCCATGTTTACTTCTGATACATACAAGGCCTATAGAGCGTAAACTTAGCACCCATGTTTACTTGTGATACATACAGTCTATAGAGTGAACTTAACACCCATGTTTACTTGTGATACATACAGAGTCTATAGACCGTGAACTTAGCACCCATGTTTACTTGTGATACTTACAGGGTCTATAGAGAGCGGTTAAAACCCAGCAAGGGTTGATGGATTTTTCCTGAGCGATATAAATCCATAGCACAAACTCCTTCAGAGGGGAAGTAAAGCCATCAGTCCCATGCCGATTGTTACATGTAAAAGAACCCTGAATTGTATGAATATGTGAAAATACCAGGTCCGTCAAACTATATTCCTTAATACCCTCGATTCTTACTGATTTCTAAAGAATCGAGAATCAATCTTAATATTAAAATTCTCACTACCTCGATTCTTAGCTCTCAATAAGACTGGCAACTAAACAAAATGGCAACCTTCAGAACAGGTAATCATCGATTATATATCATATTAGATTAGTTGCTATTTCACTTAAATGCCGGCAAATTGTAAATATACCGTATTGTCCCTAATATAATACGACCCTAACATTTTGAGGCGTTCTTCATGAAAAATAAATGTTCTCGAATATAATACGATCTGACATTATGACAGTATCAAGACAACTTTGACACATTTAAAAAAATTAAAAGTTAAGTGAGACCATCAGAATACATGAATCGATTCTAAACAAACAATCGATATAAAATGTTAGACTAGGGATGGCAATTCTTCGTAATATATCGATATATCTATCTATCATTAAATTGATATATCACCACGTGTATATTGAAAGATACGGTATTTCGATCAAATTAATATGGCCGTTCTCCTGCAATTATATTATTTGTCACTTTTCGATTTTCAATGTTTTATTTACCTCTTTGAATAAGATAATTTTAATAAAAATAGAACAATAATTGGGGTAGTTAGTAAAAACAGAGCAAAAAGGTTGTATTTATTTTAATTAATTAGATTTAGAGTGTATTACAATTAAAAATTGTCAAAACTTCATCACTAATTTTGTAATGTATTGATTTGGATTAATCTAAATTATGTAAAAAGTCATGGATGACGGTAATTTTTCTTTAAAGCAATATAGGTAGCAAAATTGGTAGGCGCTTTTTCTCTTGCTCAAAGAAATTCTCGTGTGGTGATATAATTAGTTGGTTCAGAAATAACACTTTAAATAAATAAATAATTATTGTGAAAGTGAGTTTAGCACCCCGAATCATGTATACTTCTCACATTTTTACACGCAGCGTGTATAAATGCTAGAGCTCCATCATAGCCTTAACCCGATTATAGTAGATTTGGTTGCTTATTCTATAGGGCACAAAGTTTCAATGCTCCTAACTAAGGCTGAGAGTATTAGTTTCCTATTGTTTTTTTCTTAATTATATGATTTTTGAACATAAATTAGGTAGTATTTACTAGATCTATTTATTGAATCACTGTACTTTTTATAAATCTGAACTTGAATATTTTTTTTCCTCTCACAAATATATTTATCAGATTTCAACTTTATAATCAACCACTAATGTTGATTCATATGTGAGTGTTATAGATTTCATGCATGGAACTTGGATATAGATTGATGTTAGATATGATTGAATTTATCGGTTAATTATTTATCTAAACGTTAACTAACGCGTTTGTTTTTGTTTCAGAATACCTTGATGATAGTTCTCTAATTGGTGAGTTCACATCTACCTTACTATATAATACCTATACTATATCATACTATAGGGTGCTACTTAAGTGTACTGCACTGAGATTACCGTTTTCACTGAACATAGCTAGCAGAATAAAAACACGTTCTGCTCTGTCTGCTCTCTCCATGGAAGTCAAACAGAACAGACGTGATTTAGTCCCATAATTCTTCACGCTATCTTCTCCGAGCAAAACAGTACATAATGGTAACTTAAGTTCTCCATTAATCAACTCAAGCACAAACTGTGTGTGATATCATAATTGGTCTTGCAAAGCATCTTGGGTTTCAAATGGCCTTGAAACGAATAACGGGTCCCAGTTGGTCCTGAAAATCATCATTGGTCCCAGTTGATCTTGCAAAGCATATTGGGTCCCAATTGGTCTTAAAAATCACCATGGGTCTCAGTTAGTCTTGCAAAGCATAATGGGTCTGTTAATCTTGGCAAAGCATCATGGATCCCATTTGGTCTTGCAAACCATTAGAGGTCTAAGTTGGTCTTACAAACCATTAGAGGTCTAAGTTGGTCTTGCAAACCATTAGAGGTCTAAGTTGGTCTTGCAAACCATTAGAGGTCTAAGTTGATCTTGCAAAGCAACATGGGTCCTCAATGAGGTCTGAAACCTTCACTCAAGCAAACTTCTGGCTTATATGTTTCGTGATATGTTCTTATCTTAAGGTGGAATTTTATAAATTAATTTAATTAATCAGCGCAGCTGGATATGAAATCAAAAACTTTTATCAAAAGAATTGGGAGGCTCCAATGTTTCAGTTATCATTGCAGTAGCCTTCTTCTGAGACAGAATATAATTTTACTTCGTTTTACTTCCCTACATACCTTTTACATCCACTACTGTTTCCACTGATAGAAAAAAGTCAAATATAATGTCAAAATGAGAAGTTTCCCAGCACTCAATGAACCAGCATACAAAAATATTGCCTAGTGCCTGTAAACTAGACTGTACCGGGTCGAGCGCGCGCGCTTGAAAAATAGAAACAGTTCTATCTTTCAAGCGCGCTCAGTCTGGCCGCCCCCTAACGGTATATTTATACTGATGGGGTAATGAGAAAGAAGGAGTATAATTTAGAGGATATGTACCCCCTTTCCCGCTGAGGTAAATCATAAAACCATTAAGAAAAATACACCTGACTCAATCTCCTTGTCCCAATGAGTAGTTTTTATTAGAAAGTATTAAGGGAAACTTTAAAGTGGGAAGCTGTCAAGTTTGAACGAAGCACAGATTTATCCCAATCAAGTTTTGTTCACAAAACCCTAGACCTCTTCATAAAAGCTGCATCATTCCAACCTCTAGCCACTAAATGGTCCGAGCGTTTACGCCGAGATTTGATTGCTCTAGTGATGCCGGGCTTGTTTGGTCTGGTCACGAGGCGACGATAAGATAGGGAGGGAGCCTTAATGTTCAGCTTACTTGTTTATTCATAATCGCTCTGATACAGTCCCAGCAGTATTATACAGCCGGGTTTCCAATTTAAGGCTACTTGAAGTGGGACACTGTTTTTTTTATTGGGACTCAATATCAAACAAGACCTGACTCACAGTTTGAGCTTATTCTTAGGGAGTCCTATTCTTATTAACCTAATCCATCCTGTTTCTTAAGATAAGATATTTAGTCTTCTAGCCACTACTATAGCTAAAATTTAACAAAACCAATTAGTACTGCTCCGACTCAGGAGGCCGTGGTTCTATGCCAGCTCATTGTAATGAGGTTTGATATTTATTTTCCACCTGATGTCTAATCTAGTGGGAAGAGGCTACTATTTCTCTCGATGCATAGAGTTGAGATCTTCTTTTCTAGCATATGGAGCTGAGACCTTATCTTCCAGTGTGTGGAGTTTGATAGGTTAATTTGGCTATGCACTGTGCAGAGAAGGGTTGCCACTAAATATATGTCTTAATTATTGCATAGAGGATAGAATGCAGACATAAGGATAGTTACATTATTTCATTCTGTGTGTCTTGTCTTGTGTGAAACAACGGCTAGTGGGCTTGGCTATCTAGGTTCCTGTAAAGATGCTAATCCCTGGGAGAGGGGGGAGGCTGATGGAATGTTAAGTTGGAAGTGCTTCATGCTACTTTTGGGCCGAAAGAAACACAGTAGAAGAGAGTCTGTCAGTAGAGATAGTCATCAAACCAACTACTAATTGGCCGACCGTTAGGAATGATCTAAGCTGCCGGTTTAAGGAAGTTGTATCAAGAGTGTGTTAGAAGAAATAAATAAAGTAATTTTCAGGTTATCCTTGTAAAAAAATAAATAAAGATGATTTAATTAACATTACCGTTCAAGTTTTCTTTGAGCCTCAATTGATGAGCTGCATGATACGTCAGTTTGAACGTAGCGAGTTTAGAGCTTATCTTCCAGTTTGTGGAGTTTAGACCTTATATTCCAGTGTGAGTGGATTTTAGATTTTCTCTTCCAGTTGTGGAGTTGAGACTTTCTTCCACAGCGTGTAGAGTTAACACCGATTTTTCACACGTATGGAGGTGATACTTTATATTTAAGAGCATGGAGTTGATATCTTTTCTTATAGCACTGGAAGTTGATGCCTTATCTTCCAGTGTGTAGAGTGAGATATTCTCTTCCAGCGTTTGAAGTTGAGATCTTATCTTCTAGCATGTGAAGTTGAGACCTTTTATTATAACATTTGGAGCTGGGTCCTTTCATCCAAACGCATAAAGATTAAGCTTTTTATTTCGGTACGTGGAGTTGAGATCTTCTTTACCGGAACATGAGCTCTTCTTCACCGGCAGACCCGCACTGTTCAAACTAGCAACTATTTATGAAGTGGATCTGGTCCCAGACTTTATTAGTTGATCAAGACCACACACCCTCGGACAAATGTTTATAAAGCCCTTGGAGCAGTTAGTGGGGCAGGGGATCTTGTGTCAGAGAGAAAAGGGGGGGGGGGCAATAAATAGGATCCCTGTCGAGAAGACCGGAGGGGGGAATAGAAGAAAAATAATTTCGGAAGCAATAAATATGTCTTGGAAATGGTGTGCAATCAGCGTTAAGTCAGTCGGGGGAGGGGTTAAGGGGGTAGTAAAAGATAATCAAGTTTTACTGGGTTGTTTGTGTTGTTACTGGTATCTTTGTATGTTTGTGTTGTTACTGGTATCTTTGTATGTTTGTTTGTGTTGTTACTGGTATATTTGTATGTTTACTTGTCGGTTTGTTTGTGTTGTTACTGGTATCTTTGTATGTTTACTTGTATGTTTGTTTGTGTTGTTACTGGTATATTTGTATGTTTACTTGTATGTTAATTTGTGTTGTTACTGGTATCTTTGTATGTTTACTTGTATGTTCGTTTGTGTTGTTACTGGTATATTTGTATGTTTACTTGTATGTTTATTTGTGTTGTTACTGGTAAATTTGTATGTTTACTTGACAGTTTGTTTGTGTTGTAATTTGTATTTTTACTTGTCAGTTTGTCTGTGCTGCAACCAGTATACTTTTATTTTTACTGGTCTGTGTGAGATTTTATTTGTTTATTTTAGTTGCTATTGGTTTGTTATAGTTGTTTTTGTTTGTATATGTAGCTACTTGTATATTTGTTTGTGTTGATATAGTATATTTGTATTTTTACTGGTTTGTGTGTTTGGGTTATTACATTTTTTTATTCCTTGTTGTTACTGATATGGTTGTTTGTGTTGCTACTTGTATATTTGTTTGTGTTACTAGTTACTACTGGTATGACTATGTTGTAACTGGCGTGCTTGTTTGTGTTCTGACTTACACGTTGTTTGAATATATCAACGTCATAGTCCGAAGTTGGTGTGGATGCCCTGGAATTGCTCTTTGTTTTGTCAACCTTCAATATAATTTATATGAATGTTTTCCAATAATCTTTTCTTCTATTCATGTGCCTCTTAGTTTTAATTCCCACGTCTTTACGAAATGGTAATGCTGAGTAATGGTTAGCCCCGCTGTAATCATCAGAGTCTTGTCATGCAGTGGTGCACGTGTTACCAAGTATTGAATATTGATCAACGTAAAGTTAACTTGCCAACTGGTTCAACTCTGCTGAACATCAGATCCTTACAAGCTTCATGAATAATGGAACAACTAATTGACCACTTTCACCTAGGTCTGACATGTGACTAATGAAACGTTCATTTCAAGGTGAAATAACATACGTTCTGAGAACTTACATGTGGAGGAAGAAACGTTTACTTCAATGGGAAATAATATACTTCCTGAGAACTCACATGTGATCGATGAAAATTTCATTTCAAGATGAAATAACATAATATGTTTCTAGTTCATACATGTGGCTGATGAAACATTCATTTCAAGGTGAAATAACATAATATGTTCTGATTTCGCACATGTGGCTGATGAAACATTTACTTCACGGTGAAATAACTTACGTTCTGAGAACTTACAATTGGCCAATGAAATGCTCATTTCAAGGTGAAATAACTTACGTTCTGAGAACTTACAATTGGCCAATGAAATGCTCATTTCAAGGTGAAATAGCATACACTCTAAGAGCTCACATGTGGCTGATGAAACATTCACTTCACGGTGAAATAACTTACGTTCTGAGAGCTTACACTTGGCCAATGAAAGGTTCACTTCAAGGTGAAATAAAATACACTCTGAGAGAATGTTTTTGATGATAGTTGCAAATACACAGTTAATATTATATATATTCATTATTCAGCCCAAATACCTTGGGCTATGTCATTAAAAAGAAACTTTTCATACACTTTATTTTTATTTATTTTTCCAGTGTAAAAGTTGATAACTTCCAGCAATAGGGAAAAATAACAAATATATATATATATTGGAATATTACTATATGAAATAATATTTATCAGCTTTTGAAGCTTCTTTCCACAGCGATAATATAATTGGTTATCACCTTGTTGATTTGGAAATGTTTTACAAAAGTTTTACTAAATGTAGGGCCGTTGAAATTTGTGCTGCTCTATCATCTTTTATGTTTGAAATATCATATTATACTAATATATTTAGTTCCACCTTAACTTTCTTAAACACCTTAAGGTGGGAGTTTAGGTAACGAAAATTAAGGGTAGTGTTTTTGCAGCTGTATAGCAAAACATTTTTGTAGTCAAAATAAAAAAAATATTGCTTCAGTAGAAACATAGAGTCTAATTTTCATCATATTTTTATACCAACAATTGTTAAATATTTGTTATGAGCTTAGCGGCACTAGGTGAGAAACTTTGTAAACGAAGAGAACATTTTTCATTAAATTCCAGGACACTCTTGACAGATATTCAACAACTGTTGATATCACCATTCTATGAAAATTAAACTCAATATTTCTACTGGAGCAATATTTGATTTATTTTGACCAAGAAAATTCTTTAATATAAAAACTGCAAGAACATTGCCCTTTTCTCGCGTTTCTTACATCCACACCTTAAATGTAAGTATATGTTGTAATTGTTGTGGGGAAGGGAAGGGGGTAGTAATAACGGGACAACCACACTCGCGCATATACCCTACAATTCCTCGTCCCACGAAGTGTTTTATAACCACCCATAATTTGACATGTAAATTACACGGCCCCCCCTCTTCCCTCTTCTCCTTTTCACTCCTCGCCTTACATGTAAACAATGAATAGTTTTACATAACTAAGTTGGAATAGGCTGGGGCAGTTGTAAAGAGGGTTGGTTGCCTGTAACGGGAGCAATGATTATTAGAGGTCTGGGTTTGAGTCTATTTTACTTAGGGCGGAACCGACAGAGACAGATAAATATTTCAATATGTTATATTTATTTGAGGTGTTTAATGTTCACTTTCTGAACCGACTGATTATATTAACACAAAACTTATAAATCAACTTAAATCTATAACATTCACAACATCCAGTCCCCGGACGTTAATTAATCACTGTGAAAGTGGAAACCCACATTTTGCCAATTATAATATTTTTAGCAATTCTAGAAACCAAACCCGGGTCTCTTAGCTCATTAGACAGAGACACGTTACCAACTGAGCTAAGGTGTCGGACGAGAGATTAAAAAAAAGGAGGATGTCTTAAACATTCTGATGGGACCACTCAGGAAACCCGGATGATTGACGTTATCATTTTGAGTTAACCAGGTATCAGATTTGTGGACTAGGGATAGTATTTATTTTTTATTTAGCACCACGTCTTACTACCCATTCGGGTTATACGCTTTATGTACTAATTACTCTAATGGATTAGGAATTGGGAAGGTTGAATTAAGGAAGTGAACCCGCATTTGCGTGGAGGGAGAGTGGAAAACCATTTAGGAAAAACCACCCCCAGTTCACCCGACCGAGATTCGAACCTCGATCTCCCCGTCCTCAGCAGTCGAGCAGCTCAACACGACTAACGCGTTAGCCAACTACGCCACCGAGGCGGGTACTAGGGATAATAGATGTGAACCAGGGATCATAGACGTAAACCAGGGATCATATATATAAACTCGCTTTGCTCGTTGGGGGCTACGCCCCGGAACAGTCAGTGAGTTTTCTTTGCAAGTGGATGTAAACTAATGTAATTCCAGAACAGTTTTTTGAGAGGTATTACCGTTTAGCCACAAGAAACCTCCAAATAAAGGTCCGCATTGACTTTAAAGTTGCTACACCATTTTGAGTTTTTTAAGAAGTTAATTTTTTTTAACTTTTTGTAACTGTCCCGTTAGTTACAGGCTAAAAGCTATAAGTTTGTCAAATTTCAAGTTTCTAGCTCATCAGAAATTAGGTAAACATTAATGTCAGTGAGTGAGTCTGCCATGTGGCTTTATAGTAGTATAACTATTGATCAGATATGTAGACCAGGGATAATATATGTGAACCAGGGACCACAGACATAAGCCAAGGATCATATATATAAAAACTAGTGATCAGGTATGCTGACAAGGGATCAGAGATGTGGACCAGGGCTCATTGACGTAAACCAGGGATCATATATATAAATTAGTGATTATATATGTAAACCAGGGATATTATATGCGAACCAGGAATAATAGACGTAAACCAGGGATCATATATACAAACAAGTGGTCAGATATGTAGACCAGGGATCATAGACGTGAACCAGGGATCATATATATAAACTAGTAATCAGAAATGTAGACCAGGGAAAATAGATGTGAGCCAGGGATCATATATGTGGACCAGGGCTCATAGACCTAAACTAATGATCAGATATGTGGACCCATAATCAGTATAGGGTGGGGCGGAAACAATTAGTTGATCTAGGCTGAAGAAAGTGATGACAACGTGCTGAGGCTTGCCAGACGTCTGGTGTAGCTCACCTTTGTGACATTACCTTCAAAAGTGAAAACATGTAGTGTGTAGCTTGGTTTTATTTAGATAGTGAATATCTACTTTTCAATTAAAGTGTTAATTTTCAAGCTACTAATCGTCACATTGTTTGGCCCCATATTGTATAAGCCAGGTATCAAAGATTTGAACCAGGAATAAATAATACGTATCAATGTTAAAAATTGTAATCCAAGAATCAGAGATATGGACCAGGGATCAAAGATGTGAAGAAATATAAAACACAATAATTGTGCTAAGAATATTTCTACAAATATTAAAACATCAAATACTGCAAATTTAATATAAAATATTTAAAGGGGCTCCAAAATTGTTATTTATGTAAACATAAAAAAAATAATTTCTGGATAATTTAATAAATTTTTATGTTGGCTACGATTAAATTGTTATCGAGGTTTATAAATGTGCTTGGATACATTTAAATACTTTAGTTTAAATATAATTAAATTACCTTTGTATACCGTTCACATTAAATATATTCGTATTAGCTATTAAATAAATTTCTATTAAATTTTTTTAAATATTATTTTAAGGTCAAGTACGATATATATGCATGTTCTTTTACTTAAAAATAAGCTTATAATGAAAATACATCTATCTTTAAGGCATAAATAACTTGAGTTTTTTGTTATAATTTTAAAAAGAAATATAATAAATTACAGAAAAATAGAAAGAATTAAGAATAATGTTGGTCCTTCTAGTACCTGGTAGTTCAGAGAACCCTTATAGTAGCTAATATTTCAGGGAGTCCATTGTAACTGATAGATCAGAATGCCCTTCTTAAAACAGATAATGTATGTCAGGAGGTCCTAGTAGCATATATTTCAGGGAGTTATTTTAGTATTTATAGGTAAGAGAGTTATTATTATTATTATTATTAGCACCGCGTCTTACTACCCGTTCGGGTTATACGCACTTACGCTAATGTGTAATGATAGGGTGATTGTGAAATGAAATGGAGNTAGGGTGATTGTGAGATGAAATGGAGGACCTACAGTTTAACGTGGAATCCGAACCACGGTGGAGGCCTGGCATTCCTCACATTCACAAGATGTCTTGTCAGAGGTGAAGGAAGGGTTTGGTAATCAGATAAATCTTTGCCGGGACCGAGGATTGAACCCCGGCCGCCAGCATAGAAGTCTGACACCTTAACCCCTAGACCGCCAGGTCACCCAAGAGAGTTATTATATATTATAACTGATAGGGTTATGAAATATATGAATATGATATCTGTGTGGAGTGATCGCTTATTAAATGCATACATAATAGCTTCGGCTATTTGATTCTTAATAAGATGCATCCCAAACAATTATAATAATAATTATTATAATAATTGTACATGTGGTGCATAAACCAACTACCGAGTCGCAGATGGCTGTGTTATCTGATAGCTCGTGATATTAGAAATCACACATTTGTAGCCGGCGATTTCCCTACGTCCATCATAGACTCTCTACCTTAAAATATGAGTGAAGAATGACCCTGGGCACGGGTTGAATCCTAGATAGTTCAGTGGTTAGAGCAGTGGCGTGCTAAGCCAAAGGTCCCGGGTTCAATTCCCGTGTCCATGTGTCATTTTTCAATTTTCATAATTTTGAAAGAAACTCAATGAATAAAGTTTCCTCAGTTATAATCTCATTCTGTGCCACTTGAAGGACATTTATTTCCCCTGCTTCCCATGTAGTATGCCAATGGCGCAACTTTCCTACAATCAGATCTCATAGAAAGTAAAAGGCCACGTCACTTTTTGTTGTTTGAGGCTGAAAATAACACTTTAAGTTCTTCTGTTTAGAAGTAAGTGGAGCAATTTGAATATATGTTATGAATGAGTAAGAGATATTTTTATTTCCCTATTTGAATTACTAAGAAATAGAATATGTTTAAATATTTTGTAATGAAATGTTAATGTTTCTTTCGTCTTGGTATGAAGCTAAAGTTATCAATGAATTATAACCTAAAGTTTGAATCATAACCGAAGTTAAAGGAACCAGTAGAGCTCGAATAGTAGTCAGCACCACCAACTATGACCTTACAAGTGCGAGCGTTGGCCCAATCAGATGCCCTTGGTATGATTTTTACACAATAGTGTTTACCATTCTACTTTCAGACAAATGCTTGAAAAGTTGCTGCAAATTTGTTTTTCTATTATTTCTTTAAATCATTTAAAAATCTTATTGAAACAACCCCTATTCACTCTCTTCAGCGTGTTCCTTATTATAAATGGACGAAGTCACTACTGAGAATATTTAAAAAGAACTGAAGTCAACATAAAAAAGGACTCCTTGTTGCCATTATTTATGGAGGACATACGGTTGTTCACCTTGCCTGGTCCTAGCTAGGACGGGCCTATTAGGGGGAATTAATGGCAGGGGTAGTTTCCTGGCTAAGAAGGGTGAGCGGGTATTGGGGGCGCAACTTCAGGAAGGATCACGTTTCCTCCCCACTCACCCCATTCCCCAATGTTTAATTTCTCACTCATCTCTTATTCCACCTCGCTGTTCTTTAATCGGATCTTGAAGAAATCAGTTTCCTCCGCGTCAACAGTCTTCCCTTACAGGTTAAGGGGGTGAACCTCTGACTGCAGCCACTGAATTATTGGAACTGGCAAGCTCCCTCAGAACAAGCAGAACTGGTTATCTCTCTCTGACGAATGGAAATGGTTATTTCCATAATAACTAATAGAAATCATAAGCGCACTATGATCTAAGGAAACCGACTATCTTCTTCAGAACTAGTGTAACCTTTCTCTCAGTGCTAGAATAATTGGGAAATTCCCTCAGAACTAGTGTAAATATTTACTTCACTCATAATTAGTAGAACTATCAACCTTCCTCAGAACTAGTAAACTATGAAACTCAGGATTTATAAAAGGAGGCAATTTTCAGAATAGAGCTCTCCCTGTTTGAAGCGTTGGGGTTAAAATGGGGTTGAAATGAAGGAAGGTTAATTAGTAAGTTACAGCCTTCTTTCTCATAATAATACACCCCCCATCAATTTCCAGTAACGATGATAACCCCCTCCACACCTAACTTTGACATTATCTTGACTTTCTGTCCGTTTGTTTTAATACACCTACTTCTCTTTCACTTACATTTTGTTGAACTAGGTTATTTGCCTTCTCCTCCCTTAGCGGTCTCACTTCACTTCGTCTGGTTGAAAAAAATTAGAAGGAGCGTTCAAAGATGATTTGTTTTAAATGGACTTGACAATGGTGTTATTACTGAAAACTTCCGAGTAATTAGTTCTTAGCATTACCAACCTTCTCACAAAATAAAGGTGGGTCATGTTGGTGACGAGAGGGAACAACTCAATACAAAGATTTGTATTCTACTATAAGACCATAACGGAAGGAACTTTAGCAACTATAGATATATATTTAATTGTGTTCAACAGTGACACAATTTTACTCTTCTACTATTCAGGTATTGGGACTATCTTTCAAAATTACAGCTGCAGATCACATGACTATACGGTGGGAACGTGGACTAAATGTCAAGCTTTCCTAATTTGGTTTGCAGATGGTAAGGAGGCTGGGTTTTGAATCCCGGCCCGGTGTATGGAAGGTGTTTTATCCTGAACGCTTCCTACTTCCCTTCCACGTAAATGAGGATACATAATATTCGTAATTCCCGGGTAGGTAGCAAGGTATGGTGGAAATGTAGGTATTAATATACATTTTATAAAAAAAAAAAGGATAGGGAGATGTAGCCCTAGGGGACAGATTCATAGCCAGACTGAGTACCTCTCTAGTGCAGTGCTATACTAGAGAAAATATTACACCCACCTAGGGATGTGGAAAAAGTACCGATATTTTCCTTTCGGTACTAGTAATTATTTTACTCGATACTTTTACTGATGTTAGTACTCACACTCCGGTATCGAATAAGTATCGAAAGAAACAACTTTTTTGCTATCTTCACTCGTGCTGGGATTGAATGTTTACTAGGGTGGACTGTGGAGGAAGAACAAATGACACTATTTCTCAATTATCACTTATTTTTTGCAACTCTTGCATTCAATCTCTTTTAGCCCATCATAATTCATGGTTCTTTCATCTTTGTTTATCAACACATCCTTATGCCCTACCAAGCGACTTGATGGGGAGAGTGGTGACCAGTCTTACTACCCCTTCCTTTATAAATGAGCACGGTCATCACAAACTAAACAAAATAAGCTTGTGTAGAGCTCACTGAACTCATTTAACTCAAGGTTCCCCCAAACATACGAAACAGAAAGGTTTATATGCGTTTCGATAGCGATACTTACTGTCATCGATACTTTTCTTTCGATACTAATACGGAATCGATATTCATTCGTCCTATACTTTTAATGAGTACAGTATCGATACTTTTCTTTCGATACCACATCCATCCTACCTAAACTCGAATGGAATAGGCCAGTTACGTAAATGTTCTAGGTAGGTGTCGTCCTGTATTTAGTATAACCTCGCACTTGAGGTGTACTCCATCTGACTACGAAATTGGTCATAAGTCTGCGTTACGAGTGAATACGCTGTAAAACAGCCATTTGACGCAGTGTCCAACAGCACTCTCTAGCGCCTAAGACTGACGTCTGAGGACATACAGTTATTGACGTAAAAAAATATTTGTTTTAGTTTTTCCCTATCTCACATTAAAGTTTATACACACAGTTTCGAATCAACCTGTATTGCTAGATCACTAAGGGCCAGTTTCATAGTTAGACTTAGTACGCCTCAAGTACGGCTAGAGATGAAAATGGTCTGCCGTGGTGTCTTGCGGTGGAGGTGTTAAATTATAGAGGTGGTGACTAGAGCCTATTATACTTCAAAATATATATTGTGGAGAGATGAGTGGCCTATAATAAGGGTGTAGAGGAGGTGTATATATGAACCATAGAGTATAGGGGACAGGGGGGGGCAAATTTCGGGCCAACCATAAAAATATTTTAATTAACTTATTGATGATAGAAAATTGAAGTATGATTTATGAACAACGTGGGTCAACAAAGGCTCGCATTTATTTGTTTCCTTATTACTTTTTTTTTAGCACCGCGTCTTACTACCAGTTCGGTTTGTACGACTATGTACTAGTTACATTATTGTGTTAGGGATGAGGAAGGTTGAATTTAGAGGAATTTCACCCGTGAGAGTGGAAAACTATTAAGAAAAACCGTCCTCAGTACAACCGACTAGTATCGAACATCGATCTACCTGTCATCGGCAGTCTAGTCAATTGCAAGAGTAGCGCGTTAGACCGTGCGGCCACCTAAGCTCGTTTGATGATGTTTCTGGTGTTAACACCCGCAGGAGAAACTAATCTCAAGTATAAACGTTGAAATTCTGGATATATATATATCGATTACATTATAGTTCCATCTAATCAGTCGATTTTTTTTTTTAGAAATAAAAATTGAAAGTTTTCTGTTTTGAGAAATTTTCCGGAAAAAAGTAGGGAAAATCTTCCATCTCACATCTATAAGTACGTTGCTATACTAGATATAAGACGACTCCTAACTAAACTCGAATAGAATGGGCCCGTTTCACAAGAAAATGGCCCATTCTATTCTGGTCTAGGTAGGTGTCGTTCTGTAATTAGTTTAGCACTACGCCTTAGGTGTACTAGGTCTGAATATGAAACTGTCCCTAAATATCTAATTACTTTCGTTTCCAATTTGGTGAGTCAATCAGATTTGAAAAGTTTGGTAAATAGCTTATTTGGAGCATATTTAGGAGAAATGCTTGTCAACGCTACCCACGATAGCTATCTTAGGAAACACGATTAGATTGGTTTATTTTAAGTGAAAAAACAAACTTTAATTTTTTCTTGAATATAAGTTATTTATGGAGAAAAAAATATCCCACAGTACACCCACCGAGAATTCAAAACATGGCCATCAAGATCTGAACCAAATACACTAGCATTGATCTAAAATGGTTGGGTGTATGTATATATTAAACACAATAATACCCGCGTGATTAACCGTGGTACGCGTAAAACTCCAAATACTCTCAGAATCTTCTGAATATAGCAGTTTTCAAGATGTTTACTGCTCTGGACCAATTACTGTTACTGTCAAAAAATCAACTAATCTAATATACGAACTTTACACTTCTCTGATGAGTAGCTTCTGCTGGAGGTTTTACGTGCGAGAAGAAGAGAGAGGGAAGGTAAAACTTGAAATAAGATGAATTGCGCCAACTATGTCTTCATTATTAACTTTACCTCCCTAACAACGTCGTTACAACATTAACATTTTTATTAATGGAGGAAAAAAAGTTAGGTGGAAGTAAATATGTTCGCTTGTACTACTGCGGAGAGGAACAAGTTACTAAAGACGAGGCAGGACCAGTGAAGGTAAGGACAAGCTTCTGTCAAGATTAGAAGAGCTGTTAGAACGCCTGACTCCTCCCAGAGAGATCAGGGAAAGTTTTATTTGGTTTTTACTGTTCTAGCTTAGATGAGACCGGGTGCACTTTATTTAAACTTCAAACTATCCATCCTGATAAAGTTATATAGGTTATCTTGAATGGCATTTAATGTAACAAGGGCCATAAAATGTTAATAATAAATCTTTCATTAATTTAATATGTAATTTAAGTATCAGCATTAATAAAGTTAGCAATATTTTACTTAAATTCATATAATTGAGTTTGAAATAATTATTTTTATGTAATGAAAGATTTGTATTTCATTAAAAGTCTATATGATTAAACACATTTAGTTAACTACACCCTGTTGTTTAGTAAAGTATTTTAAGGAGTAGGATTTAGGTGAAACATTCTAGTGAGACTAGCTGGAAATAGATCCACTGTCTACTAAGCCCTGACTGTAATTAGTGTGTTTGAAATGTTGTAAGTCAAGTAAGGAAGTCTCCAGGAGTATGGCACCATATTGGACATTCTAGTGGGCCTCACGTGGCCATAAAACTACTGTCTACTATGCCCTGACTGCGATGAGCGTGTTTGAAATGTTGTAAGGCAAGTAAGGAAGTCTCCAGTCATATGGCACCATATTGGACATTCTAGTGGGCCTCACGTGGCCATAAAACTACTGTCTACTAAGCCCTGACTGTAATTAGTGTGTTTGAAATGTTGTAAGGCAAGTAAGGAAGTCTCCAGGAGTAAGAAGCTCTGGCCCGACATGGAGGGGAGGAACTGGGAGATTGAATATGAAAATTTAATAACTTAATGCCACGGAGAGCGCGTGGGAAGAAATGAAGGGGCAGAGGGGAGGGACTAAGTCGCTTCCAATCAGACTCTCCTTTTCTCCTTGCGCTGTTCCCGCAGGGATGGTTAGAAGTCAGGGGGTGGAGTGAACATGGTCGTAAGATGGGAACTAGTTCCAAGTTTTACTTTGCGAGGTAGGACACGAGGTTTGCTTGTTTTAGTTTAGATTTTTTTTAACAAACGTTTTTACACATCTATTTGGAGGTAATGGTGTGCCTTCTTCTCCTTACTATTCTATCATCTGAAAGGTTAGTGGCTCCGCTAAGCTTACGAAAGTGTAAGTTTACTTTTAAAAAAACATTTTTATGTTAAAGCGTACATGAATTTACACTAATCTGGTTTGATTCCCGGCCTCTAGCGTCAGTCAGGAGTACTAATCCTTACAGTTTTCCTAGCGGTCATCAAGTTAAGTAATTCAATTAGTTTTTCTCACCAAGGTTGGTTGCTTTGTTCCCAAGAAAGTGTTCCCCTATCAGTTATGACACCTATATAATAATTTACTATCAAAATACCCGCCTCGGTGGCGTAGTTGGCTAACGCGCCTGTCGTGTTGAGCTCGACTGCTGAGGACGGGGAGATCGAGGTTCGAATCTCGGTCGGGTGAACTGGGGGTGGTTTTTTCTAAATGGTTTTCCACTCTCCCTCTACGCAAATGCGGGTTCACTTCCTTTAATTCAACCTTCCCAATTCCTGATCCATTAGCGTAATTAGTACTTAAAGCGTATAACCCGAACGGGTAGTAAGACGCGGTGCTAAATAATAATAAAATGCTATCAAAATGTTGGGATTGAATGCAAATTCTTGATATTAAATTTGGTTTGACCCTAATGATTTATATATTTAAAAAAGTAGGGTTCGTTCAATACAGGAGCTATAAATTATCTTAACCTAAGACAACAGATCTAAAATAAATCAACTCTATCATTACAAGTCATAATGTTTGTGTAACAGGACACAGATGTACAGTACATGCACGAATAAACAAAATCTAAGTTTGCATTTAACAACGTTCTAGAAAGAACTAAAGCGTGGACAGGTAGTAAGACGCTTTAAACCAAAAAAATATTCACAATGAGAGTTTTTTTATGCATCACGTTTTACTACCCGTTCGGGTTATACGCTCACCGTGGGTGTTTTAAAGTTGAGGAATAGGGGAATAAAATGTTTGATGAGAGACAACCCCTCACGAAGCAATAAATGTGTTGCTGGTATAGTACACGGTGTATGACCAGGAATAAGATAAGGTATAGAATATGGACTAGTCATTTACAAAAATATACAACATATAAGTGATCTAGTTTCCAACTGTTTTCAACTTGAGGTTAAATGAGAAAGCGTTGAAGTATTTCTTCGTCATACTTCTGTTCTGGGAGTATATTAATCCATAGTGGCTGCCATACTATTGGAATCAAACACCAATGATATGCATACTCATACTTTTTTTACTGTGTGAGTCAAAACACCCTAGAGTAAAGGCCATGCTATTTAAAGCGGATATTGTTGACACACCTCCTCGTACTTTAACCAGGCAGATTTGTATTTATCTTCTCATACTTCTGCTTTCCAAGAACAACTATTTAAGAATAGAGGCTATGCAATTTAAACCAGGCAGATTTGAATATACTTCCTCATAATTATTATCTTTGGGTCTAACTAAACAAGAATAGAGGCCAAGCTTTTGAAACCAGGCAGAGTTGGACATACGTTTCATACTTATACTTTATGAGTCCAACTAATCAAGAATTGAGGCCAACCTATTGAAACCAGGCAGAGTTGGACATACGTTTCATACTTATGCTCTATGAGTCCAACTTATCAAGAATGGGGGTCAAGATATTTAAACCAGGCAAAGCTGGACATACGTCTCATACTTCTGCTCTATGAGTCCAACTAATAAAGAATATGGTCCAAACAAGACCTAGCCAGTCTATGGTATATTGTCTGTAATGATACTGTTACATGTATTGATTTATAGGAAGGGATTTCAGCGAACAAGAGCACTGCATCACCACCCATGTCCCTAATGAGTTATGATATTGTAACGTGTTTTGATAGAGAGAGGTGATAGCAGGGAGCAAGAACACTCCACCTCTATCCGAGTCTGTAGCGGTACTGTAACATGTATGGATTGAATAAAGTTGTCCATGTGAGCAAGGACATTCCACCTATACCCGAGTCTGTAGCGGTACTGTAACATCTATGGATTGAATAAAGTTATCCATGTGAGCAAGGAAACCCCACCTTTACCCGAGTCTGTAGCGGTACTGTAACGTGTATTAATAGAATAAAGTTAACCATGTGAGCAAGGGAACTACAGGAGAAAGCGAAAGATGATGAAGGTCCTGAGGCTAAGTTTATGTAAGTAGAAGAGACAGCAACTTAAAATTGAGGTCCACTTCAACCTGGATTTCAATAAACAACCCTCGGCTGACGAAGGTATTTGAGAATATTGCTTGGTGAGTTGAACCTGGGCTGTACGAGTAAAAGCTGTCTCGATATATCCTTCCCTCTACCTCTTTATCCCTCACCCTCAGGGAGTTGAGAGGGTAGGAAGGGGAGAGACCCCCTCTGAGATTTCTCATCTTGGCTTGTTTTTCTCAGAGCTAGCGAAAACACAAGTCGATCTACTTTCATCATTTGCACTTGTCTTAGTGGAAAAATGGACTAAGTTTTTTCTAATATGGGCTCAAGGGAAGACTAAGAATTCATTCAAAGCTTTAATATTATTTGTAACGGATAGTAACTTAATTACCCCTATTAAGTCAAAAAGTAAATATGTGATAACTATTTCCTTATAATTTTTATGACCTTTATTCAAAAATAAAACTACTATTTATTCTTTTGAACATGGATAAAATATGTAGATAAAATATTCCACTATTTTATTTCTCTTTATAATTAATCAAATTGTCTTAGTCATAGATATAATTTCTTCAAAACATTTAGGAACAGAAAATAAGAAAACTCCGCAACACAATATTGAGGTATTTAATTGTTGTTTGGGCCTTTGTGTGGCAGTCACACGTTCAGGTATATGGGATACTATGCTTCCTTAAAAATTTATGCTAGCAACTAGTGACGTAGGCGTACAACCTGAACAGGTAATAAGACGCGGTGATTAATAAAACTAGTGACGTAGGCTCTTTCATCACTGAGTCTTTGAGTCTCACTTAGACGATATTACGGAAGGACTGGGAGTTGTGTTATTTGGACAACCCTCTCACCCCCGGAAGACAGGTAGCATCCAATAAACTAAGGGTAGTATTACACCGCCTTCTTCTTCCTTGAGCTCGGGATCAAGTGGCAACCAGCATCTTCAATTTACTCAGGCCGAGATTCTTTGATTGTCTTCCACAACACGCACTCTCGGCCACCATTTCGGACCATATTATCCTGTTCGTATATAGCCTATAGTCTCTTGTTTCTTCACCACTGTCCCAGACCATATTATATTGTTTCTCTCGTACCATCTCAAACCATATTCTCCTGTTCCTCTAGTATCATCCCAGACCATATTATAATGTTCCTCTAGTACCATCCCAGACCATATTATACTGTTTCTCTAGTACAATCCCAAACCATATTCTCCTATTCCTCTAATACCATCCCAGGCCATATTCTCCTATTCCTCTAGTACCATCCCAGACCATATTATAATGTTCCTCTAGTACCATCCCAGACCATATTATATTGTTTCTCTAGTACCATCCCAAACCATATTCTCCTATTCCTCTAGTACCATCCCAGACCATATTCTCCTATTCCTCTAGTACCATCCCAGACCATATTATAATGTTCCTCTAGTACCATCCCAGACCATATTCTCCTGTTCCTCTAGCACCATCCCAGACAATATTCTCCAATTCCTCAAGTACCATCCTAAACCATATTCTCCTGTTCATCTTCGTTTCATGAAAGTTGTTTCCAATTAACTTGACAAAAGAGGAAGTTGAATGTCAATTCGCATCGTTTGCTTCAAGTGTTTTGAGACCTTCAGTGGTGTCTTGTGGTGTTTTTAAACGTGAGTGCATGGCTTGCCAATAACACTTGTCTCCGTTCACTCATACTTAGTGCAAAGATAATAAGATTCACGTGGTTGGACATTGAAATTGCAATGAACGTTTGTGATTCGAATTTTCACGAAAGTAAATTATTGAGTGTAAGGTACCAATCAACGAATACCTCTACCTGACAGTACTCCACAAACTTTACTCAAGTTTCTTAACATCTTGTAGAGTTTATGACTTTATCTATCCATGTTTAAAATGTGTCTCTCACAGACACCCCCTCCCCCTCTGTTCATGTTGAACAGGTGCTGCCTACTAACTACTCTTAACATGTGTTTATAGCAGACAATATGCTCCCTATCCATGTTGACCATTGTGTTGTGATTGTCCTAGACTCAACCCTTTAGTATTTAAATTGTAGGTTTTGTCCCCATACTCCACTCCTTGCTATGTTGAACTGGTTACGTTTGTCCCAGTTGACACCTCATTTCCTATATTGAACTTGTGTTTGTTCCAGGTAACACCCCTTGTTGTATTGAGCTTATTGTGTTTGTTCCAGGTGACACCCCTTTGCTATATTGAATTGGTTTTGTCCATCCCAGGTGACACCCTTTTGCTATATTGAACTGGCTGTGTTTGTTCCAGGCAACACCCTCTTGTTGTGTTGATCTTGTATCTGGTTCCAGGTAACACCCCATTGCTATATTGAATTGGGTTTGTTTGTTCCAGGTAACACCTTCTTGCTATATTGAATTGGTTTTGTCCATCCCAGGTGACACCCTTTTGCTATATTGAACTGGCTGTGTTTGTTCCAGGCGACACTCTCTTGTTGTGTTGATCTTGTGCTGGTTCCAGGTAACACCCCATTGCTATATTGAATTGGGTTTGTTTGTTCCAGGTAACACCTTCTTGCTATATTGAATTGGTTTTGTTTGTTCCAGGTGAGACCCCTTTATATATTTAATTGGTTTTGTTTGTTCTAGGTGACACCCTCTCGTTGTTTTGGGCTTGTTTTGTTTGCCCCGTATGCTGACCCCTAACCAATTTGAGCTTAATTTGTTTGTCACAGGTGCTGACCGTTCGTCCCTATCAGCGTTGAACTCTTACCGCACAGGCTCGGATACTGAGGAGGCCAATACCACCGATAACCCCACAACCCCGTTCCCCACCCCTCCCCCTACGTGCGCCTCTCCCACTATGTACCATCATCCCTTGCCCCACTCACCCCAACTCGCGGGGCACCGCCAGGCGTCCCCCTATCCGATAGAGTCTACCAACCTCTCGGGAAACTCCACCCCCACCAACACCGCACCACCACCTCCCAGGTACCCAGCGACCTCCTCAACGAGACACCACCATCACCACTATGGCCACAGTAAGAAGGCCCCGGCCACGACTTTAGTGGCAGCCCGTGCGAGCGACGCCAGCGCCGGTTCCAAGGCCGCGTCGCGCGTCCAAGGCCGCGTCGCGCGACCACCATCAACAGCAGCCGCAATACTCGTCGTCGGCCGGTAACTCGGGGACGTTGGGTAGCCGGGGCCGCGTCTCGGCCGGCACCCGTAGGGTGGCATCGCAGAGTGGCGTCACCACCATGACATCATCGTCGTCCAGCTCATCCACGGCGTCGTCTGGGTCAGATAACGTGTCTGACACGACGTACCCTGAGGTGGATGGCGTCAAGGACAACAGGAGGCTGCACATGGAAAATGGTGAGTACGTTTGGAGACAGAGCTGACCTTTCTATGGGAAATAATATATTGAAACACAATTTAGAAGCATTTTATAACATTCTTAGCCAAACATTGTATATCATTGAATAAGAGTATGGGTTCATAAATGCTTTGACTATAATATGGAAGTATTAACATATTTGATTCTCAGCAGAACCGACGCTAGTGACCAGTGATGGTCTTTGGAGTGAGTAATCTGTACGGTCATACAGGGAGTTGGGTGGGCATGGTGCCAAACCGGCAGGAATTAAAATCCAGTAGGAACACCGGACTGTGGACACCCCCTTATTTACACTTACCAATCAATTCTAAAAACATTCTACACTCTGGGTCTGGAACCTGGACAATCCTGTCTCTGATCCCCTCTCTATGCCCAGTTAATCAACAAAAATTCCAAGCAAATTCCAGGAAAATAAATTGGTGAAATCCAGGTACACACTTTATTGCATAATCTATAAAACAGGCCATCATGAAAAATATTTGGACAAAACTCACTTTCCATTACTAAGCTCCAAAATATTGATCTCTCGTCTGCCTTCTCATTCATAAATTCGCCATCAACTACCTGTGAGCTGCTTTGGTGGTCTTAATTTACAGTTTATTGTGTAACTTAGGTCTATTTGTAAATCATTATAATTTAAAATGATTTGCTAAGATTCGGATTCGAGATTCGGATTCGAGAAATAGTGGATTCGACAATCTCTAGTTTATTGTCTTTTCTAAAACTTAAAATTGTCACCCTCATATCTTTATCTAGAGTATATAATGAGAAAATGGTACGTGTAGGCAAATGTAAATGGCGAGAAAATGGTACTAGTAGATAGAGGTAGATGACGATAAAATGGTACTAGCAGGCAGAGGTAGATGACGAAAATGGTACCTGAAGGCAGAGGTAGATGGCTAGTTACTGATACTAGTAGACAAAGGTAGATGAAGAGAAAATGGTACTAGTAGGCAGGATTAGATGACGAGAATATGATACTAGTAGGCAGAGGTAGATTACGAGAAAATGGTACTAGTAGGCAGAGGTAGATTACGAGAAAATGGTATTAGTAGACAAACGTAGATGACAATAAACTGCTAATGTTAATACTCAAACATTGATGTGCTAATTTTTTTTATCAATCCTCTCATCCAATGTGTATACTAAATTCGTATTTTATATGATTAATTATCGATTCAGTCAAGACACCAGAAATAATGTTTTCCTCCCCTTCAATAAGATCCGTGTAGGTTAAATTCTCGTTCATTTTTGAGTCCAGACCAACTTTAACTCAGCTGGTCAGGAATATATATACCTATTTAAGAGCCATGGGTTCACCTACCGAAAACATATTACTTTGAAATATTCTGTTGTTTTTTTTTTGTTCGGTTAAGCTGTACATTATTGGTCTTTGGTCCGGTTGTTTAGTTAGATTATCCTACATTTCTTGTAGAATATAAAGATATTTAACTTATTCCAAATATAAATCAGGTGCAGATTTGTGACCTTGAAACTTTTTATAAATAATGTATTTGGGCCCAATCTAGAGCTAAGAATTTTGGGTTGGTACAGTACCTCTGGATGGATCTGATCGAGATATTTACAATCTGATAGCCACGTTATTTTAATCATTGAGCTCTTCCTAAACACAACTGCTGACAAATTAATCAAAGTTTATCGACGCTAAACGAGTCTCTTTATATTTTGCAAAGTTCCTTTATCCTCAGCCACACTCCAACGCAAAGTTGTTGGTACACGCACTCTCGATTTCCCGGAGAGAAAACTCCGGTGGAAAGTAATTATAATAAAAAAAACAGACACGAAGAGAGGGGAAGTGATGTTGCCAGTTCAGAGGGAATAATGGGAAGGTAAGCGAGGAGGATTGGTGGAGGCCTTCACTTGTTACTCGCTAGAGTTTAAAGCTCCCCTCTAACCCTTCTCTCATCTGTTCCGAATCAATTTGGTGGATGGGGGTGGGAAGGGGTTATTTCACCCGTCTTCTGCCCTTGCCCTTCTCGGAGTTCTTAATTGTAATTCCGTAAGCTTGGAGGGTGTCTCTGCTTTGTCAATCAATATCTACTTAGCTGGTTCTAATCCATCTTGTGGAGTGCCCTCCTCTGGAACAGAACTCGAGACAACACTGGCACACGCTGGACCGGGAAGTACTGGTTCTATACTAGCATTATGTGTACCAACGGTTGTTTGAGGCTAGGTGAGTGATTATAGCTCCTGACTGTGATCTTGGAGGTACTGGTTCCATACCAGCATTATTTTTACCAACGGTTGTTTGAGGCTAGGTGAGTGATTATAGCTCCTGACTGTGATCTTGGAGGTACTGGTTCCATACCAGCATTATTTTTAACAACGGTTGTTTGGGGCTAGGTGAGTGATTATCATTCCTGACTGTGATCTTGGAGGTACTGGTTCCATACCAGCATTATTTGTACCAACGGTTGTTTGGGGCTAGGTGAGTGATTATCATTCCTGACTGTGATCTTGGAGGTACTAGTTCCATACCAGCATTATTTTTACCAATGGTTGTTTGGGGCTAGGTGAGTGATTATAGCTCTTGACTGTGATCTTGGAGGAACTGGTTCCATACCATCATTATTTGTAACAGTATGGGTTTCCCCTGTTGCCTATACTTTCTCACTTGCCAATAGAGCTATTGACAAGTAGAGGAAGCTTTGGCTGATTTGTTATGCGAGTTACAGGTTGTTGTCACAGACCCTTATCTTCGTTGCATGATCTTAACATTACATGACTTGGTAAATTTGATTTAATTATACATAATACATGTTTTGAGATTGTTTGTAGCCCGACTCAGGATGTCCACCTTTGACAGAAGCGTCAAGCTAGGTCACCTGCGAAAGGGCTGTATTGCTTTGTGAGTTACAGGCAGCAGTCGCTAGCCTTTATCCTCATGATATGAGGGTGAAAACAGTGAATGTGTGAAACTATATACTTAATGAAGAGATGAAATTGATTGTGAGATTGTGAATGATTATCTGAAAAAGAATACTTAGTAAATTAGTCTATAACACACTTTATGAATGGTGGAATTGATTGTGAAGTTGTGAGTGATATATATATTTATTTATTTATTTTTCTCCTATTCTCTCTCTACTCCAGCCTTGGGCGTTTGTAAGGTCTTTGTTCGTGTGGATCGTAGTTACCCAGTGCGTGTATGATGGGATTCTCGTATGCTTCAGTCTGTTTATAGAATTTTTCTCTTCTTTCCTTAAATATTTCAGGGAATGTTTTGCTCTTGGTTATTGCGTGAAGGTGATCAGTTCTTGTTCTTATGTCCGTTCCAGTTATAAGTCTGAGTATTTTGTTATGTACTGTTTGTAGCTTGTTGATGTGGGTCTTTGCTGCGTAACCCCATCCTACGCAGTCCGTAGAGGATAATGGGCTGAATTATACCTTTGTAGATGGTTAACTTTGCTTGTTGACTGAGTTGATGTCCTTTGAGGAGTGGGTAAAGCTGGATGAAAATTGTACTCGCAGCTTTCTTAGTTTTGTCTCTGTGTTTTGCCCAGGTGAGTTTTCTGTCAATAGTTATTCCGGGGTACTTGGATTCGTTTTGGAATGGTATTTCTTCTTGGAAGTGGGTGAAGTTTTCAGGTGGTAATTGTCTTCTCCTGGTTACTACCAGAGCCTCGGACTTGGCGGTATTAACTTTTACTCTCAATTTTGCGAGCCAGGTCTCGAGTGTTTTGAGGAATCTTTGGAGTTATAATGATGCGTAATTTATGTTTCTGTCTCTGGTATAACTCAGTGTGTCATCTGCGAACATTCTTACTGACATTTTTGGATGAGTTTGGATGTCTGCAACGTACAGATTGAATAGATAAGGTGCCAGAACTGATCCTTGCGGTACTCCTGATTTTACCTGCACCCTTTGGGAAAGTGAACCCTCAATAGAGACTTGAAAGTCTTTGTCTTCTAAGTAACTTTTTATAAGTATGATGTCTCCTAGTGGGAAGTCGTACTGTATCATTTTGTGTAGTAGACCATAGTGCCATACTTTATCAAAGGCCTTTTCAACATCGAGGAATATTGCGAGCAGGTATTCTCTTCTGTTGAAACTTTCAGTGGCATCCTCAATGAAGTTGAGTACCGGATGAATTGTCGAGTGATGTTTTTTAAAGCCAAATTGCAGATCGGGGATTGTTTTGTTTGTTTCTGTAAATTGTTTTAGTCTTTTTAGTATTAGAGATTCAAAAAGTTTGCCAGTTGTGTTGAGTAGGCTTAGTAGTCGTCTGTTCTGTGGGAATATGCTATTTTTACATGGTTTTGGTATGCTTATTACTTTGGCCTTTTTCCAAGATTTTGGGAAGTAAACTAGTTTAAGGGAGGCGTTTAGTATTTGTGGGAGTAGAGCTATTGCGTTGTATGGTAAGTTTTTTAACGTCTCGTTTTTGATACCGTCTATTCCTGGAGTCTTATTTGGTCGGAGAGAATTAATAGTGTCTTGGAGTTCCTCTTCCGTGATTGGGGCCGGCGTCTCAGTTATTGGTCTGTCCATGTAGGTGTTTACCCTTCTGATGACGTCTCTGTTGAATTATACTTCCTGCACTAGGTTAGGTTGAAATTGTTACTCTAGAGTTGCCGCTATTGCGTTGGCCTTGTCTATGCTGGTATAGACCATCCCTTGTTGCCCATGTATGGCTGGAGTGCCCGCTTTTTTTGCAGCCCCTTTTAAAAATTATGTTAATGTCCATGTTTTCCGTAAGCTAGTTGCAGTGTCCATAGCAAAATTATTCCATTTGGTTCTTCTGATGTTATTGACAGTCCTTTTCACCTGTGCTTTGAGTCGGTTGTAATTAGTTCTTTCTTGTGGCGTTCGTAACCTCTGCCAGTCCCTGCGTGCTTCCCTTTTTTGGGCTATCAGGAAGTTAAGTTCGGGCTGGTCCATCCTTATGTTTTGTTGTTTCCGGGAGGTCACGGTGTGCAGCTCATAAGCTTCTTGAATTGTCATTTGGAGTATGTTTATGTCCGCGTCTATGTCTTCCTCAGTTTCAATTTCTAAATTTCTTGGAATGGTTTCTTGGAGGTTGGATTTGAATTTCGTCCAGTCCGTTGTCTTTATATTTGGTTTGTGCCAGTTGGTTTGGAGTTAAGTGTCGACGTCCCATTCACAGAGCACAGGGTTGTGGTCAGAGTCAAGTTCTTAAAGTACTGTTAAGGATTCAGTTGTTATTTTCAGTTAGTCAATATTATGTACAGAACGCCTGGTCTGTGAACGTGATTTCCGGGATAGAAAGTCGGTGATTCCGGAGCTAATACGTTGTAATCTGTCTCTGTTGCATGTTCCTCTAATATTCGTCCATTTCTGTTGGTCATCCGGCTGTTCCATAGAGTATTTTTTCTGTTAGGGTCTCATCCTACTAGGAAGTGGTTGTCTGTCGTTACGTTATCAAGGTCAGTTTTGAGAAGCATCTTTGTTGGAGGGTTGTAAGCGGCCACAAAGTTGATATGACCGTTTTTGGTGTTGACTGTTACAGTTGTAGCCTCGAGGTTTTCTGAATCAGTAATGTTTGTCCTGTAGTGTGGTAGAAAATATGTTATGAAAACATCTGTACCACCCCCCACCCCCTGATTTCGTGTACTTTGTCCGTTATGTATATGTTATATCCTGTGATATTGAATCGTTTATCTGTGGCTAAGTGTGTTTCACCTATGAGTGTCAGGTCAATTCCGTAGGTTTATAGTAGTTCTTCGAATTCATGGTTCTGTTGTAACATTCCATTGGCGTTCCAAATGAGGATTCTAAGCTGGTTAATTATTTTTGTTTGGTTTTGATTCAACATTGTCATTAAAATAGAAGTCGGTGGCTGCTTCGATTAGAATCATAAGTTTTGTTGTTTTGTCCTCTGCCTGTCTGATTTTAGCTAAGTAAGGTTTGAAATGTTTGATCAGTCCACATATGTTAATATATTTAAAAATGGATACTATTTCTTTGAAGTCAAATGGGGTGGATGGATTGTATGAAGTGGATTGTTCCTGTTCTCTTGTCTGATGTGAGGTGATCCGTCTTTTCATTAGGGTATCTCTGTACGATCGTGGTGTTGTGGTAGAGTTGATGGTTGTTACTGGTTTGTGGGGTAGTGGAGGGAAGAAGATCCCAGATGTAGTCTCCGTTTGCGTAAATAGTTTCTCTTGTTTCTGTTGTCTTTGTTCAATTTTTTTTTTCAACCATTTTCAAGTATTCCGGGCATTTGGAGTAGTTGGCAGTATGTTTTCCTCCACAGTTAACACAGTTTGCTGTCGTTGTGTTGTCTTTTTTCCAATAATCCAAAGTCAGATGTGGCATCAGGCATTTGACGCATCTCTGATTGTTAGAGCAGTTGTTCTTGGTATGTCCAAACTTCTGACTCCTGTGGCACTGCAGAATGTGATTTTGTGTCTGCACATAGTGTTCTATTTTAACTCTTGTATTATTTATCGAAGTCTCTTGGAACAATTTGAAATTCTTGTCTGTTCTCGCTAGAGTACAGACGAAGATTGGGAGCAGTTTTATGCTGTCCTGCAAGTTGTTTTCTGACTGTGTCCTTGTGGTAAATTGTCGCACGTCTGTTGCTGCGTAACCTAGTGCTAGTATCTCCTCTTTGATGTCTTCTACCGGCATGTTCAGTGGTAGTCCCTTAATCACAACTTTAAGGGGTTTGTCTCTTGGCAATGTGTAGGTGTGGTATCCCTGTCCTGATTTTTTGAGAAGGGCTTGTATACCCTTAAAGTCTTTTAGCGTTGTCGTGTGTATTTTCAGACCATATTTAATATAAAATACCTTGAAGGTCCCTACCATATCTGTTCTCATTGTCTTGACAATTTTTTTATCGTTCGCTGTCCCTTCAATGACAATCGGTGGTAATTTAGTCTTAGAATTTTGAGTTGCAGTGTTGCTTTCCCTAGAGCTTGCATTCGTTACATCTATAGTTTCCATGGGTTCTTCGTGGTCTGAGAGTGTCTCGAATTGGTTATTAACTTTGACCGCCTTAGGTTTGTCCTCTACGGCTTTAAATAATAGTTTCCTCTTTAGAACAGTTGCTGCAACGAATTCGTTGTCACCCGTTTCTACGTCTAATTGCTCTACGTCAATATCCTCGTCAAGATACCTGGACCAGTCCTGAGTCAAATGCCTCTTCTGGTGTATACGTTCATTTTCTGTGAGTTTGTCCATTTTGTTTATTGTTGGCCCTGAAAAGGGCTGACAATGGCTTACTGTGTTTTTGTTATTTAGTTAGTTTTTTGTTTGTAACCAGTCTCAAAGGTATAGTCTGTCAATGTTAGGTTCAATTGTAGAATGCTCACCGTTTATCAATCGATGACCTCCTAGAGCTGAAGGTAAAGTTATCGGGTTTACCGTTTGATCGGATAAGGCCCGAGCCTCCGCTGAGTTGTCCTGATTGACCTCGCTCGTAAGCCGTCCTAGAGCTTTGAATCCACTATAATAACACAATATAACAGTATCACTGTCTAAGCGCAACTCTCGATATCCTCGATCTCGATCTCGATCGTAAAATAACGCAGCAATGAAAGCTGCGAGATGTAAAAACCTCGATCTTGATCGATCTATTTGTACCTTCCTTCCTTGTTTGCCTGTCTACCAGCTCTGATGTGTCAGAAGCGACCCTCAGAGAAGGTAGTTGGCTTGTTAATACCTAAGAGTACCGATCTGCTGTCACAGACCATAACCTCTTTTTATGAAAGTGTTTATTGATTGTGGAAGGCAAATGGAGTTTGGGAAGGCAGTTGTGAGTTGGAGAGCGTGTTCTGTTGTGAAGTAACTATATAGAGCCCTAGTACACTGTGATGGTAAAAACAAGTGTAGTCAGGCCCTATGTGTAGGTTAGGGTGTGTGAATTCTCAATGAGCTGAAATAAAGCACAAAATCAATGTTAGACACTAAGTGAGGGATGAATGAGTGATTGCGAATTTGTGAAAAATAATTGCTTGACCTTTGTCAAGTTGGCTAGCGTGGATGGATTAGTTTAGGACATAGGTGATGGGCATTAGGACAGGCTAGTTGTGGATTTGTAGAGCTGGGTAGGGATCTTCTACTCCAGTCTTGGCTTTTTGCATTTCCTGGGTTCTCGGGGGTCGTACTTGCCCAAGGTTTCTGACTATTTCGTTTTCCTCTAGCAGTATGGTCTTGCTGTAGAAGCTTCTGTCTCGGTCTTCGTATAGCTCTCTCTTAGGGTCTTGGTCCCAGTCTCTGCATGGATGAACGCGTTGTTTGTTCTTGTTGTTACTCCAAGTATACTTCGGATTACTCTGTTTTGGATCACTTGTAGTTGAGTTAATACTTTTGGAGCAGCATAGCTCCACGCTTCACATCTATTTGTACCAGCGGTTTTTTTTTTGTTGGTAAAATAATATCTATTTGAACGCTTATCAAACTCTCCAATAAAGGGCCACGGTGATAGTTTCCAGACCTTTACAATAACGGAACACGCTGATACTTCCCCAACCTTTCCAATAAAGGGACAGGGTGATAGTTTCCCATTATTTCAATTAAAATAATACTGGACGCTGATAGTTTATTGATTCACTCTTGTATGTACAGGTATTATGAACTAAAGAGAGGTGAGCTTATAATCGAGGATGATTTATTGGATTAGAGAAAGTCTATTACTAGCCCCCAGTACGAGTTGACAATGAGACTGGTACATTTATTCATTAGTCTATAGCTCTGGTACAAAAAAAATGAGGTTAAGCTGTTGTAGATAGCACTAAAGATCTAATTTGCAGTACGAGGAATCTCCAGGGAGATACTGTTGGAGTGGTTGACTCTGATTCGAGAAGAGTGTGGTCAGCTACCCATAAAGTTAACCCCAGCATTAACCACATATTAAAATAAAATTTTATCACCGAAAGCCATACGTTTGTTTTTTTGTATTTTTTCATGGTTTAAAATTTGAGATTCTCTCATTGGTGAACGCCTCTGATTAAAATCCCTATAGAAGTTTTCAAGTGGCTGAAACTTTCGAATGTTTCAGAGGCCAATTCATATTAGTAAGTTTCAGGTGTTTCCACTCGGTTGTTTCAAGACCTTGCATGCAAGACCGATGTGTTTTAATCAGCAAGAAATACAATATTTGCCATAGAAACCTCATTTAAATATTTAGAAATGTAAACCATATTAATTAGAAACAGTCCCTTACAAAATGAATTCCGCGAGCTTTAGCTCTTTATAAATCCTTTGCCTGGGGAAGATAAATACATTGGGAAGAGATGTAGGTAGCTTCTCTCTGGCTCGTGGGCGATGCTAAATTCAATCTCCAACATAACCGAATCTCTTTAATCCTATCCCGCTAAAAACGGTCCCGCCTAATGGAGCCAAAAACAATTTCACTCCAGAAAAGCCCTTTTCATCGGCCTCTACCCGCCGCTAATTTTAACTTTCTCCGAAACTCCCATCCCACAATAATCTACTTAAAACTGAGTCAATGATCAGATGACGGAGGGAAAAGAGGGGTGGGGGTTGTATATCTCGCCCTCCACTTGATGAAGGGGCAGGTATGTGTGCCAGATCGCACTATACCATGAGAGGCAAACCGTGTTTAGGTTAAGTGGTGTTAACCGGATTTCGGGGTCATGCTCCGGCCACCCTTACCGCCTTCCTCTCACTTTTACAAAATAGCTCCCTTCTATTTTCAAGCAACGAGTTTAGCCTGTAAAGTCGATAGGAAGGGTTTCAGGTCAACTCGAGCTGACGTCTCGGCACTCGTCCGACACTGCCTAGGGCAGACGCTACCATTTAAATAATTGGAACGTCACCTGGAATAACGTCTTAAGGGACATTCTCCCTTGGAATTTGTTGTAAATACCACTTTTATAAAACCTCATCGCACTATTGTTCTGAACATCAAAATAGGTTTGTTAATCAAAAGTCAATCACTCCTATATAGGATGTATTTGTGATTTTTGTAATAACGTGGTAAGAAGGTCAATTTCTTGCAGTTACAGCAAAGAATAAAAATGCTTTCATATATCCATGTGGCTAATCATATGATCTATAACTGCCATAATTTTTTTCACCACATCATACTGTCCGTTCGGGCTGTACGTAAACATTAATTATTCAATGAAAAAGAAACAAAAATGTAGAATGTTAGTGTAAATGTACACAAATTTGTGTGGAGGGAGAATGTAAAAAATTGAGAAAAAAAACACCCTCAGTACACCCAATCGATATTAAAACTTCAATCTCCCTTTCACTGGCAATCTAGAGAAACGCGCTAAGGTGGAACCCCACTGTAGCGCGCCTCCACCGGTGGATAGGATTCGGTGGAAAGAATAAATCTTGTAGAGGTGAAAGTTTGTCGGATTGCCATGCTCCTGTGTGCGTGTATTGCACTGCACTGCACCGCGTGGCCTGACAGTATATCGGGGATATTTGGCCTGGTTCGTTTGTTGTCGGGTTTGCCATCATAGCGATTACAAATACATTGATGGAAGGAAGTCAATTGAGTTCATACTTATACCATTGTTGGGTTAAATAACCATTTAAGATGTTCGATTAAGAGAAACTGGAAATATAACCCTAATGGGTTGTGATAAACGATCAGGGCTAGTTTCTGAATTATTTTTACGCTCACAAAGTTGTAAATTCACCTTCATTTACAATACAATAGTCTTACATCTATCGCGTATCCGGAAACATTGATGTTTTTAAAAAAATGTTTCTTTTTACGTTTCAACCTCTCCCCACAATATTATTATTATTAGCACCGTGTCTTACTACCCGTTTGGGTTATACGCACTTACACTAATGTGTAATGGTAGGGTGATTGTGAGATGAAATGAACGACCTACAGTTTAACGTGGAATCCGAACCACGGTAGAGGCCTGGAATTCCCCACATTCACAAGTTGTGACTAATACACGTCTTGTCAGAGGTGAAGGAATGATTTGGAAATCATATAAATCTGTGCCGGAACCGAGGATTGAACCCCGGACCCCCAGCACAAAAGTCTGACACCTTACCCTTAGACCACCAGGTCACTCTCTCCCCACAATAAATATACAACTACTCTTCAATAATAGAACTAAGGTTGCACGCGTTTATGCCGTGAGAGTTATTGAATCACGGTGCAGCAGTTTGGACCTCTGGTCTAAGCCATTCAACGACAAATGCAGGCAACTGTCACTATCAAAGATAGTATCAATACTAATAATCTTGTAACATATTTTTAATATTAACAGCATTTTTTTTACGGTGCTTCCTATCACGTTTTTTGCTGAGGCTACGGAGTCGTCCTTAGGGTAAAAGTAAAATGGTCTCACAGGGTTAAGAATATAATATGTTCATCTCTTCATGGGATTTTTTTTTTTAACTTTCAGAAAATATTTATAACTACACGCAATAAAATTTAAGGGAGATAAAGAAAACTATTTGCTTTGACCAGTTTCGTACTGCCATAATCTAAAACTGGCCAGTCAAAGCCTGACCACCTGGTCATTTATTATATAGTTTGTGTTTTGGCTAATTTAGGTGGCCAAAGCTAGAAGTGACCGGTGATTTCACGAACAAACCTAATCTTCGTGTTTTGGAAGTGACACATATACGAATAATTATATATATATATATATATATATGCGTATTCATTTATATACTTACATTCATTAATGTTTCCAGCCTGTGGCCTGGGTGTTTTATCTTCCACTACCGGCTTGCTAGGCCTGTCGTAGCTTCATATAGCTTAAAAATCTAACTTACGATTAGAACAGGCACAACATCCAGTCCCCAGACGTTGATTCATCACTGTGAAAGGACAGACCCACATTTCACCAATGACAAATTTTTCGGTCATGCCGGGACCCTTAACTCAGTATACATAAATGCTACCGACTAAGCTAAGATATAAAATTCATATATATTATATATGTATACAATATATGTATATGACATATACTATATATGTGTAATTATAAGATATATGTTAATTAATGATTTAAGTATTTTAAAGTTTTGATCTTGATTGCAAAGCTATCGAAACGACAAAAAAAAAATGGATCGTTAAGTTAATCGTTTTGTTAGATGATTCTCTTCGAAATTAAACAATATTTTCTTAATTATAATTTTAGGTCCGATCCTAGAAAATTAAGTTTTTATTAGTTATTTATTTGTTTATGCACGGCTTTTATTTCAATATTCTATGTAGTTACTAACATGTTGTTTTGAATCCCTGTTGGCACACTGTGACAAAAACTATAATTAAAAGAACATAAATTTGACTAACTGGGCAACAGGATATAATATACGTTTACCATTAACCTAGACTGGATATCATCGCTGAGGGAACTGCATGGTTACTATTGGGAGACAGCGTCACCATTCTCTCGTTTTCGCGTGGTCAATTTCTCCTCAAATATAAAACATGTTTTGCAACGCTAATTAGTCAAGGTTGCCAGTATACTGTTTTTACCCATGCATTTATTATCTTCAGACATAACTGGAAGCGAGAAGATGTAACAACAGTTAACCGAGAGAGAGCTAAGATAAAGATTTTCTTCGTAAGACTTGCAACTCTCTCAGCAATGATATTAGGTGTACATGAATTGTGGAACAACTCATCCAAGGTTGGTAATACATATACATGAACTTCGGAGTAAAAATTAAATTCATAATGACTTTGTTCAAAATGAAAAATGGAGTTTAGGTTAGTTTAGGTTAAGGGCTTAGGAGTTGAATGGCATCAGAGTTTGTTACGGAATGGAAAATGTAGGTTAAGCTAGGTTAGGCTAGGGGTTAGGAGGAGAATGGGAGTACAGTTTGTTCCAAAATGCATGTGCACCGGATGACAGGTATACTTTATTCCGCAATTCGAGTGCTCTCAGCTATTCATACCTAGCCTGCCCGGTAAATTCTCGCCATGTATAGTCTTGCTTATAAGATCCTAGTCTTGCCGTGTAATGCTCTCAATGCATAGTATTACCAGACCCGTCCTCGACTGCAGTATGTCTGCTAATGACGGAATCATTCTCTAGACTTTGAAATATCTGCATCGATTTTGTAATAAGATTGGATTAAAATCCCAATTTTTTTTTTTTATCAAATGTGGTTGATGCGACTAGACGGCGCTTTGTTTCAGTACCACTCCCATACCACAGCTGCTTCTCACCCCCGTCACTAGGGGCGCCACAGTAAAGTTGTGCTAATACATTTAACACCGTTCCTCTTAACATTAAATAATTAGGTTGGAATAGGATTAACGACAAGTTGGGAACTAGGTATGACGGGAGAGGGGCGAGACCTGTGAGATGGTTGGTAGATCCTTTTCAAGGGAACTGCTTCAAATAGAACACTAGTTCCACGACATTGTATGAACGCGAAATATTCTTAAATTATATATCTCAATAAACTAACAATAAGTTTTCATGAATAACTATTTCTCCATACGGTGATACATATAATTAGATATTGGATATAGTATACATACAGATCTACGCACGACACATGGATTGCTGTAAGTGCAATACTTTAAAGCTGTACGCGGGATGGTGACGAAGAATATATGTTGAGAGATAACACTAATGTTGGTTTTCCTCACACCGGGACAATCCTGTTAAAGGGTGAAAGAGATACCGGCAGATTTTGGGGAATACACACTCATAACGAAATATTTTCAACTCAAGGTGTGTTTAGTTAACAATTAATCTTGACCCTCATAATTATTCCATCAGGTAAAAAAAAACCACTGTGGACACGTGGACTAAATTTCAAGCTCATATAGTTGGATGTGTTGAGGACAGGGAGGTCATAGATCGAATCCCTGCTGAATTTAATGAGGGGTGAAACGTCCTGAATAGTTTCCTATTCTAAACGGACGAAAATTCGGATGCATTTTCTCTTAATTCTTACTTCCTCATCATTAATCACATAAATACATCCAGCCCGTATGGTTAGAAGGAGGGGTGACAAAAAGTAGATGTACGAAAGTAAATAGCAGTGATCTTGATTGAGTAAATTAATTTGTTGAATTTGGTTTGTACGAAAATTTGTCTTTCCTTTCTACCAACTATAAATTTTGATTTTCTTTCTCAAACTCTCTTAACAGCGATGTGACTTGCTTCGGTAGCTGCATGGTCAAAGACGTCAGTCTCACATTAGATCAGACTGGCAATGATGAGGATATCGGGTTTCGAATCAAATGATGTGCATTATAATAGGTTGTTAATATTTATTTTTCATACATTTTATAAATTAAAAATACTTTAATCCATATTTAAATCAAATATTTATATTTATAAAGCATCTATGCTATTCTGATCCATCGCAAACTCCTCTGGTAGTCACGACCCACAGGCTGAGAATTATTGATAATATGCATAGGAACAAAATATATCTCTAAGTTTGTAGTTCAATTCTTCTATCTACTTGTCCATAAAGTGTGTATGTCTGCTTACTAAAGGAAAGGGGTAAAGGTGGTAAAAACCCAGCTTGCTGACCCTTATCTTCTCGCAGACAACTGTCATCTTACCCCCGCCCTTTACCCTCCCATTCAAAACAATTAAGATTATTTGGTTTAAAATGATAAGGGCCGGACTAATCCTAACTATTTATTAGAAAATTATGTTTTCACGTTTACATTTGTTTTTCTTATCACGTTAGTCACAGAGGAAATAAAATCATCACAAGAGACAATATTATTTATGTAACGACTTTAGTAAAATTTCATTTCAAGATACACAGTAGTTTCAGATCACTTAAGTTGGCCCCCCACCCCATAAAAATTAAAATTTAAATGTACCACCGTTTTGCACCTGTTTTGCACCCAAGTATTACGTTTTGCACCCTAACCCAAGAGATGGTACGACTGTTTATGTTAAGGGGGGGCCAAGTTAAGGGTAGCCCCCCTACTATCAAAATGTTGGATTTTTTCATGCCATCTTAAAAGTACTGTCTTGCACCGTTTTGCATCCAAGTATGGCGTTTTTCACCCTAATAGATTAGTGAGAAAAAAATATTTAATATAAAAAAAATTAAGTCCTTGGACCTTCCCTCAAGCCCCCACACCCTCAAATTAAGAATGTAAATATACCATCGTTTTCTACATATTTAGCACCGTATCGTATCTGGGGTTAGGGTGCAAAACGTAATACTTGGGTGCAAAATGGTGGGGTATTTAAATTTTAATTTTGAGTGATATATTAGTTTCCTTGCAAGAGCTTTGTTTGTAAAAAGTTGTGAAATTGTGGCACTAGTAGTATCTCATAATTTATAAATAAAAATTAATATGGAGGAGCTTATAAAATAAAACATGTCTAAAACATAGTGTATAGCCTACTTCCGGCACATTTATCTAAATACAAGATAGTAAATATTTAATATTTGAAAATTAACTAATTTTGCTAAGATAAATTAAACACAATATTTTTTAAACCAAATATTCCCTTAACATTTTTACCTTCTCGTGACCTTTCAGAAAAAAGAAGTAATGTGTTCGTAAAAAAATTAATTTGAGATTTTGAAGGATATCGACGTTTTTTGATCCCTAAATCCTAAAAAGTTGTTTTCATTATGTCGTCTGTTTGTATCCGTTTGTCCGTATCTAGGCCTTGAGTCTAAGTCATTTTACTGATTGGGATAGAATTTGGTGATTAAGGTTTTCATAAGGTTCACCAGAAGTGTCTTTGGAAATATACATCCAAACTTAAAATTAATGGCAGTTTGCTTAAGAGCGAAAAGAGAAAAAAATTGTTTTTCTTGAAATTGGCTCTAAAGAGCTTGATTGAAATTCAGATATAGGCACTGTATAGCAATACAAACAAAATGGCATGTCTCATCTTTCCGGGAAAATTACCTTTTTTTATATATGGTGGAGATCTCCAATTTTTATCATATTTATACTACTCTTTGAGATACGAAATATCTTGTCATTGCAGCGTTGTAGATCTATTAAATGTAAAAAAACCTTTGTTTGAAATATATTTTTATAAAACCAAAATCTCCCAAGTTACAAGCAAATATATTTTTTAAATTGAAGTGTGGAGGATGGAGAGCTGTTTGCTAAGCTCTTTGATGGACCAAAATGTTCTTTTTTTCCCCTCTGTTTGCTTCTTTTAACAGTGTGCCTAATTTCATGTATTCTCTTTGGTGGAACGGGATTCTTTTTTATTCATTATATCCCTGCAACAATTTACATTAATTTGTTTCACCAATCTTATGAGTTTTTAGTAAATATTTACAATTTTAGGTAAAGGAGTGAGAAAGTATGTGCGGTGCACTGTGCCATTAATTTTTTACTATCATTTATTGAACGTTCATAATTAATAAAAAATATTAGTTATTATAAAAATAAAAAATTGCGAAATTTTATTCTCACTCTTGAACAGCCTTAGGGCCGGTCTTATGACTACCGGATAAATATTGCTATCGTGAGGATAAAGTTAACGATCAGATAAAGGTTATCAGCCACTATAATATTTTACGCGTTTTATGGACTGAATTTATCTGTATGATAAATATATTTTTATGCAGAACACGCAAGGTTGGTACTGTTTTTACTGGTGCGCTCATGTGCATCAACCCTGTTGCTACCACTACAAACTAACGAGTGGCGACAGCGCTCAACTTTTGTTAAATAATGGCGGCTAAATGAGTGAAAGTAAACAGATGATGGCGTCACGTGGGCGTGGAAGCTAAGTTGTCTTGCAAGTACTAATTTCGGTGTCTGCCAAAATGTGGGCAATAGTTTGGTACAACGTCCACAAATTTCATTTATTTTACTCACATTTAAATAATTTGTTCTTATCTAACTATAGCTTTAGAAATAGCTTGTCAGTTTTTATAAAAGTGTGAATTAAATGTTCATCTTTATATACAGTTATAGCCTGGGTCTGTGCTTACTAAACACGGGAACCAAGATTCTAACCTAAAAACAAATTTTGATAGGCGAAACCTCAGGAAAAACAACGCGTCACTAAGGCAACAACAATTTTAATTTTCAGATAAAAGTTATCAGGTACTTAAACCTCCCGATAAAACTGTGATGGATGAATACATTTTATCTGGCAGATAAATGCTATCTGGAGGTCATAAGACGCACTTTTAACTTATCGACCAGATAAAAATATTTATCAACTAGATTTATCTTTGGAAAGTAGGATTTTACACACAAAAAAATATTGAATTTTCCAATAAGGTTCATCTCAACCTAGTTTTCACATTTTAAGTTTGTGTTGGGTGCTTTTGTTCAATGTGTTCTTATGGTGCACATCTGCAGAAAGGTTCTGGTAACTTTGTTGTGTGACATTTGTATTGCTGAGGGCTGTGTTGTGTAATGGTTGTGTTGTGTAATGGTTGTGTTGTGTAATGGTTGTGTTGTGTAAGGGTTGTGTTGTGTAAAGGCTGTGTCTTATAACGGTTGTGTTGGGTTGTTAAGGACTGTGTTGTGTTGTAAAAGAACAATTTTGTGTAAGGTCTTCATCGTTCAATGGTTTGGTTTGGTAAGGGTTTTATTATGTAAGGGTTGTATTGTGTAAGGGTGATATTTTGTAAGTATTTTATTGTGTAATGTCTTTGTTTTTAAGGGATGTTTTATGTAAGGATAGTGTTATAATATCTGTGCTGTGTAAGGGTTTTATTTTGTAAGGATTGTATTCTGTAAGAGATGTATTTTGTGTGAACTGTGTTATGTAGAAATTACATTGTGTAAGTTATGTGTTGTGTGAAGGCATGCGCTATGTAAGGTATGCGTTGGGTAACGTATATGTTGTACAAGGCATATGATGTATAAGGTATGTGTTGCGTAAGGTATGTGGTCCATAAGATATGTGTTGTGTAAGGCATGTATATGTAAGGTATGTGTTGTGTATCGTATGTGTTGCGCAAGGTATATGCTGTGTAAGGTGTATGTTGCGTAATGTATTTGGTTCATAAGGTATATGTTGTGTAAGGTATGTGTCATGTAATGTTTGTGCTGTGTAAGGTATATGTTGTGTAAGGTATGTGTCGTGTAAAGTTTGTGCTGTGTAAGGTATATGTTGTGTAAGGTATGTGTCGTGTAAAGTTTGTGCTGTGTAAGGTATCTGTTGTCTAAGATGTGTTTGTATAAGAGCTGTGTTGTGTAAAGGTTGTTTCGGATAAGGGTTGGATTGAGTAGGTGTTATATAATTTTAGGTCTGTGACGTGTAAGACTGACCACATGTAACCTTGTATAGCAGGTCTGACATGGCCAAACCTGTGGGTTGGTAAGTAAAAGTTATGTTATCAATTTGGAGCAATGCTAGCAACTATGTATGTAAATTGATCTTGAAGCTATTGGAGACTAGTAAACTTTCTTATTATCAAATGGAGCAATGCTAGCAGCCATTCCAGGTGATCGTATAACCATTGGAGACTAGTTAACTTGCTTGTTAACAATTGGAGTAGTGCTAGCAGAAATTCTAGGTGATCTTGTAACAGTTGGAGACTATTGAACATACTTGTTAAAAATTGGAGCAATACTAGCAGCCATCCCAAGGGATTTTGGAACTCTTGGAGACAGTAAACTTTCTTAGTACCAATTGGAGCAATGATAACAGCCGTTCCAGGTGATTTAGAACTATTGGAGACTAGTAAACTTGCTTGTTATCGATTGGAGCAATGCTAGCAGCCATTACAGGTAATCTTGGAACTCTTGGAGACAGTAAACTTTCTTGTTATAAATTGGATCAATGCTAGCAACCATTCCAGGTGATCTTTGAACTATTAAATACAAATAAACTTGTTTGCTATCGATTGGAGCAATGCTAGCAGCAGTTCCAGGTGATCTTTGAACTATTACAGACAAATAAACTTGTTTGTTATCGATTGTAGCAATGCTAGCAGCAGTTACAGGTGATCTTTGAGCTATTAAAGACTAATAAACTTTATTGTTATCGATTGGAGCAATGCTAGCAGCTATGCCAAGCTATCTTGGAGATGTTTCAGACTAGTGTATTTACTTGTTCTTTTGAGCCATATTTAGGTTTTTCAACCATATTCATTGAATCTATTTGTTTAAAAAATTCAAATGAATGTTCTTACTGAGGCCGGGATAATTGACTAGTCGAATCATTTTTGTTTGCGTGCCTGCTTATTATACTAACAATTTTATTCTTTAATCAATATTTGTTGAAACGTTTAGCCAAGTGTATATACTTTTTTATTGAATCGATCTGGGTTTTTTAACTCATAATGTTTCCTTTAATAGCAAACAAAAATGACGTGATCGTTGTTACTTTTAGAAATTAAATGTATTTAGTACTATTTTAGCAAAACTGCAAAATATATTACTGTAAAATATGTATTTAAAATACTAAACCAATTTATAAAAAACATACTTGGATTTTTTAATTAATATTTTTCTGGAAGGAATATATTTTTCCAAGATGACATTCCCTATTTAATCAAGTACAGTTTTATAAGAAATGCGTAAAGCTTTCGTTGTCACAAAGGACATAAAATGTTTAGTTATCAATATAAATTAACTAATTCTAATATCTAGGCAAAACAAATGTATGTTTATACAATTTGGAGAGTACAGGGGTAAAACAAATACGTATTTACGGCCTATTTCTCAAAAATATTAGATAAATAATGAGCTTTTACACTTCTTTCGTACTACAAACGAAATGGTCAACTAAGCTATAAGTGCCATAACACTGGTAACACCATTTACAACTATTCAGTAAGGTTAATGGCGCTAATCCTTGAACATTTTGATTCTCATTGTGGTTTTCTTAACAACCTTTTTATACCAATGCAAATAAATATCCTCTTAAATATCCTTCTTAATCCTGCCCTCTTAGGTTTTGCTGTTGGTAAGATATATTTTACCCACTTCGGTGGCTGCGTGGTCTAACACGCTAATTTCATGTTGTACTAGACTGCCGAGGACGTGGAGATCGGGGTTTGATCCCGGTGGCATGCACTGAGGGTGTTTTTTCGTAAATGGTTTTCCACTCTCCCTTCATACAATTCGGGTACATTTCCTCTAAATTAAGTCTTCCTAATCCCTAATCCATTAGTGCAATGAGTACATAGGGGTATAGCCCGAACGGGTGGTAAGACGCGGTGATAAAAAAAATTGTATTAACCGTACAGTAGAAAATAATTATGAACAATTTGTAATAATTTGTTCAAATTTTAGCACACTGTTGGCCTCTCATTTATTGAGAAGTCTCATTTTCCCCTTGTAGTCTTCAATTGTTTTGTCTATACACTTAACAGTATTTGTCCAATGCGATGTTGTGTTCCAATATTTTGGTGTTTGTTTTTCTAGCCCAGATGTTGCAAGGTAAGTGGGCCGTCTGATAGAAACTAGACACGCTCTAGCATAAGTAGTGGGTGTTAGTCTAAGATATACTAGATACTAGCTACTATGTCCCAGGAACTGCCCTACATGTGGTCCTTGCATGGTTTGGGCTGTAGTCAGGTCCATGTCTATTGCTCGGCCCGTCACACACACACCATTCACCTTGGATTATTAAGTTTACCGTGCTTGGGGTAACCTATAAGATAGAGTTATACCGGAATCGAAATCAATTTAACTTTCACTTAATGTTCGCGTAACGTAACTTAACATTTCTCCCAATGTTTTTAAATGGAAGCCATTATGATGCAGTTTACTTAACGTTCACTTATCATAGAAGTTGGCCAAAGGAAGAATTTTCACGTTACGTCTACGTCAAGGGAAGGATACATGTGCTATACCCAGCCAATCATTATTCAAGCAACATCAACAGGCTTATTTAGTAATTAATTTGTTTTCAAGCAACATCAACAGGGCTATTTAGTAATTAATTTGTTTTAAAATAACATCAACAGTGTTATTTAGTAATTAATTTGTTTTCAAACAACATCAACAGGGCTATTTAGTAATTAATTTGTTTTCAAGCAACATCAATTGGGCTATTTATTTACTACTCTGTTTGTTTATAATGCGTAGGCGAATTTTTCGGTATAATTTGTCCACATCTCGTGAAATATAAAAATTCGTAGCCTCTTTCTACACATGATAGTGTTGCTTCATTAAACTTCTACTGCAACTGCTCGAAGCTTAATCAACATTTAACTTCTTGAGCAAGCTAATCCTAGCTCTGATATTGGCCCAATAAAGATAAAATACACCACAAACCTTAATTTAAAATATCTGATTAAAAAAACCTTTTTTGGTGAATTTAGAATCCTAGTAAATATATCGACCACATTCGAGCAAATTTAGAGACCCTTCGCTATAAATTGCTGTTAGAATTAATTATATTGTGATCGCGATGACCTTGAAATATAAATATAATATTATATAGGCGATAGTTGCAGTGAATGGTAAAATGTATTATTGATGTGTCACAATTAACTATGGATAGTATAAGGTAAGAATATCTTGCTCACTTGATGGTTTAACATTAGTGGTCAAATTCCTTGTCGACTATTGAAGCATTACTAAACACATTTATTTGTGATGGAAGTGAAACGTGGAAATTCATTATAACGCGTGGCTTGGCCAATCAGTATTGTCACTGGTCAAATACTTGTTGGTCCTGTATACCATAGATTAAATCAAAATTTTAAAAGTTATGTTTCTCAATATGTTGGTTATTGGACTTGTATAAATTTTATTTGACTTATTTGATTGTGTTTGTATGTGGACTGATGTATCTCTCTCATTCACTTTTGAATCAACTTCATCAGTTACTCTCAATTTTCTCACGGCCTTTTGGGACCTAAGTACATAACGGGCCTACGATTCCACATAAGGAATGCACAGAAAATTGTTAGTTTGCATCAGTTTCAAAGAACGATCACTTTGGAAAGTGTTTAAAATGTATTCAAGTTAAAAAAAAAATTCTAACGTTATAAATAGTATAATTAAAGCTTAGAGCTTTTGAGGTTGCCATCACATCCGATTATACAGAACAATTCAGATTGATAATTGTCCAAACAATGTTGTCAAGATAGTCACGTCTTAAAACGTGGCTTAGCCCCCCTTCAGTGATATTTGGTTCGTTCTATCTATGAAGAATCAGGTAAGAGGGATACTGAGCTCACTATAATGAACTTTCCAGGGGCTAAAAAATATATAAGCCTGTGTGACTCATTTGATAAAAGAGTAATCAGTAATTATTAGATGTAGCCGTTTAATATAATAATTTCATTTCTAGGCTCTGTAAACTGTAACGAGGTTAGATAAAGGTGTCGATATTTCGGATCTACAATTTTGAGAAATGTTTATTTAGCACTAAGAATAAAGAAATAGTTTGAACTATAGTGGAAAATAGTATTAAGGGCAAGGGCACCACTTAATTTAATGGACATATCCTATCACTCCTGTACAGAAGCTTTGAAGCTTGTTAAGCACTAAAACAATCCTCAACTATCCTAGCTTTTTAAATTGTATATATATATAAATTTGTTCGAAGAAGGATAAATATATGTTTCTCGTGATTTATATAGCTCTCATAACTCTAAAATTTTGATCAAAGTTTCCTTGAAAATTAGATGATTTTACCTACATTTTAGTAAATTAAAAATAAATTATAACACTTTAAGTTATTTAGTGATGTGTTTACACCTTAACCTAAATTTTTCGTAAATCATATTTTAAAACAACTAACCCTTGTTAAATAACTTAATTCAAAATTTCTGAACGTATGCAGTACATCTCAGTGCTTAAGTAGGTAAACACTTTAATTACAAAATTACTGTGTTTATTTACATTCCGATTCACACAATAGGAAACTTTTTTGATAGCTACAAGATTTATTTATATATACTTCTCAAGTCGTGTGATCTGCATCTGTAATTTTAGATAAATATTATCAAAACTTCTATAATAATAATAATAATAATATAGTAAAATATCATCAATGTTTACCACAAAAAAATATGTTTTTCTTTTCTAAACGTTTCTTTGCATCAGAATCCTCGGCCCTATAATAGAATAACAAGCCTGAGCTATTCCTGGACTATGTCAAGCTCTCAAGGGCAACATGTGACGACTATCTAGCAGTGATTGTTTCCAAATAAATGTTATACTTTCCCAACATGTGTGAAGACTTGGCCCTGTTTTGCTCGCCACTGCTTCTGTGTTATTCAGTGGGGTGTATGCTGCATAGTAATCCAAACACTCCGAGTTACGAGTTGGTAGACTTGTCGAAAACACCCAACATTCCATCATTTATTAAGTTTAGAGACATGCCAGTTAAAAGCGAGTAAATCTGGTCCACGTGTTAGTGACTCATTTCCAAACTTTCAGACAATTTCAGACGAGTTTGTTTGAAAACATAGTTTATTGGTGGATTTCTATATTTTGTATTTTCACAAAACTCAAAATGAGGTTTATAATTTAGACTAGAAAATAACCTTTAATAACAGCGTTTGTTTGATTGTTCTCGCGAGAGGTGTAGCGGGGAGTTTCTACGCGGCGGAGATAAAGGCTGTACAAGCTCCAGTTGGCTTGTTAATTCAAATGATCCCCTTCCCCCTCCATCAGCTGGCAAACTACTAGAAGCCGAGTGTTTCGGAGATCTCTGGTATCGTTATCGCACGGCGTAATAACAGACCACCAGGGACTAGTTGCTCGTTTGTTCGGAAACTTAAATGGCGAAAATGTTTCCGCGATGTTTTGGGAGTATTTTAGTCACACCGAGAGACGTTTTGTAAGTTTAATCACCGTTTCACTTCACCGTAGCTTCACGTTTTCAGTGTCATGGCCATGAGTAGATGTCACGAATTATGTATAGACCAACTTTGAGCATAGTTAGTGATTAACGCTTTGCCCCAAACCTGGTTTAGTAACTTGTTTGTTTGATAGTTTATGTGTGTATTACCTTAAAATAGTTACAAATGTGTCCATAATAGACTCTCTGCCTTAAAATAAGAGTGAAGAATGACCCTGGGCATGATACGAATCCTGGATAGCTCAGTGGTTAGAGCAGGGGCATACTAAGCCAAAGGTCTCAGGTTCTATTCCCATGTCAAGGTGTCATTTTTCAATTTTCAGAATTGAATATAGTTACATTGGAAATACAGTAACATTATGAGAGCCAGAGAAAAATAACCGATACATTTCCTGAATGAGGAATGTCGTTATTTGCCGCCCCATTCTCTCGACAATTTCAGGCTTCCATTGTGACTATATCTTGATCCTTTCTTCGCGGCCCGTTCTGGTCCTCCGATCAGAGGAAGATGAAAATTTGAACAGATAAGAGATACCTCTTTTAGAAATCTAGTGGACCATTTTTATAGCAACTAATTTAAAATATGTTTTAGGAAACACACATAAACGAGTTGTTAATGTTGTATTGTTTTAAAATGTTGGCTATAATTAATCAAGCAGATGTACGTTTCTTATATTTGATGACTTTAGGAATCTATTATAGTTTAATATAATGTATACTAAACTTAATTTGTAAATAATAATAAGCAATAATGGACTTAAATGACATTTAAAATTCTTCTAAAACCTAGCGCCAAATGTTGACTAACTTAAGCGCTCTAATAAGAACCATTCCTTCGTAAACAATAAAGAGAATGTAACAGAAAGTTTAAGAAGACTGGCGCCTATCAGCCCCTTATAAGGTATCTTTAGATTGAATAAGCTTTGTCGCTGATAGGTACTGCTGGCTCTAGAAAATACGGCTATAAACATATGGTGCGATGAATGTTAAAGGTAAGAAGCCATAGCTATACACAAATTTTGCTCGGTCTGTGTCTTGGATGCTAAATTCTTGTTGTATCCTGTTTTAACTGGTGATCAGAAATAAATGCACCCCCTAACCTAATGGTGTATGTCGGGTCCCCTATTTTGTAACCTGAGTCCAGTATGGTATGTGGATTTATCTTTCTAAGTCCCTGGTTCCATGGCGTCATCAGAGCAACTTGTAGGAAATATCAATGTAGCGCTGTATGTATTTGTTTAGTTGGCATGATCAATGCATGGTTTTGTGACTAGTTTGTAGGTTTTGTTCAGTTCTGTCAGTGTTCATTGGCTACGACGTCAATTAGAATAGAATATGACGGTGATGTTGGGTCGATAAATGTCTTTAGGTCGTTTATTATTCGCCATTACCATATTTTATGCTACTAAATGTATTTACTGTCTATTGACCAACAGCTTTGAAGAAACTCATGCCGTTTCTTACAAATTGTTAAATATTATTTGAACTACTGCCAGGGGTAATAAAAATGCTGTGTTTAGAATAAAATACATTATTTTGTTGGTAATTCCTTAGTTTCACTTGTAGTTGATAAAAAAACAACTTAATATTACATTTTTATTGAGCTAATTACTATGTTTTTATTGTGCCTTTAAATAATAATTCTCAGCACTATATTATTCCCCTTGATAAAGAATGGCTGAAATTATCATACAACAGACAAAGAATACTTTTATAAATGCATCATGGAATATTGTTTTGATGTTTTTCAATGCTTAAAAATCTTAATTGAATTTTTATAATAAAGCTAATTATAGTGTTATCCAGGATATCTAGGTATTTGTTACTTTTAAGTTATTGTTTTAGAATATTTGGTTTGTAAGTAATAATTATTTTAGATGCTGTCCGGTTTTATTAACTTGATGTCTGATTGCTAAAGTTGGTGTTTTTATTTTTAAACATTTCTATGTCAAGGGATGATCAACTATTTCCAGATGCGTAATGTTGACCTTGCTCACAAACCCAAAACAGTAACTAATTTAATATAACAACCAGTGGAAATCCTTCACTAAAAATATTTTTATTTCTGAATCAAATAGCCAAAGCTATTATTTATACTTGTAGTGAGGATTACTCATCAAGATATCATATTATTAAAATTGAAAAATGACACCTTGACAGGGGAATCGAACCAAAGGTCCCGGGTTCGATTTCCCGTGTCCAGGTGTCATTTTTAAAATTTCAGATTTTGTATTTCTGTTTATCACCCTTTTAAGTTAATTTCTTGATCATAACATAGCAGCACTAGCTATGCTATATGAATCTACAGAACGTTACTTTGATTTAGTTGAATTATTTTATTTTTGTGTTGTGACAATGGCTGCCGATCAAGCTTTTAAATAATTAATAAAAGGTGATTATTTTCTTAGCACTCTTAAGTAGGAGAGTTTTCATTTATACTGCCTGTATGAAAAAAGGAATATTTAATTCAAAATTACTTACGATTAATAGAAATTTGCTAAAATTTAAATGAATTTTCAAAAATAGTCCATCTTCATTTGAAAAAATTAATACAAGTTTTTGTGTATGTCTTAGTTATCAATAATATAATAATAGAAACAAGTCCTAAATAATGATATTGCAGTAGCTGGTTTCCTTTAAAATAGTTTAATAAGGTTTTCAGATATTCAAAAAGAACTTAACATGATGTTCTTTGGCCAGTACAGAAATACTTTCTATACGGTTTTAGCAACAGTTTATTTATTTGTGTAAGATGTAGCAGAGTTAACTTGCTATTAGGTTTGACTGCGACTGGGAGGTTTGGGTTTGAATCCTAGTTGCTTGTTTTTTTACTTTAATGTCCTGTTCAATTGAGAATTAATTCTGGTAAAATTTTATAAGTTTTCCTTAAATTAGATATATTTATTTTTAATAGCCAGAACACCTTACATTAAACTATATAAATAAATTGTGGTCAATAATTTAAAGATTACTGAGAACAACATAATAATTGATAGATTTAATGAGTTTTAATATTTAGGAGCAATTTTAAATAGCAATAATGATGTTAGATTGGAAAATAAGAAAATAACATAGTCTGGAAATGCATGTTATTACTTGGTCAGTAAATTGTTGACATCTCACCTGCTTTCAAGGGATGTAAAACTCTGAATATATAAAACAATAATTTTACCGGTTGTTCTTTATGGGTGAGTAACGTGGTAAATAACCTTGGACTGGATATATCTAGGTCAAGATATGGATAGAGGCGTACTTTTGTAGTTCAGTAATAAGCTTTCAAGTTCCTAATGCCATAAAGTGCGTAAGTAAGTAAGTAATTGTAAGATGTTCTGGCTAGTAAAAACAGAGATATTAATTGATTGAAAATTATATTTTAAACGTACTTAGCAAATACCGTATTGTATAATGATATACTATGCAAAAATTAAATTTAATAAAATATACACTTAGTCCTAGTTAAGTAGGTAAAACTTAATTAATTGGTTCCAAAATTAACTCTACGTCTGCAAATCTTCCTTCATTCCCACTAACCCAATTTGGTGGACACATGGTCTAACGCGCTAATCTCGTGTTAGACTAGACCGCCGAAGACAGAGAGATCAAGGTTCGATCTAGGTCGGGTGCTATGAGGGTGGTTTTCCTAAATATTATTATTATTATATTCTGAAAATTGAAAAATGACACCTGGACACGGGAATCGAACCCAGTCCAGTCCCGTGTCCAGGTGTCATTTTTCAATTTTCAGAATATGATATCTAAGAGGGAATATCCCCACTAAAATGCATTAACAATAGTTTCGGCTATTTGTTTCATTATTATTATTATTATTAGCAACGCGTCTTACTACCATTTCGGGTTTTACGCACTTACGTTAATGTGTAATGGTAGGGTGATTGTGAGATGAAATGGAGGACCTACAGTTTAACGTGGAATCCGAACCACGGTGGAGGCCTGGCATTCCCCACATTCACAATATGTTTTGTCAGAGGTGAAGGAGGGGTTTGGTAATCAGATAAATCTGTGCCGGGACCGAGGATTGAACCCCGACCGCCAGCATAGAAGTCTGACACCTTACCCCTAGACCGCCAGGTCACCGACGTTTTCCTAAATAGTTTCCCACTTTTCCTCCATACAAATGTGGGGGCAATTTCTCTAAATTAAACCTTCCTAATCCCTATCACATTGGTATAATTAGTACATAGGTGCATAACCTGAATGGGTAGTAAGATGCGGTGCTAAATGCAAACAAACATTCCTACTAAGAATATTATCATATTAAATGTTTTATATTCTTTGAAGTGAAACGGTATATGTCTAACTACCAGGACTCCTACAAAAACTATTAATAAATACTCATTTATAATGTTTATAAAAACTCAGTTCTTTATCATGTGTAACACTAACATTGTGTGTACAGACAAAAATTCTAATATTAAAAAAACTCAGTTATTGATCACCTTTAATACAAACTTTTTTTTTAGAATATAATATTTGAATTTTTTCACGGTGTCTAGATTTGTAGTAAAAATAAGTCAATTGGTAATTATTTATTTTCAAAAATTAATAGATAGCTAGTGTAGAGTTATCTCTTACTTATCCACAACTTGGAAATTGTTAAATGTATTTATGGTTTAAAGGATGAAAGGGAAAATAACATTAACCATAAAAGCTAGTTTAGGCCAAATCTATTTGTTTATTTTAGCAAAATCACTTTTTAAACATGAGGAAGACTGTACTTTAGTATTCTTGATCAAAACAGGTTGTGCCCCAGGATTCTTAACACATGTAGTATGTGCCTTCATATGTTTTACAAATACAGACTGATACTTGGTATTCTTGACCAATAAAGGTTGTCCCTTAGGATTCTTGGCAAATATAAGATGTGTCCAATTATATATTACAAATACAAGCTGATTCTTGGTATATCTTGAACAATACAGGTTGTTCCCTAGGATTCTTAACAAATGTAGGATAAGCCTTCATATGCTTTACAAATACAGGCTGATACTTAGTATTCTTTACCAATACAGGCTGTACAATAAGATTCTTGGCAATACAGCCTTTGAAATTATTTCATGTGGATAATTTTTAATCGACATGAGTTTTTATTATAAAAATTCTTATACAAAAGAGTTGAGGAACTATTTAAATATGACACGCTTGAATATTAATTAATATATTTTATAAATTGGCATGAATAAATGGTTGGCGAGGCCTATTTTGTTAGATGCGTGTAGTGCATTACTCTAAAAAAACAACCACTACTTGAGAAGTTTTCAGTATCTTCTCTCAGCACCGAGCAACTATTCGTATTAACATCGGCCCTCTACCTTGAACAATTGCATTGAGGCATTGAAATAGACTCTGGTTCAAATACTGGTGAGGCCTACATTTAGTTTTGGGTGATAAGGTGTGACATGTGTGATTTGGAGCTCACTACAAATGAGGGTGAGCTCATCCCTGCTCGGTAAATACCACCAAAGTTAGTATTGAGAACATGCTCATAAGATTCTGGAAGGCTGGTCCTGTCATAAATGGAGATATCCAATGAAAGAAGACCTAATCCCGGCACCTTCCCTAACTTGTGTGTTCATTGTTCACTCCTATCCATGGACAACACTATTCACAACAACACAGCTGGAAGGCTGCATTCTTATATTGGGTGACATGCATTCACCCTGCAGTGGAACTGCCCGCCGGTCAGCTTTAGAAAGTTACCGTGTGTTTAATCTTAGCTCATAATCTAGATTAATGTATAACTGTCATCACATTTAACTTTCATTTATTACAACACAACATAGAATGCGTGGTTGTAATCGTAGTAAGGGACACAATCTGGGAGCTCAGTTCTGTAATTGGTAATTCAAGGAGTGTTAAGTCGCGAGATGCTCATGGTAAATTGCAGCCAAATTATGCTTAGGGTTCCCGTGATAGCGTGGGATGTTGCATTCGGAATGGACGTTCCACACGTTATTGTTGTTTTTTATCAGCACGTCTTACTACCTGTCATTTTCTGTGCATATGTTATAATTACTCTAATGGATGGGAGATGAGAAAGGAAGAACTTTAAAAGGTAGTCTACACGCATTTGCGTGGAAGGAGAGTGAGAAATCATTTAGGAAAAACCACCCTTAGTAAACTTGACTGGGATTAGAAACCCGATATCCCCGTTATAAGCAGGTCAGTCTAACATGAGAGTGACGCCTTAGATCATTTGGCCACTGAAGTGAGTCATACTGTTTTAAAATAAAGTTTAATTTCGTTGAATTATAACACCTGTCGTGTAGAACAACGATAATTTGTGAATATAAGATGAGGCCAAGTGTGAAAGTGGTCTTGTTTTAGAAAAGTTAATTTATGATCCATTCTTTATTATGGATGCAGCCGTTTTTCAAACATTTTCTTTTATAAATCTCGCAGCATGTTTAGTTTGTAAACTTATTTTCGGGATATTTTTAATATTATATATATGCTATATGGGCTGAGCTAATATTATAATTAATATATATATATATATATTAATTATAATATTAGCTCAACCACTAAGATAAGTCAAACGTTTGAAAAAGGAAAATATTACCAAAAAAAAACACTCACAGTTAAATGATAAGCGATCCTCTTGCGCAGTATTTCAACCCTTATCCGGCAATCATATCATTAAGAGATGTCTCATCCACTCTCAGGCTGTCTCAGAATGTAATATGCCTCTTGATACGACATCACGGATGCACCTAAGAAATCATTCGCAGATCCACAGTTCCTTGAACTGATGAAAAAACCTTTCAGATTATCTGGAATGGAAAGCAAGTGGAACAGCTAGATTTAAAGAAAATATGAAGAGTTGATATTCTTAAGAAAATATTAAACCTCGTTAATATTTTAATACTAGCAGAAGTCCCTGGTGTTACCACTGGCAAAGGTTTTCTTTGCTTCAAGTAGAACAGAAAAAATCTCTTCATTTTATTTCTCTTCCGGCCCAGTTTTTAATTAATTTTAAAATATATAATCTGAATTTTAAAATTTCGGCTTCTAGGTGCGCATGTTCGTTCAGAAGGGCTACTAATTTTAACATCGGTTTCCAAACAAATATTGGGAGAGCCAAAATATATTTTGTATCACTCTCTAGATCAAGGTTGCCATATTGGTATTGTATTGATGTTATCATGATGATCTACTTTATTATGAATAAGTTAAACTTACGTTGTTTAACACTATTTGTGGATAGATATATTTTATTCAATGGCTGATAAGGTTGCTCTTTCCACTGCAAATTAAGCTGTACGCTATTCTGAACTCTGTTAAACTTTTTTTAATTTCACAGCCTTTAATAGTATAATAGTTTGAGGATTAATTTATTTGTTCGGTACTACTAGTATTTTCAAACCATCGTAGCATTTCTTTCTGAAGTTCTTTGTTTTCCAATCACGTGAAACATCTTAGGTTCTCGATAACTCATTGCTACGTCCTCACCTTTGAAATTAGAACTATGTTGACCGTTATCCTAATCTATTGACCGAAAACAGTTTTTATTTTTCTTCCCCAATTCTTGCCTTGCATTAAGAAAACCCACAATAATTATGTTTGGGGTGATACAACAAGACACTTGTGTCAATCTGGTGATTGGTGACTTGTATCACGTGGAAAAATAATCATCTTCTTGGAAGACTCCCCACATGTCTTGAAACTGATACGTGTACTCTAATAGTAACGTACCATGAGTGATGACTTGGAGGTCATAGTTTAAAAACGTTCGTATTTTTAGGCTGACTCTTGCACCAGTCATTCATGTCCTGTCTTGAACCCTCCTTTTACTCTAAAGATAAGAACCTACCCTGATTCGTTTCACTATGGTATCGTTTATAAGATATGGGCATAGGATAATCATTCAAGTTAATCCTGTTATCTTTCTGTGAAAATGGAGTTTACTTGTTTATGTAGGAAGATAAATAATAGCAGGCTTAGTTTTACTAATGTCTTAAGACTCCAAATCCATTCTGAAACACTTAAAACTCTATTTGGATTATTATTATTTTCTCAAAATCGTAATAATATCACATTTCTATCATATATATAGAATCATACTTTTTAAAAAAATGTGCGTTGCTATAACTGTCCAGATGACTTTAAATTTAGAAATATGGCGTCCAATATGAGGACCTAACTAACTGTTTACCCTTATAAAATTAAAAATAGGCAGTCCCTAAATGGTTTCCCAATTTCATGTCTAGTTGCTATAATGTTGGTGTTGGCATGTTGGCAGACCTGGCAGATGACTCCCCTCCAGAGCCTGCACCCCCAGAGGTGCCTCCCCGTGGCCCTTCCCTGCACCATCCCTTGCAACAAGGGCACGCCACCCTCAGAAGCAGGTCCGGGATGGCCAACTACCCCTCGGGAGACAAGGAGGACCACCCGGCAACCCCCTCGGCCAACTGTGTCTTCCTTTCGCAAGGTAGGACTGCGCCCTTAGCTTCCAGTACTCCACAGCACTCCTTTCGTTAAATGTGCAATCACACTAGACATTCTAGTGTCTTCCTCTCTCAAGGTATGACTGCACCCTTAGCTTCCAGTACTTCACAGCACTCCTTTCGATATCTGTGAAACTACACTATACATTCTATTGTCTTCCTCTCTGAAGGTAGGAATACGCCCTTAACTGGTCTATTGTGTGTGGAGCTAGAATTTGTAATATATGATGATAATTATGTGATTATGGCCTCTTGTAATTAGTTTGGTATGTTTCGCCAGTAGTTTAAAACTAGCACACTATTAAATACAACTTCATATGTAGCCAGAAGTAAGGTCTAGAGAATATTGTGGATTGCCATAATTGAATCATAATATTTCTGTTAAAATATAAACCTTATAATTTTTATTTTAAGGGACTAGTTTTATTGCACGTGTATTTAACCATTTTAATTATGTCCTGAGATATTCCAACCTGTTCATAAAAGTTTGCAGGGGGCATCGCTTTACTGTGTCGCCATAAATTGTGAAATAATCCATCTATGTTTGTGACAGTGCACGTCATAGAGAACTGTTTTATCTGAATTGTTTGTACTTGGTATGGACGTGTTTACTACCATTGAAATATAATAAACGTATTATAATATCAGACAAAACTTATGGTTTTACTTAACTCTTACAAATAGTATTTACTTAATACGGTTGTTGTATTATAGGTTTATTTAGTTGCTTATTTAAGGCAGAAGACCTCACAATGGCTGGTCTAGTATTTGGAACAATCGGACACCACACTATATTTCTTTGTAACTGTATTGCTAAACAATTACTTTATCAAATTTATTTTAACTAAATTTCACTCTTAAATCTAGATTATTTTAAAAATCGAGAAATTATATTTCATTGAAAGGCCGTCAATTTAGATTCATTAGCTTATATTTTCATTTTTGGTTACTTGAAAAATAAACTATAGGTCCATAAAAATAATGGATGTTACAAAGTACATTATTACACTAAGCTGGTATTGGTTCATCACACTAACGCTAGGTGCGCTAATATAATATTATTTTCTGAGCAGATAGAACCTTTTCCAATGCTTCTCTATTTACTATCCTTAACCTGTTTTTATAAATAATAATATGAGTCTTTCTAGTGAAACTTAAACTAATTTCTAGGATAAAAAGAGGATTGGCTCGCTGAAATAAAGATACCGGGTTCGATTCCCATAGGCAGGTGTCTTTTTTCAATATAATCAAATATGATTCAGTTACGGCCTATTTACTTAATTATAATTATTATTCCCCAAAATTTTACCTTTCTTCAACCTAAAAAGTAAGTTAAAATCCTGGTTATGCCAAAATCTGTTAAATCATTCCCATTGTACTTGAGCTATATTTCCGAATCCCAGTCGATCTTCCTAATACCTGGTTGCATCTCCAATTCCCCCTCAAATTATGGGTAGGCTTAAATAAACAAAAAGATAAATGTTATTAATTTGGTTTCAATACAAATTCTCCACCCTTAGACTATTGTTAATTAACTCGACCTGTAATATAAACTTGTACAGTTAGAGACAACCCCCTTCAGTAGTCGAGCACTCAAAGGCGTCATTCTCGAAATAGACTGGACTGCCGATGACAGAAAGGTCGGGGCTTAACTCTCATTTGAGTGTTCTCAGGGTGGATTTCCCTAAAAGGATTTACACTCTCACTCCATGCAAATACTAGCACACTTCCTCTAAATTCAACCTTCCTCATATCTAAAACACTAACGTAATAGGTCCATATGCGTATAAGCTAAACAGGACGTACTATACAAGGTTCTAAAAAAAAAGTTAGCAATATCACAGCAACCATGACAACTTTTTATCAAGACACAATAATATATTGTTAAAATAATACTGGTCAAATAAACGTTTTTACGGAAAAGCTTGGATTTGAATATTTTATTTCGTCTTAAACGTGGCTCAATAGATTTTGTTATCTTATGTTTAAATTGTATGGTTTAGATTTGTAATTTGAAATTAAATGTATTACGCATTTTATTTCTCAACTCCTGGGAATTTAATAGGTCTTAAGGCTATTGACACATTAAATTCTGTTTCCAGCATATATAGTTTCCTGATGATAATAACTCAATAGCCCATTTTATTCAAAAGTAATGTATTTGTGTTCTATCTCATCCATGACTCCTTTTGTCCATCGGTTGGTCTAGAATAAAAGTGTCTGGCTGGTCTCATAAGGTCACCCCTAGAAAGGTAATGGCCGTATTACCTTAATGTGCGGTATCGATCCAGGTGGACGGCCGTTATGTCAGTTTTACTACATTTACATACAAATTTAACCAAGTACAATCATACTTGGATGCCTTTCATTTATTAAATGACACAACCATTAGGTTATCACATTGATACAAGTTTTATGGTGTCAATTCTCAATCTTGTGAAATTTGACAGCCTTAAGTTCAAGATTAAAACAAACGTTTTTTATAGAAATAATAATCTGAGCACATAAAACATTATTTTCCGACCATTAACTATTTTATTTTGCCCTGCATTATTACACTAAATGATATTCAATGTTTATATTAATTCTTTCGACTGCTATTTCTGAATATCAGAGATTTTTCATACATAAAGGAGTATTAGAGGAAAGTAAAACCAAAATGGGAACAAAAGAGCAGCACAAGTTTTCTCTTACAACCGAGTAGTTATAATTAGAATAGTGGTCATCTTATTAAACAGTCCATAATTTAGACAAGAACCGTTATTGAAATAAATAGTAAAGCTAGAAGTCCATTCGTGGTAAGAAAAAATAACTGGAGGTCTATTTTCCTAGCCAAATCCTTCTATATAGTATAATTTTGACAGGGAAAAAGGCTTTTCAGTTCATCCTTTCTACCACAAACAGGGTATATATGTAAGCCTACACACATGACGTGAGAAATGAAAGCTACCGTTTTAACCCCACCACTGACCACTCTTCTCAGTGGGCTGTTTGATTCGATCCTCGGTTACCTCATCAACTGCAAACCAGTTCGTTGCGAGTCTAGATCCCAATACATCTCGGTCACTGCAGGGGGCAGATAATTTAGTGGTGTGTGGCCGAAGTGTGTTGATATACAAGAAGTGTCACGCGATGTACGATTAATTTAGATCTCATTCTAAGTGGAGTCACAGGTGCTAGAGACCCTCGGGTTGTGCCAAAAGCACTAACAACTTGTGTACTTCCATAGTGTGGATTATGTCTCGGGGTTGTCAAGCGAGATATAGTTTGTTTGTGAACCGGTGTTTAAAAGTCGGGTCTATCAATCAATAGCCTGAGACAACAAGTATGTCTGTGTGTGTTTGAGGGACAGTATTCATCTCCCAGACACTCGGGACAACCACCAGATGGTCCTGAATTGTGCTGATCTACTGATAGTATATTACTGAAGAAGAACGAACACAACTGATGATACAAATAATTACAAACCTTTCATGCACAAACTAGTTCCAATTGCTTACAAACAGCTGAGTTGACTTTATGGTCGGCGAACACATAACGAACTTTCCCTTCCGTTAATTGCACCGTTAACAGTTGACTGTTGCAAAAACGCAGCACTCTACCTACCCCCGGACTGAAAATTAACAGGTTACCCTTTTGTGAGGTGTGATCGCCCTGCACAGGTGTCCTTGATAGGACCGGACTCAGAGGGCTCTGGTGGCAAACAGAGCAGCTAATAATCTAAAAATATTTAGAAATAGCTTTAAAGCTCGGTTATATCATATTGGGAACTATTAATTTAAATGACATAAAGACGTAGTTCACACTATAGAGATTATGTGGCGTTCCTAAAGCCTGCTAGACACAAGGTTAGATCAGGCTTCGTCCAGAGTGCCTGCCATATGCTAGGTTAGATTGTGCATCATTCAGAAAGCCTGTGAGATGCTAGGTTATATTGTGCCTCATTCAGAAAGCCTGCCAGATGCTAGGTTAGATTGTGCGTCATTCAGAAAGCCTGTGAGATGCTAGGTTATATTGTGCCTCATTCAGAAAGCCTGCCAGATACTAGGTTAGATTGTGCGTCATTCAGAAAGCCTGCCAGATGCTAGGTTAGATTGTGCGTCATTCAGAAAGCCTGCCAGATGCTAGGTTAGATTGTGCGTCATTCAGAAAGCCGGCCAGATGTGAGGTCAGCTCAAATGACATTCAGAAAGTCTGACAAATTTTAGGTTAGATCGTGCAAAGTTTATAAAACCTATCATAGGCTGCTCCAATGCATTATAGATCCTATGAAGAGCCGGATTTCATTCGGTTAAGACAGATAGACAATTTTGTATAACTTTTGTATATGAGAAACTAGTCAAGTTACACCAAGTTTATACACTTTATGGCGCTACATTTGAAGTTTGGCTTATGTTAATAAATGCGTGTTATTGTGTTTATAATTACCTTATTTTATTAAACCCACTTTAAATATACACTGCATAAAATCACCTATGGTGAGTAAGTTGAGGTTTTAATTCTAATTTGTGGAACTGAAGATGGTTTTCATTCAGTTAAAACAAATTATTTCACCTTTCTTCATTCATGCAAATGTGTGTGCACTTTCTTAAACCATTAACTAACTCATCCTTACCTTATTATATTGATTATAATATAAAACTTAGTTTTACGTTAGATAACAATTACGATTACATCACTAAATACCATGTAAACTTGCGCCAAAATGACCTAAGTCAAACATTAATAGCTCACAACTGGTAAATAAACATACTGTACGTTACAAACAGCTGTGCTTTGCCTTTATAAAAGGACATTTGTTCACATTTCTGACTGTTATTAGCAGAGGGATTCATTGGTGCTAAACTCATCAGGGATGTATTCATATTTACACGCACTGTTGTTTCTGGAACGGATGTTTTGACTCAGAAGCTTAAACTAATTTAAATCAAAAATATAATATTATAAGGATGAGTAAAGTTGCTGGGATTATAAAAAAAACCTTGATAAAACCAAATCCAAATAATATTTTTCTATTTGGTGTATTTAACTTGTACTTTTTAAAACACTGATTATATCAAAACAAGACTTATAAAATAGCCTAATATTAAGAAAAACACAATATTAAATTCTCCATCCGACACTTTATTAATAATAAATCATCTACTATGCCGGGAATTGAAACCGGGACCTCTAGCTCATTTGGTACACGCGTTACCGACTGTCGTAAGGTGTTGGACCCATGCCAGTGAATTCAGCCAGGATTTAAACCCCAACCTGATTATTAATTGTGACAAAGTGTAATGAGAATATAATGCCTTAGACCAGGGTTTGCAATCTCATGGGCGTGGGCCACATCTGGCCCTCGAGAGGAAACTAACCTGCCCACTTATCTTCAATACTTTTACAATATTACTGTGTGGCCTGCACTAAAATACGAACACAGGAAATTATAATTTAGTTTTAGTGAGTACATAATTTTGAGGAACAAAAAACATTTCATTCTATCTCAAATTGTGCTATACTTTTCATAACTTTAAATACTTGAATTGCGGAAAATTTGTATTTTCTTAGTTTAATAAATAGTGCTTCGAGTATTTCGCTAACCCGCATACACATCTGGGAGAATTTAGGGTTTTAAATGTGTTAAATACTAATAATCACTACTATAGTCCTATATACATGGGCGCGCGGATTACCGGTTAGGCTCTCAAGAACTTGGACCGAGACTAACGACGCGAAATATTTGAAAAACCGTAAAACTGAGACGACAATAATTTTCATCTTTGGTAAAAATAATGAGTATTAATTTTTTTAATTTTTTTCTATGTGCTTTCAACAGATAGAAATAACTATGTTCATTTTTAAGTCACAAAATGTCAGAACAGTGCTAACGTGGAGACCAATGGGTTGGAAAGAGAGGATAAGTGCCCATAAGAGCCTGTACTGTAATTTTAGAGTGGAACGACCCGCTTTGGTAGCCGTGTGATCTAACGTGCTACTCTCGCAGTAAAATAGACTCCCGATGATGGGGAGATCAAGGTTTGAATCTCAGTCGGGTGTACTGAGGGTGGTTTTTCCTAAAAATGAAATCCACTCTCACTCCACGCAAATTTGGATACACTTCCTATAAGATAACCTTCCTCGTCCCTAACACCATTAGCGTAATTAGTACATATGCGTATAGCTTGAACGGGTAATAAGACGTGGTGCTGAATAAAAAGAGTGGAATGGCCTATTTTTGTAGGGTAATTTGTGCTAATTGAGATTGATAATGAGCTCAAGTGGTTGTTCTCCTTATACATAATTCCCAGAATTTTTGACGTGTTCTATAACTCAGCAATGAAGATATATGATCACCGGTTTGACCCTTCTGTTTTACAATATTATATTCTCGGCATTTGGTTTCTTTATATGTATAAATGTGTCGTCACTTAGGGCTAAGCAACGTCACACACAGTCAATAGTATTTAAATTTCACCAAACGTCAATATTCTCTGTTCAATACCATTATAATCATGTTACCATAAAAAGAGAGCAAGGACAAAGCCCTTGGATGAGAAGTAGTTGTTGTGTTTTCCTGCTAGAGTGTGCTGTCAAGGCTTGTTGACAGGAAGTGTGGCGGCTGGAGTTCCCTCGTCCCACGCGATGTTTGTCTTAACCTAATCAATAAACGGCCCATCAAGAGCACCGCTGGCTGATATTGATACGACGGTCCCAACCAAATTAAATTGCTAACAAGACCGCAATGTCAACATCCTGCCTGCTCTAGTGAGGCATTTACTTTATGGCCGGCATTCTTCCCCGCATTGCATTGTGGGTAGACTAGAGTCACGGGGCAACTAAAGGCAAGTTTCGTTGGTACTTGCATAAAAAAACATGTCTTTGAAACACATTGCATACAATGAAGCATTGGCTGGTGTTTCTGGTGTCACTGATATGTTATTCAAGTACTTGGTTGACTAAATATTAATCCGGTCAGTGTCGCCAACGACAATATATATATATATATATATATATATGTGTGTGTGTGTGTGTGTTGTAGCTAGATTATTACCAGAAGTCACTAGATTGTCACTAAATTAAAAAATAAATTAAAGTCGTTAGATTTATCGCCAAACTAAAAATGTATACATCAATCTGAACTGAATATAAGATATATCAGTGGACTTAGGGAGTCCCCGGATCCGGGACGATGTCATTGTGATTTGTGAATGACAGATAGATAGTTTAGAGCACTTCTGTAGACCGAAGCAATGCATTATGTGTTCTTGCAGTACTGTAGCTCAAAAATAAAAATTCTACAGTATTAAAATTTAAAATTATGAACATGAACTTGATTGAAAACTAAGGAAAATCGCCAGTCGCCAGATTAGTCGCTAGGCGTTAAGAATAAAAACTAGTCGTTTCAGACCCGTAAAAGTCACTAGTTCTAGCGACAAAGTCGCTAAATTGGCAACACTGGATCCGGTTAACTCTACATTAAGGTTGTCATGTTTGAATAAAGGAACGAACAGGAGTCCTAAATGTTGATATTTGTCCGAAACTTTTCATTTCAGTATGTTACGAAAGTTATTATAAAGCAAAACTGCTATAGAGGGAACACGGTAGGTAAACAGTATCCGAAAGTTACAAAAGTTACTAAAACTACTTTAATGTATGAATACGTTAAGGCATGGTATTTTCATTTTTCCCTTTAAAAAAAATAATATTGATGCCTTTGAAATAACTAATAATGAATAAAAATCCTAACATTGTTGATCGAAAAGCGTGTGTATTTTCTAAACAGTCCTTTCTACCGTATTCTTACTGTAGTTCCCAAAATATAAATTCAAAACAATGACACCAAAATAAATATATAATGCTATGTTTCATAGCATTGCTTCATGCTGGAGCCAGTCAATATCCTAAACAAGGGCAAATCATTTAAACCAATGAAACCACAAGGTAGATTTACTATTATAGTTTATACAAGTTTGTTTGTGGGGCTTATTTTAAAACACGGAGTCACTGGAATAATATTTCTAAACCATTATTTATGCCATGAGGTAGATTTAAAACTATACGTTATACAATTATTCAAATATGTTGATTGTTTTTTCATTAACTGCATAGGACACAAATCACAAAATTGTTCACATTCTAAGATTAAGATATACTTTTATAAATACTGAACTAGTATATTTATTTGATTTAGCCACTCTTTCAAAATACTAAGTCAGGCGGAAATTTAACGACGAGGGAGAGTTTCTTGTTACTATATTTAGATTCTGTAGTTAATTTGGAAAGCTCTATTTAATTAAAACTAATTAAAACGTGTCTTTGCGATGAATTTGAATCATTAGATACTTCAGATGCCAGACTCCTCCAGTATCTTCGCTATTCAAGTTGATCGTCTGCCCAATCAACGTTGATCGTCTATCATTTCACAGATTCATCAACTGGATTACACTTTAATTGCTGTGAGGAAATGGTGCGAATAATTGCCTGGATCAGAACCATACCAGTAGCGGGTAATGTCGGGATTCCAACCCTGTTTCTCATTTAACCTCACTTTGCACAGAGGTCAGCAAGATGGGAACTTAGAACAGTTAATATTCCCTTAAAATAAGCCATGATGGGGGTAAAAAAAATCAATAAATGTATAGTTCCACTTTTAAAAAAATTAGTTTATTATTTTCTACTGTTAAAACCAATATTTAATCTTTTTTTTTNTTTTTTTTTGTTTCGTCATTTTTTTCATCGTAAAATTAATTACACTTTATAACAAATATATTTATGGAAGTGATTAAGCTAATAAATTATACACATTATACTATATATATAAAAAACTGTTATTCTATTATTGGACTAATAAAGGAACACAAATAATCCCTTGATTGGGGTGAGGTAGCTCAGTGACGAGGGTGAGGGTAAAATTAATACTTTGGGCTCGATTCTCTTAACAAAACACATACTATTGATTAGGGTGAGATGGCTCAGTGGTGAAGGTGAGGGTAAAATTAATACTTTGGGATCGATTCTCTTAACAAAACACATACTATTGATTAGGGTGAGATGGCTCAGTGGCGAAGGTGAGAGTAAAATTAATACTTTGGGCTCGATTCTCTTAACAAAACACATACTATTGATTAGGGTGAGATGGCTCAGTGGCG
>CABEEJ010000497.1:234284-268764 GCA_901482245.1 Timema douglasi | reverse complement strand
AAACTCACTGTAAAACATTGTGTATTTTCTTTTATTATATTATTATGCCCGTGCGAAGCCGGGTTGGGCTGCTAGTTATTAATATAAGAGGTAAAGACGAGGAGGTTAGTTTGGAGTAAATTTGCCCATGTTGGCCTTGGAGCAAGATGAAAAATCCTCCTATGAAATACCAGACCACAGTAGGACTATTCTACGGCTTCGACCAACGATGACCAATTGCGAAGCTTGTTTTATAACTTTTATTATTATAATTATTAGCAGCGTGGCTTACTACCCGTTTGGGTTATACGCACTATCGCTAATGTGTAATGGTAGGGTGATTGTGAGATGAAATGGAGGACCTACAGTTTAACGTAGGATCCGAACCATGGTGGAGAACTTACATTATACACATTCACAAGTTTGGCAATCAGATAAATCTGTGCCGGGACCAAGGATTGAACACCACACCCCCAACACAGAAGTCTTGACACCGTACCACTAGACCGCCAGGTCCCCTATAACTTATAAAAAAAAGGGTTTTTTTGACAGAGTAGCTCATTCCTCACACTGAACCAATAAATATCACTTATCACTGTAAAATATAGTTTGTTTCCTTTCGTTTGCTGATAAATTAACGTTCTGTGATTTGGTTATTGTGTTTTCTTTATACTCTACTAGCATTAAATGTGTAACAACCTAAAACAATAAAAAATTTCCAGCGTGTTTTTTTTATACCCGTTCGATCTACATGTATTTAAAAATCACGATATAGGATTAGGGATTAATAATTATAATCCTAAGCAAATGTATCTTTATTTACATGGAAGGAGAGTGGGAAACCGCCTAGGAGCGACTTTTTGTAGAACACCCGGTCAGGATTTGAGCAATGACCGCACCATACCTGGAAAACCAAATTATATGAACCCAACCTTGTGCGATTTGGGTAAAAAAAACAAAACAATAAATGACAACCTCTTTTAGGTGTTCATTCTTTCAATGTTCGTATCGTAGAAGTAGTTTAGTCTTGTTTTACGAAACCATTTCCTCCTACCCACCCTCCCACCCCCTTACCCTATATAGCAAGCTGTCTGTCTGTCTCACGTATATTAAACTAGTAATTTTCCTCAGTCGTGAATGTCGGGGGAGTCAACAGACTGACAGACAGGCCAATGCGCATGCGCCCATGGCGTTGAGTGAACCCCCTCCCACCCCCACCCCCCTTTTCTCTCACGCCCGTGGTAGCGTTTATAAGGCTTCCTGGTTTATTTCAAGCCGTGTCTCGTACTCTCGCCGGATGTTGAAAAACATCTCCCTTCACCCCCTTCTTCTCATTTCTACGTTTGCGTACTGTAGTGACGTTTCAAGTTCAGCCGGAAATTGGAGTTTTGTTCTACATTCTCCCCTGCCCCACCCCTCTCTAACCGTTCTGATCCGTTTTTCAAATACAAGTCCATGCACACATTTTTCTTCATTTTAAAACTCAAATAGGAAACTGTTTTGTTCTCTTGTACGTTTATACTAAAATGTATCGACCTGTTTATTTTATTATATTTCAAATATGTTTTTACCGGTTTAGGGCATATACAGCCATGTGCCTGAAACAAGCTTTCAAGACAATATCTGCGTATTTATTTTATGCTCGCTTATGCATGAATAATTTTTTTGCCCATTTGTTTTTTAAATAGGGTAGACGTATACACACAATATGGCATATACATATATCTGCCTATTTATATTGATTTAATGAAAATGTATCCGATATTCGCGCGGACAACCATTTAGGAAAAACTATCCTCAGTACACCTGGCTGGGATTGAAACACAAACCTCTCTTGTCAGTGAAACAGACCAGAAGATGAAAGTAAGAGATATATATGTATACATATATATCTCTTCTTTCATCTTCTGGTCTGTTTCACTGACAAGAGAAGTTTGTGTTTCAATACCAGCCAGGTATACACACACGCACATACACAGGATGTCCATAAATCTATTCAAAACTTAATAGATTCGTTATTTTACGGGTTATCTTAAAACCTTTTGCGTTAGCTTTTAGAGATGGGCAAAACAGTGATTTTACGATATCAGTGAATACAGTGACTGTGATTTTAAAATATCGGTGATTTTTACCAGTGATTTTTCACTGTTACTGGTATTCACAGTGTCTTGATGGACCGATATTTTTTCACTTTCCAACCAAGATTAAAGCTAGTATTTAGCTGCTGTTCTAGTAGGCGAGTAGAATCGTGTATCGAGTATAGAGTATTTCCGATCACTGATATCTCAATCACCGATACTTTTGAGATCGAGTCACTGGGAGTAACGGTGATCATATGGTATCGGTGAAAAAATCACAGTCGCTGTTAGCTGTTCAACCCAAATCATTTTCGTTTTAATTAAATATTTTAGGCACCACAGTTCAGTAAATAATTAAGTAAGCCGGATAGCTCTTTAAATAACGAGTTTATAATGGAATGGGTAATTTATGTACATCTTTATATATTGTATACGCACAGAAGTGTGTGCTAGAGGGTATATTTTCCATGTGATGCTACTCTTCATCCCATTACTCCATTATTTTAAATATGCGTAGAACCTGTAAGAATAGTGTACACAATTTATTTTTATTGTATTAAATTTATATCAGTATTAAGACACGTTTTATTGCCAGTTGATTGACTAGTGGCGATTTAAACCGTGTAGATTTAGATATGAAGGAACATTTTTGACAGTTATAAAAGTTACTAAAACTCTTTTTTTAAATATGTATACTTATAGTTTTGTGATCTTTCAACTGTCCCTTTAGATATACAATCTTAATACCAATGGAATAATATTAACATTAAAGTAAAATTGTTCTTTCTAAATTTTACTTTTTACCTGAATCTTACTGTGATAGATATGTATATATAAATAATGTAGGGAGTGAAATGTTACCTTTTATTCTCCAGTAGTGAATAGATGCTACATAATTTGAGAAATACTTCTCTTTCCCCTCAGAGCACTCATACTAGAATAGAACTATGGCCTCCTGATCCCTATTATGGACGCAAGGTCTACTCAATGCTACCGACCCTAATACCCAAGAGTTTATTACCTTTGTAATGGGACACACCCTTAATCAAGCAGTAAATTGTTTCATGCACCACCTGAGATCGAAGCTAGGATCCTTTGGAAGGCCTTAATTGGCTTTCCTGACGTGGTCGAGACCAATAAACCGCTTGTGTCTCATTTCTGAGGGAGGGGGACCTTTGTTACAAACTTGTATGGTTACTTTGCGTTTGTTCATGATCGGTGAAGTTTAAATTATATCATGGTGTGAGTTAATTGAAAACATAAGTGACACGTATGTTCTAAAATAAATTATAATCTAAAAATATAAGGTAAATAGTTTTCAAATATAGTAAGAACATTTTCGAATATACTATTTATGGAGTTTTGCTATTTTGCAATATCACGCTTTCAATGCCAATAAGTGACTTAAGCAGCATAATATTTTTTTTTTTTTATAAAGGCTTCATGGTGCATCAAAAAAAGTATTTTATATAAAACAATATCAAAAATAAAACTATGTATAGAATTTTCTAATTAGTATGTACCTACTGAATAAGTTGCAAGGTGATAAAGGGTGAAATTAAGGGAGTTGTATCATTTCTTGTCTCTACGTCTCTGGGCACTCACTCCCTTCCAGGAGTATTGCTTTCTGAGATTCTGTAAAGTATTATTTTCTCCTGGGTGGCCCACCTCCACGTGGTCATGGAAATATTTCAGAATCCCTCCCGTCACTTCTTGTGGGGCTACAATCTTCATCGCTTGCTCTGGATATGCTCTGTACAACAGCACGCCATCTTGATAAGTAAATCTGGTCGCATGGAGCTTTTCTGGCCTGGATCGTTGGTCGACAGGAATTTTCGCGATGTCTTCCAACCATATTATCTGGTTCTGGATATAGGGGTTCGTGTGTTGGGCCTTGATGACCTTCTCGGCTAGTGTCAGGGTGGAAGGTAGGTTGAGGAGGCGGAGTGGCTTGGGAGTTGGAAGAGGAGCTTCTGGGGGTATCATCCGGTTCCATTCTCTTGTGTTTTCTTCCGTGGATTCTTCTCCTGGGTTTCTTGAGAGAGCATCTGGTAGTTCGTTCTCCTTCCCTGGTCGGTGTTGGAGCGTGAAGTTATACTCTTGAAGTAGCAGAGACCAACGTTTTAGCTTAGATCTGCCGTCCTTTATATTGTTTAGCCACGTCAGGCATTTCACGTCCTTTCTTAGTGTGAACGGGTTGTCTAGTTACCTATATCTGATATCTTTTGATTGGTCATATCATTGCGAGGTATTCTTGCTCGTTGTTGTGGTATCGGTGCTCCGCGAGAGACAGCTTTGCACTACCATATGAAATAATATTTTGGTGTCCTCCTACTTATTGGTACAAGACCACGCCTAATCCTGTTCCGCTGGCGTCTGTTTGAAGACAGAAGGGTATCTCTGGGCTGGGTCGGTGCAGGGCCTGGATGTGCTTAAATGCTTCTTTCATTTGTTCTAAGGCCTTTTGCTCTGGAACGCCCCATTTCCATTTTTGAGGCACTCCTGATCTGGTGGTGAGTAAGCTGGTGATCTCGGCCATGTTTGGGACTAACTATCGTAGACAGTTACACACCCGAGGAATTAATGGAGCTGCCGCCGTGTTTTGGGAATGGGATATTCTTGGATCACCTTGAGCTGTTCGGGGTATGGGTTATTTCCTTCTGAGGAGATGATATGTCCCAAATAGCTGAGCGTGGTTCTCCCGAACTCGCACTTCTTCATGGCACCTGTGAGTCTGTATATTTCTATCCGTTCCAAGACCTTTTTTTAGATGTTCTAGATGCTCTTCGTAAGAGTTTGAATATGATAATATCATACATGTAGGCGAAATAAAATTTTCCCTAGTATCCTGCTAAGACTTGCTGGCTCATCGTTTTTTGGAATGTCCCCTGTGTCTCTTTTAACCCGAAGGGCATGACCCTGAATTGAACAGTTTCTCCATTGGGCGTGCTGAACGCAGTGAGGTGTCTGCACGCAGGGTCTAATGGAATCTGCCAGTACCCAGATTTGAGATCTAATGTACTGAATATTTTGGCTGGAACTATCTCTTGGAGTAACTGAGGGATATGAATTCGCGGGCAGTTCTCTTCTTCTGTGGTGACGTTGAGTAGCCGATAGTTAATGTAGAACCTAGGAGGTTTTTTTTCTCTTGACGATGACTATAGGTGCTTGGTACTGCGACGTGCTGGACTCTATGGTATTGTCTCTGAGCATTTCTTCGACTTGGTTTTGAATGATCTGTTTCTTCTGAAGCGAGTATATATAGGTGGGTCCTCGGATGGGATGGTCCTTTTTCAGGAAGTTCTGATGTTGGGTGTAATCAGTTTGATTTTGTGGGTTGAAGATATCGAATGCCTTCTGATGCTGCTTGATGACTTGGAAGAGGTGGATCTATAGTGCTGAAGGGAAGTTGTGTTGTACTTCCTCAGGATTGAAGTTGCTGACCTTCTCTGGTCCTCTCGCGACCCAATATATGTGTTCTTTTTGCTCCTTTCCGAACAGTACGCATGCATGGTCAGTGAGCCACGTATGACCCAGAATGATTTCTTCCACGAGATTATCTGCGACTAGACACGTAATGACCATTTCGTTGTTACCTATCTCTATAGGGAGCTGGCAGTGGCCTAGAATATTTAGTTCCGTTCCTTCCTTGACCAGGGTAGACTGAGGTGGATGCGTTGACCATTTGTTCCCGTGTGTGATTCGAGGGCTGAGGCCCTGACGAAGCTCTGCGATGCTCTGGAGTCTAGGACGGCTCGAAGTTCTCTTGAGGGCTTGCGAACTGGGATTTGGGGTAAGTTTGCTGGTGGTCCACTGCTAAGTATGGCCTGTTGGGCCGGCCAGAAATGAGTTCGGCCACGTTTTCATCTCCTGGTTCCATTTCCCGTGCTTGGCTGTGTGGTTTGTGCGTCGCGTGGTCTGTTCGTGGTTCTTCTTGCGAGGAGTACGGGGCACTCTTGGTGGAAATGTTGCGCAGGGCAGAAATTGCATTGAGGATGGGGTCTAGTACTTAGAAGAGGTCCTAGAAGAAGGGCTTTTGGTTGTTCATGAGGGGTAGATGGGAGTATATCTTGTTGTACTGCCTGAGCCCCTTCCAGTAATTGGTCTACTGAAGTGGGTGGGATGTAGGTGTTAAATGGCTGGATGGTGGGGTGGAGGAGTTCACTTATGAGGGGTAGAATTTGTTCGTTGAGAGTGGTGGGGAAGAAACGCTTGTACAGTCTCATTATTATTAGAATGAAGTAGTCGGTAGATTCTTCGGCTGTCTGTGCTTCCCCATATAGCTCCGCTTGGAGTTTGACTCTCAGTGGTGGAGAGTCAAATCGTTTTTGGAGCCTCTTTTGAAGTTCTTCCCAAGTGTTGGAATATCCCTCATAATATTTCCACCATTGCACGGCGTCTTGATTCAATCTTTCCTTCACTAACGTTGTCCACAGATCACGGTAAGGTTGCTATTTTCAACGAGTTGAAAAATCATTTTTAAATAAAAGTTCTATATTTATATACTTGACAAATATATTCTATGTCAATTCAGAAAGTTAAGTAAAGTGACCTCACTTGTCAAGGTGACAACACGAATTTGCGAAGCCAAGCTCTGCTTTTGGTGATTTTTCAATCGTTTGAAAAGGTGAAGGTTACAGTGAACTAACTATAGTTCTGCCATCAGTAGGGAAAATGTTGGTAAATATATTTTTCTTTCCCCCCACATGCTATGTACTACTTGTGCTCTGAAGCCCATTTTTATGACGCGGGGATCCACCGGGGGTTTCCTTCCAATGTCCGTCCGGCGTCTTTCTGAACGCCATTCAATCTGTTACGTGACCCTGAAAGGAGGAGATTTCTGCGCCTGTCCTTTCAGAAAATTGATTCCACCCCTACCCCCCTCCACCCCCGTTTCCAATGCAGCGCGTGTGTACTTCTAAAAAGAAGTGAAAGAGGGGTGGAGTGGGGTGAAAGATAGCAGGGGGTCTAGAAGACCAGGAAATGACAGGATTAGTTGAGTTCTTGAGGCAAACCCTTTTTCTGACTCGGAAGGTTGGGGGGGTTATGATCCTGATCGGTTACGTTAGTGTTTTTTATCTTATGTCCTAACTAATGTCGATACAGTTTATTAAAATTCTCCCTCGTCCTCTTCTCTTAAGCTATGGCTTGAGTCACTTCCAACTTCTACTGGTATTAGATTGTAAATATATATATATATATATATATATATACATTAAATGCATTAGAAGGTTATTTGTACGATTGAATGTGCAAGACGATGAATAATTCAAGGTTATAATTGCAGGGGGAATTATGGTAGATGGCTTTTAACATGTAATTTTCACTTTGCTTTTTTTTTAATCCCCTCTCCATTCTAGTTCTGGTACATCAATTGAAATGTGTGTTAATCACGCTACAAAAATAGACTAATATTATATTTTATGGCCCGACCTGGATTTAACTAAGATTATTTGAAGTCGAATGGAGGATTGAATGACCTACAAAATTTGACCATATAGTTTACTATACTTTACTATACTATACTATATCATACTATACTATACTATGCTATACTACACTATATACGAAGGAAGACATAAAGAAACAGAACAGTTTTATGAAGAATTACAAGATACAATTGATAAAATAAATAAAAATTATTTTGTAATTGTGGTTGGAGATTTTAATGCTAGGGCTAGAAATACACAAATGGATGGAATCTTGGGTACAAACGAAGAAAGAACTCAAAAAATTATCTTATCGAATATGTTTAAGCGAAAATGAGTAAAAAGATTGCTCCATTTATAAATGACACCAGGGGCTATAGAGGATATGATATATGTATTGATAATTTTATTTTGATATCGAAACTATCCCTACACCAAAAATAGCTTAAGCCTTCACATATAAAAGTGAAGAAGTTTATATAATGAACCTACTCGAGGAAAAAAAGTACCCGAGTATTATATAAAAATAGAATGAATTAGTTGTACATGTTACAAATGCCTATAAGTCTTAATATAAACACCGATTGGTAAATTTTAAAATCCTTATTACAATCAGAGGAAGAAGCCTCAGGCAAAAGAGAGAACAGGAGTCACAAACGAGACCTAGTTGATCTTATTAAAATTAAAAACGACACATACTTGAAGTTTTTAAACACTCATACCCTAGAAGATAAATTAGAATATAAAATACAATCAGATATAGCTAAAAGAAAAGCACGATATATTAAGCGTCATAGCTGGAAACTATTTGTTAACAGAATGAGAAATATGATGTACAAACGGCCGACAAACTAGTGCCTATAAAATTCTGAAACAACTAGATATGGATTTAAAAAAATAACCCACACCTAAACCCTATTTCGGGGAAAGACTGGTTCAAATACTAATACAAGCTATATATAGTGGAAAACCAAGAGTAAGCCATTAAAAACCCATTTGAAAAAGAGTATATTGACCAACTAACGATGGAATAACAAGTTGATGTGCTTACAACTATATAAAAAAAGAGTCCTCTGGTTCAGATGGCCTAACTAATGAATTATTTACGTTTGTATCAATCAATTTTCTACATAAATGTAGACTTCTTTAATGTTGCTGGACTTATAGACAAACTACTAATTAATGGGAGATAGCAGTTATAGTATCTATAGGCCTGAATAAAAAGGAATATTGGAAAAGTTGTAGTAGTTACAGAGGGATAAGCTTATTAAATAAAGGATAAAAAATACATGCTGAAATCGGCTACTAAAAGTTTGATCACCATTTCAGAATCTATCCTTCTGGAAGAGTAAAACAGTTTAAGGAAGAATAGATCTTGTATGGACTGTATAATCATTGTATCTCAAATGGTGGGGAATTACAGAGAATACAATATATTCCCACATGTATGGCTTTTATAAACCTCGAGAAGACATTTGATAGTTAGTCGTACACACTTTGGGAAATAATACTTAAGAAAGGCATCCCGAAATATCTGGTGGGAGCTGTGAAGCGTATTACATAATAACCTTAATAAAAATGAATTTGAAGTTTTAAGCCAGTGAGATTTCAAAATAAATCACGTGAGCAGTAAGGAAAAGGTGTATATGTCGCCCACTATATTTGATTTATGCGTGGAGATAGAAAACACAACTGAAACGCATTTAATTGAAAATACTCGTACACCTTTTAATATGCCTATATTAATGTTAAAAGACTATCAGGTACAAAAAACAATCTTTAGTTTAAGCAAAATATCTAAAGCAACTTAACCATATTAACAACAACAAAAAACTATAATTTAGTTTTTAAGGTTGCAGAGCTTCTTAGGGGAAAAAATTCTGCTAGTGACTTATATTGGAGCAGGTACCTAGCTTTAACTATTTGGGATGTCACCTCTCTAATTATCAACTGAATGATCAAGAAATAAAACTCGTGAAACTCCCACATTTATAAGGCACAATAAAATACACATTACTAAAAAGAGTAAGGAAGGAAACTGTAACACAATTTTATAAAACTATGGCAGCTTCAAATATAATTAAGGCCTATATGAAAAAAAAACTCGTGAAATTTCTACCTATATTAGGCACAATGAAACACTCATTACTAAAAAAGAGTAAGAAAGGAAACTGCAACACAATTTTATAAAACCATCATGGCAGCTCCAAATATTATTATATGGGTTGAAAAACTGCACACTAGCTAAGCGACAACGTAAACGAATTGAAGCAGAAGAAATGAAGCTATCAAGGCCACAAGCAGTCATTATGTAATCTATCATATTAAAAATAAATTAGGTTATTTGTTCATAGATGAAAGTACAAAATTTACTTGAAATCATTAATTCATACAGAGAAAAATATCATAATCGTCTATTAACAATAGAACCAAATCGCATTCCATTGCAAATACAGATATATAAACCTAAAGGCAAAGACGACTGGGGAGACCCAAAATGCGTCGGATTCCTGGAGACGCAACAGGATGAATAAAACTTAATTCTAGAAGTATATGTTGATGATACTTTCCTAAATATTTTCAAGGTTTATGCCGAGTCTTCCAAAGTTACGATTATGCCTCGCTATACCATACGTTTATCTTGAAAGGTACCAAAATCACCTTGATTGGTTCCGCAATGGTGTAGCTTATAAACTAGGGCCATAGTGTAATAACTCATAGTAGGACTATCTACTTGCATGTTTCCGCTTTTCACGACGTAGACGAGGGGCTAGAACAATAAATAAAAGAAGTGAGCAAAGTTTAGACTGCAACTATTAGATTTCTAGGAATCATCATGAGAAATACAGGAAGAGGCAGGTTGATCAATGCAGAAATTAATGAGGAATTAAATTTAAAAATATGTTAGAGGAAGTTTGGATACGTGATTTGAGTAAAGGACCACAAAATAGTGAAGTATATACTTTTTTATCACTCACAAATGAAAAAAATCAAATCAAATTAAGGTTCACCTTGAAATTAAGGGTACTAAATCTTGATTCACATGTCCACCGAAAGTAAAGCATATAATCTGCTTTATTCACATAGCAATTCACACGATCGCATAAATGTGTGTTTACCCACGATGCTTTGCAGCGTAAACTAGAAACAAAATATTATCAACATGCGTTATCTTCAAGTGATTAAACAGATATTTTAGACTATTTCACCTACGGGTGTTTTATTTCATTGGTGTTCAATCACCGCCCCACAAATACACACAGATCAATACATGCTTGTTTCATCTACTGTGTTGCTTCAAATAGTTTCGACAGTCAATACATTTGACGTGACTATTGACTTGACGCCCAGCATACGTTAATTGATTAGAGTCGGTTGATTGGGTCTCACAAGCATATTGTTGTGGTTCGAAACGGACATAGCTGAAACTGTTTCAACTCGCACCGAATGGATTATAAAGTGGATACTCCAGAAATCATGTTATCGGCTTGGGGCTTATCAAGTGAATACGTTTTTTTTCTCTGGTTATTCGTTAAACGCGTGAATCTACAGTGTTTTGAGAGACTTTCCCATGGATAAACATATTTATTGTGACAAGATTAAGTGAGGTCAGGTTTTGGAGGGGCCTGGATCCAACATACCATCTTATGACGACAATCTCATGATGATCTCCACTATTAAATATAATACTAGCTTAATTTAGTTTGCAAAGGATATAAACAACTATTTTTAAAATATGTGTATCGTAGCGTCGCAAAATAAATTATTACAACATATTTAAATTAACTTTTTATTCAAAGAAGGCTTCTACCATAAAATATAATACCTGACTTTTTAATGGTGATTCTCTGAGAGCGCTTTTCCATTAACAGCTTCTAAAAATACACATAAATTCCTGTAAACATTTCTTAATTCCAAGATTGAACTCTTTGAAGATGGTTTATGAAAAAATAAAATATATTCCCATCAGAAAACAAATAATTTTTCCTCCCGCCTTAGTAGGGCACTCAAATTAGTGTGGTCCACTATTTATGTCTTCGCCTTAGGTCGTTATTCATAATTATAATAGAGACACAAGCCCCACCGCCTCAGGTAGTAAATTACTTTCGTCTGTCTAGAATTACTCTTCGTAAGAGATTACTTTAGCATCATTTCGTTCCGGATAGAATTCTCGCCAGATTCTTCAGTTATAGTATGTTAGTTTAGAGAAAAGAAGCGGATAAAAGAAGAAACATAAAAAAAAAAGAATCACTGTAGTTAAGTAATTCTTTTTTCTTGAGATTCATCCGACAAATCTTTTGATATATTTCACAATTATCAAAGTTGCTCTAGAATCTTACTTATTAACTTTTACATCATGCTTGTGTATCCTCTAGTGTTGTAGGAATAATTTACTTTCTTCAATTGTGCCCGGGTGAGGGGGTTGTTATAATAGCAGTAGAGTTTTGTTTTGAAAACTGAACTCGCTTTCTCTTTTACTAGCCTTACATACAAAAGGGGGTGAAGAAACAGCTGTTGACGATGTTTATACCGTGTACTTTATAGTTGGTATGCACGGAAGATGGGGCTTATTAAGTGCCGCTGCTGCTCCCTATACAAGGGGGCGAGCCTAGACGAACAGAGGGACGGAAGGGATGTTGAAGAGGAAGAATACAAGTTTTTGAGTCGAAAGTTGGCATGGAGGTTGCTGCGTGAAGCTTTATAGTGTTAGCCCTGGAAAGTTTCTGTGTGGAGTTCTTCCATTGTAAACTGGGTTGAACCCCCGCCCCCCCTCCCCATACTCCCCAACTTGGGAAGTATAATTTTCACGATGTGACATCATACATTGCTAACCGGGGTGGTTTTAGTATTTAGGACGTTGGTAAGGATAGCAGTTTGATTGTGTAATAGCTTTTATTTCCCTTTTAGGACTATTTTAAAACTATTTTATGATCAAAAGGGGAAACTATTTTATTTTTTAATTATTCTTTTCAACTGTATATTACTCACACTGGAGGGTATGAGGAAAAGGGTTCCATTCTCATTTAGTCTGGTTTGCCGGTGATGGTTAGCTCGGGATTCGAACCTTGACCGAGTGTACTGAGGTGTTTTTTTTCCTGTGTGATCTCCCACTTTCCCTCCACGTGAATTCGGGTACATTGCCTCTAATATATACCCTCCTCGTTACTACCCTATTAGTTTAATTAAATGCAGCTCTCCCGAACGGGTAGTAAGATGCAATGAAAAACAAATGACCATTACATTGAATATCTCAAATATAGATCTTTTGGACTTGGGTGTTGACTTTTATGTCCTCCATTTGACGTGATGTTGGTACATTTTCTTAAATTCCCCTTATCAAAGCCTATACAACTTGTAGACAACCTGAACAAGCGTAACATCGTGTTGAATTAAACAGAACTACGCTTTAATCATAACGCGCACATTATTTTATAGAATCGAAAATCTCTCATAGGTTTTATCGCATTTTGACCCTCGTGACTGTTAGCTCGGTGCAACAGCGCAAATAATTCTGCCCTCACTGAGCGGCCATTCGAACTAATTACCACTGCGGTCGAGATTATAACAACGGCCAATCCCATTGCGATAAAAATAAGAGATTTTATTCCGCATCGCGAAACCTTTCCATTGCAGATGTGGTCGTAATTTAATGGTCAGAAATTAAAATAGATTTGTCAGCAATGCATTGCAGATAAAAAAAAAAGAAGAGAAAAAATTGGTATGGCGTCCTAAAATCGATGCCACGATGGGATTTAAATATTCACATTTGGCTAAGAGTAAACTTGGATGATGTCCCAACTATTACACATGAGTACGTCACGATGATATTTTCTTCATATGGGTAAGCTGCTCCAGTTGGGGTATAATATGGACGCTGTCCTTATGTGTATTTTTCTCAAACTTTTACTCTCCGTATTCTTGACTATTAGGGTCAAGTGCAATTTTTTTTTCTTCACGTCTTAACTACGTAATTTAATCATATTTTTGGGGCAAATAGGAGTTAGGTTGAATTTAGAGCAAATGTACCCACATATGCGCGAAGAAAAAAGACAATTAGTCCACGTGCTCACCGATGAGGGTTTTATCTTTATATTCAACTCAAAGGTTTGTTCCACAAATATTAAAAGCTGAGATAGTCGACAAAAATGATTTACTTTAGAACATTTTCACCTCACAAACAATATGGAAAAAAAAGCAACGTTATACAATTAAGCATATACGTTANGGGGGGCGGGGGGGGGGGGGGGTTCAAAGATTATAACTAAGCTTATCAGCCGTAATTGAATCATATTCGAATATATCTAAAATTACATCTGGACACTGGGATTGTACTTGGGACCTTTGGTTTAACGTGTCAATGCTCTCCCACTTAGCTATCCAGGGATCGACCTGTCCTAAGGGTCACTCTTCGGCCATTTTGTAAAGAAGAGTTTGTGATGTGTGTAATTTTTAAAGTCATTCGAATATGATTCGGATACGGCTGAGCTCCATGGTTATAGTATTTCATCCCCCGAGCTTCACTTTTCATATATAGCGTTGTTTTCTTCTTTCTTGGTTCGCTTAGAACATACAATGTGTTTGTACTATCGGCAGCTTAGAGCCACAACCGATCAGCCGGTGGCTGTGGAATCAATTATAGCTATTAGTATCCTATTATATCTACACGTCCATCGCATACTTTGCCTTAAAAATAGGAATTAAGAATTACCCTGAACACGGTACAATCGTTGGATAGCTCAGTAATAGAGCATTGACACGCAGAGCTAAAGGTTTCGTGTTCAATTCCCGTGTTCAGGGGGAAATTTTTGTTCAAAACGTGTTTTAAAAGAAACCTGAACGGGTAGTAAGACGCTGTGATAATAATAGTAATAATAATTATAATAATTTTAGAGGAAAACCTAATTGTTAGGGGGGCGTTGTTTCACCATTTTAATCAAACAGTTTTTAACAAAAGCTTTCATATTAATTTATTTATAAAAATTGATTAATAAACTTTTTCAGATATTGTGTTCTTAATAATTATAACAAACCTAATAACATTGACCACATTCTATGTTTAGAGTCTAGCCCAGGGATTCTCAACCTGGGGGGAATTTCAGGCTTTTGGGTGGAGGGGGAGGAGGAATTAAGTCAACAGTCTAAAACTGTTAAAAAAATCCTTTAAACTACAATATTTCAGATTTTGCATAAACAATTTGTTTAAAATTTGAAGCCCTGGACTTGCTGAGTGGTAATTTTAATTTAATTGTAAAGCTTCACAGTTAACATAATCAAAGTAATATGTATTTATTTACTAATATAAAAAAAGTGTTTTCAATATTATATTATTCAGAATGCATCTTTTGAGTTAGGCAATCTTGGAGAGAGGGGAGGAGGGGGGGGGGTGACATTCTGATATGTGGTGAAAAGCGTGCATGTCACTAAAAAGGTTGAGAACCACTGGTCTAGACCATGTAGCTTTGAGTTACAGCATTTTTGATAAAAAGGTCAACACTCTTCTTGATTTTTGTTTTATTTATGCCTACACAATCTAAAGGGTTATTAACGACTTAATATAAATGATAATAACAATAAAGGTAGACTAGATATTAATTATTGTGAAGAGATTATAGGAAATACACGTGTAGAAACAACCCCTTCCACCCCCAAGGGCAAGGATTTGAATCCCAACTTCACAGTAAACGGTGTTCAAGTGCAATGTAAATCTAAAGCATTAGACCATTGGTTCTTAACCATTTCCATAAAGTGGAACCCCTGAATCGAATAGTAATTCGCCACGAACCCCCTAATATCCCCCATCATACGAGAGGAAAATAAAAACCTACGCACATTTCTAGTAATATACGTAACCAATTACATATTAATAAAAGAAAGAAAAAATGTTAAGTCAGATGGTGATGATAAAAAAACATATATTTAAGCTAATTGTGAATAGCAAATAATGTGTATAATATGAATAGGTAGTTAGACGCGGTTATAAAAAAACAATTTTTGTATGATTTGAAAATATAAACAAAAAATAACTTAAACATTTAGATTTGTTTCGTGAATCTCCGTTTGGAAACTTTTGCTAGGAAGTGGGTATCCATAATACTATGTCCATATACTTATATACATAAATGTACTCGTATATATATTATACGGGTAAAGTCCGAATCCAGATAAAGTAAATATTATCCAGATAATGTTGACTTTATTCTAAATACGTAGCTAATGTTGATTAAGAGTGAATGAATAATGTTTTTCGAAGTTTATCCAGATAATATTAACACTATTCACACACACTAGTTTTTATGGTTGAGGCTAAATTAGTTAGGTTAGTTAGGATAGTTTATATTAGGTTAGATGAGCTTAGGCTACGTTAAATTAGTTTAAGTTAGGCTAGGTTAAGCTATGTTAGTGGAAAATAGAGCATAAAATGAGGCATTTCGAATATTAATGCACTGCTACGATTCAATTTATTGTCCAATTTCGAAATATTGTTTCAAAATAAAATTCGTATTGAAACGTGCTTAGTTTTACAAATATTATTCAACGTTATCCAAGTTTTGCTGGATAGTGTTGATATTATCCAAATATCGCCGTAGGCCCAATTGAGATAAATTTCTTAGCCTACTATTTCTGACTTTATCCACTACACCTGGCTAATGCCGACATCTCCCAGCTAATCTCAATACTATCTAGATTTCTCATATCACCCATAGCATATATATAATTTATGAGCCAAGGTAGAATCTAAAATGAGTATATATATATATATATATAATAAAAGGGCCGTAAGCTAAGTCAACTTGTAAGTGGTTTTCTATACAGCCTTTTGTTTTACAAGGTAAACTTTAAATAATAACAAGAAAATGGTCCATCACGTCCTTAACACTCGTCCTGAATATACTAATATTTACACTGATGAAGCAGAGGGGAGGAAAAGCCCTCGCATTTGCGTGGAAGATACGCCCGACAGGGATTGGAACCTTGTCCTTCCGGTCACTATCAAACCAGAATTTGCGAGACTGAAGCCTCTGTCCACGTGCACACCGTTGGGGGTGTAAAGGCTTAACGCAGACAAAATTAGTAAAACATTAATTTTTAATGCAAATATAGACTTGTTTTACAACTATATTTAGATAGGAATTTTCTTTTTAGACATTTAGGAAAATTACTAAAACGAATCTCATATGTTCATACGTCAAATTATGTGATGTTCATCTGTCACGTTTAATTTAGCATCATACTTAAGAAATAATATTAGTAATAAAGCAAAATGTTGTCAATGTTAACTGTAAAAAAAATTGAATGTTCTAAAAATTTCTTCATAAACTAATGGGTTAAGGATGTTGAAGGTTGAATTTAAAGGAGGTGCACCCACATTTGCGTGGAGTGAGAGTAGAAAACCATATAGGAAAAAACACTCTAGGGAACCCGAGCAGGATCGAACCATGATCTCCTCGTAATCGACACTATAGTATATTGCAAGAGTAGTGCCTTAGACCATGTGGCCACTGATAGGGGTCCTAGTATAATTAATTACATGTTTCTATTTTAAACTAAGAAAACCAAAACTGTTATGTGCTAGATATTAATATATCAAATTCTTATTTGTTTACAACGGTTTATTAAAGTAAAATAATATTGATTTGGAACCAAATATGCCAGAATCGTTTATTGCGACACATTATTATCATAATGTATTTTTAAAACTTTTCAAAACAAGTATGTATTTCTCTTGCTATTTTATTTATCTGTTGCGTCGTGATATTCAAACTCGTATAACGGTGTGGTTTTTTAAATTTATATTTTATTTTATTTTTTTAAACAAAGCAGAGAATATTTCTCTGAGACCCGGGAAATTATTCAGGAAATGAAAACGTGGACGTAAATATTTGAAAAGAATGTTTTTGTGTGTGTAGCAAAAAAAAAAAAGGAGGGGGGAGGGAAATAGGGTTAGGTAGAGTTTATAGTTCGTCGAGTCGTAGATTATGGGGGTCGCTTACTTGAACAAGGCAATACTTATAGGAAAGTTGTTCTGAAACTTAAACACCATGAAAACATTATTATTTTAGAATACTCTGTAGTGACTCTGTTAAAAAAATGGCTTTATTTTTTGGAAAATGCTAGAACTGTTTCTAACAATTTATTTTAGTTACAGAACTGCGACAGTTCACGTAAAGATTCGTTTAAAATTAAAAACATTTTAAAATTTTAAATGAAAGGTATTTTATCATGTGGAGACATGCTGATATTTTGTCTTTATTTTGGTTTGAACTATATTTTTAAATAACAAACAACTTTTTAAATAAGACGTGATTTTTTTCTCTGAACGTCTGCAAAGCGCATCAGGGATTTGCTAGGTGGACCACCTCAAGGGGAATTGTGTGGGGGTAGAAGTTGGGTAGTAGAGGAATATCCATATATACTCTAAGAGATGTCCTGTCACTTCATTATGCTTTCTAATTATTACTACATATTATATAAATAACATATTACCCGTTTACAAATTAACTTCTTCATTTCTGGTCGTGTAACGAGTCGCATTGGCATTTTTGGACCATATTTGCGAGTGGGAATAATTTTTTAATGACCCTCAAGATCTGGGACGGGCATTTCAATTAAAGTCTCTATAATGGATGCAATATTTACCCCATTGAACGTGTGAAACTGTTCCTCAATTTAAGATAGCATTAGCATTATAAACAAAAAAATTTGCATGTACTTTTTTGTTTTTTTGGAGGCTTCCATTTGAATTTTTGGTCCCTAAGTATTATTTTACCCTTTTAGGCTAGAGGATACTTGCCGGCAAAAATTCCTCTTCCTAGCTTTTCTGGCCTTACATTTTTTTTTTAACTTGGGGTTTTTAGAAACCCACTTATTTTGGGAGCCCCAATGGGAATTTTTGGTCAACATGTATGTTTGTATCCTTTTTGGTAAGAGGTTGTCGGCTTGAAAAATCTTGGATTCCTAGGTTTTCAGGGTTTCGAGAATTTTTTGGCTGGATACAGGAACCTATAGTAATTATAATGGAGATAAAAGCGTGATAATAATAATAATAATTATTATTATTATTAGCACCGCGTCTTACCACCCGTTCGGTGTATACGCACTTACGCTAATGTGTAGTGGTAGGGTGATTGTGAGATGAAATGGAGGACCTACAGTTTAACGTGGAATCCGAACCACGGTGGAGGCCTGGCATTCCCCACATTCACAAGATGTCTTGTCAAAGGTGAAGGAAGGGTTCGGTAATCAGATAAATCTGTGCCGGGACCGAGGATTGAACCCCGGCCGCCAGCATAGAAGTCTGACACCTTACCCCTAGACCACCAGGTCACCCAAAAGCGTGATAATGAACCTTTTTCTAAATTTCAAGTGACCCACCTTAAAAACATATATTATTTTAGTTTAACATTTAATGCCGGTATTATTGGTGGTTTAATATTAATCAAGGTACGTGAGTATAATAGAAAGAGGGGAGGGCTTAAATAAAAGGCACCCGCACTAGTGTGGAGAGGTGATAAAAAAAAAGTATGTACTATACTATAACCACCCACCCCACCAACCAATAAGCCCGGCAGGGATTCCAACTTAACAACTTGACAGCTTCAAGATAAATATAGCGACTCTTTGTCAATGTTAGATGCTCTGCATTTACTTTGTGTGTCTCCTAAAAGGTTCTTCCAATAGCGGGGCCGACTGTAAATAATGAGGAAAAGAAGCAGATCTGTGCCCTAGGGGTGTTCTCCCTACCGTGACGCCTCTAGCGGCAACTAACAGCTTCCAGAAAGCACCGCAATTGAAAGCAACTGGGAAGCTTTCAGAATATTCTTCCTTCTCTGTCTTTATCCATTCTCTCTCCTTCCCGCGCGCACACGTTACCTCTTCATCGAGTAGCACTTGCATGACATCAAACATGTAGGACGTCGAATATTATGTTATTCCTCTGCACGTCCTTTTTAATGCCTGCACAGTGAGCGAGCTTTCGAATTCCATTTTAAACAAAATCATCTGTGGGGGAAGTGTAAGTAAGTGACAGCTAACAAACGGTTATTTTTTTAGCACCGATTCTTACTAACCGTTCAGTCATAATTACGCTAATGGGCTAAATATAGTGGAGTTTGAATCTAAAGGAAATGTACCCACATTTACGTGGAGAGGTAGGGGGGAAACATTTAGGGTAACGCACCCTCAGTACACCCGATAGGGATCTAGCCACGATTTCTCTGTCATCGGCACTCTTAACACGAGAGTGACGCCTTAGATCATGCAGCCACTGAAACAGGTATTTATATATTTAAAATGCGTATATGTGGATAAGGAGGAGGGGTGAGAATAGCACCATCTCTCATACAGGACGTCCACAAAACAAATCTCTTAACGTGTCAATATATTATTATTTTATTATTAATATTATTTAGCACCGCGTCTTACTAACTTTCGGGTTATACGTTTAAGTACCAATCACGCTAATGGACTAGGAATTGGGAAGGTTGAGTTTAGATGAAGTGAGTCCACAATCTCGCAGAGGGAGAGTTGAAAACCATTTTGGAAAAAACACTTTGGTTCACCCCCACCAAGATTCGAACCTCGATCTCCCATCCTCGGCAGTCTAGCTCAACACGACTAACGCGTTAGCTAACTGCGCCACCAAGGCGGGATATTATTAACATATTATAGTAGATTTTTTATATTAGTGAACTCTAAATAAGACTATTCATATGATCATCCATATTGGTGAAATGTCGGTTTACTCTTTCCTATTGATAAATTAACGGCCGGGGAATGGATGTTGTGCCTGTCCTAGTCTTAAGTTAGATTATAAGGCGTATAAAGCTACGACAGACCTAGCAAACAGGTAGTGGAAAATATATGGCTTGAATAAAAAACTGACTCAGGCCACAGACTGGAAACAGTAATGGATGTAAAAAAATGTAAATGATCATCCAACTATATACAGTAAAACGTTGGAATAACAGTAGCTTATAACGCCCTCCCTCCTTATTTTTTTCATTAATTTAGATTTTGATGCGTCAGAAAAGATAATTTATATTTCCTTTCTATTAAATAACTCTATGAACACATTAACTGTTGCGTGCGTAGCTCTCACAAAGCTAACCTGATTTTATGAGATTATATTTTAATTACGCGATTGTTATTCCCATATCTAATTAAGCATACTATTTTTTAATTGAGCTATGAGTACCATCGCTTACACAATAATACCATTTAGTTAAGCTTTTTTTTTGTTGTTGTTGTAAAAGTAGTGGTCACGCCATTATTTCTTTTTAAAGTGAGTGTGTGAAGAAGTGTATGGTACATGAACAACGGAATAATTACACAACAAAAAGTAGAACCTTGTAGGGTAGACAGTAGTATGGATGTGAATTGCCTGTAATTATGGCTGTGTGTGGTTCAGTATTACCCACCCTTCTCCAGCCAGAGGGGGTGGCTCGTTAGAGCTTTGTTCGTAGCCAAACCCACACCCCTCAACTATTCCTCTCGCACCCTACCCTTCCCCTCCTTTCTTTCTTTCTCTATGTCCCGCGGCAAGTGTTTAATTTGAACCACTGACCATCACCATTATTCCCTGAGCCAGGCGAGTCTTTTGTACCGGCAGCTAGCAGCGGTGGTGAGTGTTGGATGTAATTACACTCGGGATGGTGTCCCCCTACCACTCAACCATTCTACCCTCCCACCTACCCCCACGCCCAACCCGCCCTGCCCACTGGCCAGTCTCGCCCACGTAATATGTCCAAGAGAAGGCACCTCCAAATCCACCGTGCTCTTACCGACTACCCGTCGATAATTATCCACTTTGACTTTATCCATAGCTCGACATTTTAGTAGTAACCGGATGTTCTGTAATATTAACTGTGTAAGCTTGTAGCTTGTTTAGGGACTATAGTCACATTCGGAGAGGAAGATTTTTTTTTTTTGACAGTTACGAAAGTTACTCAAACAATTGAAGGGTTTATTCCAAAAACGACCCTTGTCAAAATTACAACTTTTTCGGGAAACACAAAAATGGATGTCCCTTCATATGGGTTCTGTCAATTAAGCTGATTTTTTTTTCTTTAAAAGGGCTTACCAAAAGTGGTATTTTTTGTTGCATTTAAGCTCAATAGATTTAATATCGACTCATATTTTTTTTATTTGACAAATGTTGTTCTAGTAGGAATACTATAGTGAAAAGCGCATATTTTGTTTGTTTGTAAGCTATTTTTACCATACAAAAACATAAATTTAACTTAAAATGGCTCAGCTGACTTTAAAATCAATTGATGAAATTATATCACAATTCACATTGATAAAAAAATATTTATTACTGTATGATAAAATTGAGAATTTTTCTGCAAAAAAACAAAACACACCTGTTATTGACAAATGAGGTTTTTGTAGAAATTCTCCATGACACGTGTTGTTTTTGTAGAATCACTGATCTAAGCCCTAGCCATATTTAAATTACAAATATATTTTTGTGAGAAATGTTTGTTCCAAAATTTCTTAGAAAAATAAATTCCAAACTATAGACAAGACTATAAAGAACATGTATACAAATAAATCTCATTTTGACCAAAAATTTACACTTGTCGTTTTTGGAATAAACCCTTCAATTGTCACGTATAAATACGTAGAGCCATGTGATCTACAGCTATCACTTTTGATAGAAATCTTAAAAAGAATATTAATAAGAGAGTATGCTGTTATAATTGTTTAATGCAATAAAAGTTTTAGTTTGAAATGTTTCATCATGATGAAATCATGATATAAACAAAAGGTTTATAAACGGTTATTTAAAAAAAACTGGCATTTATACTCAGTTTGTTATAAGTAAGAACAAAATTATATATTTAGATTTCAAAAACTGAAAGCGTAAAGGAATCTTTAAACCCTTTTTATTTTCAACTTCTTGATAAATCACCTGTTTTGATGTTCACAAGAATTTATTCAATGAGCAGATGTTTTTGTTTCGCGCTTAAGGAGCAGTTTCGCGTGTGTGTGCCAATTTCAAAATATATTTTAGAAGTGTTTTTTTTTTAAATTAAAAATAAAGACATAAACAACCTAATAAACGTTTGTAATGTAGCCTATGAATCACAAAGACGATGTGAAACCAGAACTAAAGTTTTATTTTAATAATAGCGGAAGTACCCGATGTTATTCTGGGTGACGCTTTTCTTTGTTTCAAACAATGAGAGGAAAAAAATATTAATTTATTTCTTCTGTCCCAATTTTTAATCAATTTAAAAAATCTAATCCAAATTTTAAAATTCCGGCTTTGAGGTGCACATGTTTGTGTACAGGGGCTACTAATTATGTAATTTCAGACCTCTTCGTGCGGTAGATATCGCGCAATGCTCGTGACAAACACACACTCTCTTCAATTTATATAACACAAGTAACTGCTAAAAAATTTGATTTCGATTAATTACAGAGCGTATAACGGGTAGTAAGACGCGGTGCTAATAATAATAATGATTAATTACATTAGGTAAATGAAAGCTATCTTTAAAAATACACATTTAGATTTAATTTATTGATCGGTCATAATATTTTACATGTTTAACAGCTAAACTGAAAAGTTTGTATCTAACCATTTCTGTTAATACTTACCCGCTTCGGTGGCGTAGTTGGCTAACGCGCTTGTCGTGTTGAGCTCGACTGCTGAGGACGGGAGATCGAGGTTCGAATCTTGGTCGGGTGAACTGGGGATGGTTTTTCCTAAATGGTTTTCCACTCTCCCTCTACACGCAAATTCAGGTTCACTTCCTCTAATTCAACCTTCCCAATTCATAATCCATCAGCGTTATTAGTACTTAAAGCGTATAAACCGAACGGGTAGTAAGACTTGGTGCTAAATATTATTATTGTTAATACTTTTCCTTTGTGTTGACCTATTTGACTTGTATGTTTTATAAAACCGTCACGGTTCTTCGCGCCTTACTACTCGTGTGAGTTATCCATATATTATATGTATTAGCATCTTACTATCTGTTCAGGTTAAATGCATATATGATGATTAATCTAATAGGGTAAGGATGAGGAGGTAATCATTTTAACTAGTAGCACTACCTGTCACGCCACTGGCTTACATTTTGAAACAGAATAGTCCAAGTTCAGTCTTTAACTACAACTTGAATAGTAAAATTCGTCTTCTAAATTGCATCCGAGTGGTTTAGGTATTTTTTATATTCCCACTTTAACGTAAATGGCAAAAAAAGGAAAAGGGGAAGGTGAGGGTTTAACTGTAGAGTCTTTCTCTTCGTCCCAACTGTTCCAGCAGCTCGTAGCTTTGAAGTATGATGGAAAGAGATTGGTTAGAACAAACATCAAACAAGTTTCCCTCTTTCATTCGATCCGGCTTGTAGCTGTTTCATTGGTTCTCTTGAGATCTTCTCGGACACAGAAGAGATATTGAAACGTGAGATTGTCTTATATGTTCAGTTGCACAGCGGCGTATGTCACGCAATGGGGCGTGCGTCTTTGGAATCACTTGGGTTGAATTGAATTTAGTATTCACGTGACTTGATAATCAATCATCAGTCTCAGTAGACTATGCTTTAAGGCGCTAAACTAGTATCGCACTTGGTCTTTGTTCATAGGGAGGCTGGGGCTTGAACTCCGGTTGAGTGCATAAGGGGTAACTAATATTGGTTTTTAAAACGAAAAGATTTGCTTTTGTATTGACGTAGGTATCTTTAAATTGTAATAATAATTTATCTGAGAAGTTAAAAAACTAAAGCAATTCCGTTAAAAAATCAATTTTAAGTTTCCAATAAAACCTTTGGATAACTCTGAGAATGCTCTTTAAATTAATTCTGAGAACGTCCTTTTGATAACTATGAGAGTTCGCTCTAGATAACTCTGAGAACACCGTTCAGATAACTTTGAAAATTCCGTTTAAACAACTCTCAAAATGACCTTAAGATAACTCTGATAACGCCCTAAGATAACTCTGAGAACGCCCTTCAGATAACTTTGAAAATGCCCTTTAGATAACTCTGAAAATGCCCTTCGGAGAATATCTGAGAATGCCCTCTAGATAACTCTAAGAACGACGGTGAAGTGAAGCCTTCTATGCAGTAGACGAGATATGCTAGGATTGTGCTCAGGGGTGCAACTTCTTCCTAATAATTCCAGTTACATCACGTCTTGCATCCTCTCCCACCCCCAACCCTTAGACCCATCCCATCCACCCTCTCCCTCTCCCCAACAGTTGACTATGACGTGACATTGGACCCCTTTATATCTCCCGAGGTGGCGTTCTCTACTTGACGGCTGTCTTGTCGTCTGTCAGGGCGAACTTTCCCACCTACCCCCTTGGGGGTGGAGAGGAGAAATCTTCTACACCCCTATTACCCACCCACCTTCACATCGACAAAGACGTCTCACGTCACTTGTCAAAGATGTGACGTCACTTAAATGAGTTCGTCCCTCTGCTTCCATGCCATAATGCAGTCAAGCCCTGCTGGTTAACATAACCTCAAACTATAACTTAATCTAGCTCTAAGCTTTAAGCAAGTAATTTGCATGGGGGGATAAAGTCAAAAGCTACTTGATATGTATTGACTAAGCCTTTCCTTGCAAAATGTTCTTATAAAATTATATCTTTCACTGAGTTTGTTGCTTTTATCTTAGTCTGATTATTTAGTGAAAACTTTTCGGTTCTTCAATTAAGGGTCGAGATTTATAGAGATAAAAACGAAAGTTTAAACTTTCTGTCTTAAGTAAACTAAGGAATAACATGTTAAAATACTCGTATGTTCTATATGTCTATATTTTAAACATGTTAACTCTTGATTGAACGTGCTAGTAATAAATCTAGAAATAAATAGGTAATAAGCCGACATTGACAAAAGCTCATTATAAACGGCCTGTGGCCGGGCCAATTTAGTGAAATGCATCTTCTATCCTTCCACCATTCTTCCTACTTTAACTGCTTCCATTCTTCTCCTCTCACTTGCACACTATCTGTTAGCTGCTCCTCTCATCTCTTTCTTGTCCTCCCTTGCGGTCTTTTTCCTACACACTTCATTTCCATAATTTTCTATTGTTGACAAAAGGTATTTAAATTTATCTTTAAATTAACACCACTCATCAATTATATTATTATTATTATTATTATTATTATTATTATTAGCACCACGTCTTACTACCCGTTCGGGTTATATGCACTTACGCTAATGTGTAATGGTAGGGTGATTGTGAGACGAAATGGAGGACCTACAGTTTAACGTGGAATCCGAACCACGGTGGAGACCTGGCATTCCTCACATTCACAAGATGTCTTGTCAGATGTGAAGGAAGGGTTTGGTAACCAGATAAATCTTTGCCGGGACCGAGGATTGAGCCCCGGCCGCCAGCATAGAAGTCTGACACCTTACCCCTAGACCGCCAGGTCACCCAATAATCAATTACAGCTTCTGAATATGACTTAACGTATGTCAACATTAAATAAGATTTAATAGCTCTCTGGATTATCTGATAAGGATATTCCTGTAACAATCCAACTGTACTAAAACTGATTGCTTCTTTGTTGCTGAAGTAGAATCGGCATAATCTTGAACGCTATTGAAAATAATAATTTGTTTGTTCACTGATCCGCCTAGAGAGATTTCACCATGCATTCTGGCAATACTAAAGGGCACGGTTTAGACTTGGGTGAAGCACAAAAATCATTACATTTATTGGGATTATTTTGACCTGAATATTTACAAAATAATATTATGTGGAGTTAAATAAGGATGAGAAAATTTTTCCGGGAATGAGCTGTAAAAATACGCAATCGGCAACAAGGAAGTTGAATAAAGTTAAAAGCATTTTTTCAGGAATGAGATGTAATTATACCTAATTGACTATGGAGTTGTTGAATGTGGATAAAAGAGTTTTTACAGGAATGAGTTAAAGGTACCGCAAAGATTTAGCTACGGAAGATTTTTCATAAGTCTCCCCAAACACCAAATTTAGTTTAGTTTCAAGGCATTTAATCTGCATCCAAACAAACACTTTTTCTTTCAAATCATATTATGATGGAGTAAAAATAAGTAACTATAGAAAATGAAACTGTACAGGGATTATCAATCCTAATCGACGTGTAAGAGCGGACAACCAAGGTTCCAATCCCTGTCAATATGTCATATTTTTTATATACATTTTATAATTATCTAGAGAAGAGACCCACTTTCCCAAAGAAATAGTTTTAGTCATTTTTTCTAACTAGTTTACCTGCACACGAACTGAACATCAAACTCGTCTAATTTTCCGATGACGGGAAGCCATGGGTTTAAATCTCTAAATGATTTATCACTAAACCAATAGAGTAAATAATTGAGGATATCATGGTCCAAGGCATCGCTCTCGTGTTAGACTGACTTCTAATGACAGGGAGATCGGGGTTTAAATCCCGGTTGGGTATAGTGATGGTGGTTTTAAAAAAGTTTTCTACTCTCCCTCCACACAAATTCGTGCACACTTCATCTAAATTCAACCTCTCTCCTCCTTAACTCCCTACCGTAATTAGTACATATACATATAACATGAAACGTTAGTAAAACGCGGTGCTAAAGTTAAAAAAAAAATTGAGATTTTCCCGATCAGTCAGTAGGTTAGTAAGACACGATGCTAAAAAAATCTAACGTGTAACAGAAAAAAAGGGGCGAGAGTGGCACGACATGTTACTGTTAGAGCTGTCGTTACTAACGAATGAAATGTTCGATTTATATGTCAAAAGTGTCACGTGTTCTATGTTACACTGCGCCCTCCTTTCCCCCCTTTTTATCGCATCATGTTAGCGACTTTTAACGTTGAAACATTGTCGAACCCGCGACGTGTCGATAAATTAGTGATGAAACCGTTTGGTTCCCCAGCTCCCGCGATGCTTGTCTGTCGTAATTAACCTTATGAACCTCGGCTCTCGATTGCATTCTACACATGTTCCATTAACATCACTGTTCACAAGAGCAAATATCCCTCCCGTTTGGGGAGTATTAGGTTGGAGGGAAATATTCGATGTAGAAGGGAGTATTATTTTTTTATAATATGATGCATTTTATTTCAGTAAGTTCTGTCACAGCCACACTTATAGTGTAATCGCGGTATAAAGCAAGATATTTAGAATACACTTATTTATTATGGTGATCAACATTGTAAAAAGTACGTGGATCAAATTATCTCTTAGTTTTGTCTGATTTTATGGTGGCGATGAGATAGGGGTTTGATTGAACCTTAGCAGGGGGCACTGAGGATTTTATTTTCTAGAGCTAATAGCAAGATGGAGTGGAGGTAAAAATTCCTTGAAAGAACTGCTATAACACTATTATTAAATCAGTATCGATGGAGCTACTAATTCTCAAATTGGACAGTTACATATTAGATAGTTTTGCGTGTTCAATGCATGCTGTATATAAAGGTAGTTTTAATAAGGTTGTTACCTATCTTCATATGGGAACGCCATTGAGAGTGTTAAGGAAAATACAAAATACTTGATTTCTCTTTCTTGTTGAAAAGCAAGAAACAACTTTCCCCATAAAGCTTGGATAGCATAAGTACTCATATTTTCTACTAAGTGTCTCACTATCTTTTAATTATTAAATTCAATTGCGTGTAACTACCCGACCGGGATTCAACCTCCGATATACTGTCTATTGCCAGTCTAGTCCAACAAGAGAGGGGCACCTTGCGGCCACCGAAGCAGGTATATCAAAGCTAATGTGGGTAAATTCATTCTACGCTTCCTTCTTAATCCCAACCTCCTCATTTATAGTCCTTGTGTTAAACGTAATGTCCCGGTCATAAATAATTGTGGCTGACTTGGAATTAAATCGGTCCGCCAAAATAAAACGCATAGTAGCGCCTACACGGTACAAGTAAGAACTACAGAAGCCCCATGACTTCTTTGGTGCTGACTGACAGCTCACGGCTTTGAAAAATTACCAGACCAAATTATGTATCTCTACACGCCGAACCATATGATCTGCAAAAAACATGTGTTTAGCAGCTGTTACTTCTGACAGTCAAAATTTAGGTATATACCTAAATGTTGACTGTCAGCTGTCAGTCAGCACCAAGGAAGCCATGGGGCTACTGTAGATGCACTCATCCGTCTGAGTAAGAACATGCTTGTAAACGACAGAGTGGCCTCATCTGTGTTCTTGGATTGAAACGGTTAGCCTTCGTAACAGAGTTTGCCACCTTTAGGTACAGATGGAGACGTCAATGCCACGCAGTTGGCGCCTTTGATAATAATTTTTACTTAAACCACGTGCAGAGCGTTTTGCAAAAAATCAAATCAGTCCACTTCATTCGATTTGCCTTCTGAAAGTGCCTGCTGGCTGTAGATCAAACTCGGTAGATGAACGACGCGTGCTACTCGAGAGAGACTTCCACGGTAGAACGCCCTCGGTTTATGTTCCTCATTAACATCTCCTTCTCCACGATACGCGTCAAGGGTTAGGAGTGGTCTGGGCTGATCAAAGGTGATTCAGGAGATTAGTTGCAAACAGGCGCTGGCTGGCACCTATTCTCCAAGCTTTTGTCGGATTGCCTTCTCCTTAAAAAAAAAAGAAAATTGTTTGCGTCTCACTGAATCCTCGACAGCCGCATGCGCACCTCTCTCCGGTAGGGCGAGGTGACATTGGTAATGATGATTTGTCGACTGCATGCGCCGGGCTCGGCTGTTTTCATCGCGTTCGCCGCGGGGTATCGGCTCCGATAGGACGGGATGAAACCCATCATTCAAACCCTTGGCAATCTCGGCTCTGGTTTTAATCGCGGACGTTGTCGAACGAGTCACCCCGCAGATTTGAGTTGGATTTTAGGCCTGGAAACTTATACGTTTATTTAAAAAAAGCTGCTTTATTTCTTAATTTAATTTTGTGAACAAATCAACTTAGTTTTGAACCTACATATGTATACAATAAAAATCCACTTCGGTCATCACTAAGGCGAATCCTAGTTGGGTGGATCAGTTTTTTTTTCTGAATGGGTTTCCACTCGACCTCCACACAATTGTGGGTACAATTACTTTTAATTCAACTGCTTTAATTCTTACCACATAGTGTAACTAGTATGTATGCGTGTAGACCTATCAGGTAGTAGGACGTTGTGCTAACATATTATCTGCTACAAACACTTCAATCTACTATTTAATAATAATTAGAGCATTGAAAAAGTAGTACCCTCATTTGTGGGTACTTGCAAATGAGAAAACGCACGGACTGTTGTGTATAGGAAACAATAAGGATAATGCAGGAAATCATGCAAAATACCTAATAGAAATACTGAAATATTATTTAAAAAAATATGTGTAGGCTGATGCCACATGAGCATACGCCTGCTATTGACGTGTGTTTCAATTGACGTAATTTTGTACGGGCGTACTGTTGACACCACACTAGCGCAATAATTTTAGTAGCATTAGTAGTCATATATCAGCTATGAAAAGAAATTAAGATTTTTGAATGGAGCTTAGTGAAGTTGTACCGTTTTCTTATGCCAAAGAAGTTAAAAAAATAAGGTGGTGGGTTCATCCAATAAATTTGGAAATACACAGCGATCCATTTATTATTACACTTTATACAAATAACTACGGGGAGACCATTTCAATTTTAAAAAATATTTTCGGATATCATTGAGCTTGTTTGATGAACTGTTATTTTGTCCCAAATATCATTTAAGGCAAGTTTAAACCAACATGAAGACAACCCCTGCACACCCGAGTAGACGCTAGTTGTAACATTAAGAGAAACACATTATTAACACAGTATGAGAACAAACTATTTATTCTGAAAATACAAATATTTGTATTATAAAGTACAAAATCCATAAAATTACAATTTGGTAAGGTCACAACCATGAGAATACTTAGGCGATCCCATGTAAGGTGAAAATTGCGATAAATATGAAGAAGTACTTAGAAAGTTTATTATGGTCGCGTAGCATGGCTTAGGACTATCTTGAGGCATGGATGAACTGATCTTGCTTCTTTTAGTTTTTGCAGAAGTTGCAGGGTTCAAATTCTGATACTGAATTTTTCAACAGGACTTAACGCTGTGTAGAAGTGAGTATAAAAATGCCAGGTAAATAATCTTCTTCTAGAAGACTCACTTTTTTATTTGTTAAACTCCATAAAATCATCCAAGGAATGTTCTAGGTCAGGTATTTTCTCTTTTCTCGAATCTGTAGGTTTCCTGGCAGGAGTGGCTGCTTCATTGTTTCCTTCTGTTTGATCTTCTGCTTCTACCCATCTTGATTATTTATAATTTTCACCGTGTGTCGATACATTAGTCTCATCCTCCATGCTATTTTCCGTAGCTCTTAGTTCCAAACTAATGGTATGTTAGTCATTGCACCAGAATACGAATCTAAGGGTCCCGGGTTCAATTCCCGGCCAATACCTTCGGTATTTTTTCCTAAAAGGGAATCCCACCAATGGTCAATACGGTTTGGTTAATTAGTCTTAAGTTTAGTTTAAGTGTTTCCACTGGTTTTACACCCTCATACTCACTATCATCATCATAATCTCATCTCATCGAGACATGGAAAGAGACTCCATATAAAGGATGTACGATTAGTAAATTCGGACGTCCCCTGGGCAACGGTACATTAGTACTGGCTAATCTTTCCACTATTGGGTTACAAATGATGTAGACGCACAATATTAAATTACTATGGTTCTAGACTTTATTTAATATTGGTCAAATGTTATCAACATTTTCACTTTACTCGCCCCCAAACCAGGTGAATTATATTCGACTTGTTTTCAACTTCAGGTTAACGCAAACTAGACGCTTCGCTGAAAGGACATTTGACATTCTCTCAAATAAATTGAGAATATCTCAAAAGGTCTATGATTGATGTAGGCCTAAACTTTGATTTTGCTGTTGACATTGAAAAGTGATTATGTGTTTTACACATTTTTGTTCGCGACCGAAATGAGTTTAATGTGTGCGGTGCCTGAACTGTTTATGGTTTTGAGGCTAGTCCTGCTACTAATAGTAACTGTAAATTGAGACAACCGTCATTTTTAAGAAGCTTTATTTAATTATTTCGTAGGTGATGATGATGAATTACGATGACAGCCTAACAGGATTTAATATGATAGTAAAACAAACACTTTCTATCTCATTTGAATATAAACACAATCTAAAAATATATTTAAACTAATGTATACTTACTTACAAATCAGTTTTGGTTGACCTTCTGATTTTTATACGAAATATTCAAATAAATATGTTGACATACGCACCCAAGAATTCTTTTTTAACATACATTTGTCCTTTTAATATTGGTTAGCATTGTCCCACAAACCAGAGTGTGGCTGGATTTCTTTTTATCAACAATTCAATGCCAATGTTTGCCATTGTATCTCTCTGTAATTAATAAATTCCGGCTAGTTACAGACGTTAATTGTCCGCTTGTTTTGCCTACTGCACTCAAGTATATACAAAGCTGCGCGTGCGTAGACGTGTCTTGACGTCTATTCTAGAATAAATACGTCGTCGAGAAATCAACGTCCATTCTAACGTGCGTTGAAAAAAAAGAGCACGTTCATCGTGTGTGGGCTACATACAATGCAAACCTGTATATTTATACAACGTACGTCATGACGTGCGTTAGCAATGGACGTCAAATAGTACTCTCGTATTGCCCTTCCCTTAAACTGCAAGCTCTGAATAACTTTGTTTAAAAGAACAAGTTTATTGGAGGTCTAATGCACGCTGATTCAAACACATATACTAATCCCTCCTCCTCAAACATTGGTCAAAGTAATGGCAGTACATATTTATCCATCAAGCTCCAATCATGTTTTAAACACCAATGACTCATCACAGAACATTGTTAGGATAATCAAGTCTCGTAGATTTAGTTGGGCACGACATGCAACGTGAATTGAAGAATCTATAACCGTGTTCAGGGTATTATTGGCAAACCCAAATAGAATAAACCACTGGAAAGATATAGACGCACATGGGAGGATAACATTAGAATATACCTAAAATAGAAAGGATGTAATGAAGTGGACTGGATAGAACCGATTCAAGATAGGGATAGGTGGGGTTCCCAATTTTATAGGGTAATTAAGTAATTAAGTGACTTCATACCAGTCATTTTCATTGAATATAAAATGTCATTTCGCTATACTTACACTTTAATTTGTCTGAAGAAAGTGAGAAATTACTCATAGATAACCTGAGAAACACAGTAAATGTTGTAGTAAGAAAAATATGAAACGCTGGTGCGGGTTAAAGCGTCAACCTCGTATGGTCTTGTTTCCTGGCGATGGGGAGGTTGGGGTTCAAACACCGATCGGGTGTACTCAGCCATTTTTTATTTTCAAATTATCTTTCAATCTTCCTTCGTGTAAATGTGGGTACACTTTTTATTAATTCTAACTTACCCATCCTTAACCTATTAATGTAAATATGTGTATTTCCTTGAAGAGTACTTGGATGTGGTACACAAAAAACTCATACTAGCCTATTTATTCATTGGCACACTTATAACAAATATTATTAATAACTTAATCTTGGCTATACGCATACTTGTATCTACGTGGTCTAAGGTGTATTCACGTCCATTAAGGTCACCGTTAGAAGGGATGTTGGGGAGCCAATCTACGCTCTGATTTTGGTACTAAAAAATTGTATGACACAACCATACACACTTTCTCATTTTGTATACTATAACTTGGAACAAAGTTTTAAAAAGCAGTATTTCAATGAACAACCCTTAAATAAGTTGTCATCATAATAATAAACCCATCATATCTTTAATCACAATAAACACTCTTAATATGTATATTTTAAACAAAGCTTTTCAAACAATTTTTAATAAATTTTAAATTTTCAAAAATCAGTTATTTGTAAACAACCTCAAATTATTTATGTTTATAAAATTAAAAATATATTACTATTTATCATTATAAAAAATTCCAAGATACTTTTGTTAAACTAGATTTTAATAGCAATTTTCTAAAAGCTCAAATTATACTTCTTAATTTATTTTAGAAAAATAAACTACAATAGTCTTCTATGAATCCTCTCTAAATAGTTTCTAAATATCAATTTTAAACAAAATCTTAAGAGATAAATTCAAAGAATTAAAATATTTTCATACGTCACTCATTAGTAAACCACTAAAAACTATTTTTTTAAAGAACAACTAATATTTAAAACCATTTAAATTATAAAATACCAGAAATAAATCTTGAACGAAATCGTTAAAGATTTTTTTTTTTTTCAAACAGCATCATTAAACTAGCCTTAAACAAGTTTCCTCTCGAAAAACAAGTACATAGTTTTATTTGTCATGTAAAATACTCCTTTGATATACATTTTAAACAAAATATCGTTATAAGGATTTTCGAAAAAAATTGAGTTTTTATAGATAATTTTATATTTAGATATTATAGAGCATTCGGGAAGTTTTCTATTTTGTCCCAAACCCTAAAAATAAGAGTAGTTTACAGATGAGTGATTTTTTTGGCTTACACATTTTTTGATGATCGCTTTAACAATTTTGTTTAAAATTACTATCGATGAACTATTTTACATGATAAATAATGTTTGCTTATTTTTCTAAAATACATTAATTTAAAGGCAGTTTACTAAAACTAATTGTAAAAAACTTGATTTTTTTTTAAATAGCCCTTAAAGATTGAGTTCAAAATGTATATCTGGGAATAGTTTATTTACGATAAATAAGAATACGTTTTTATTTTTACAAATTAAAAATAACTTTAGGGTAGTTTACAAATGGCCTATTTTCAAAAAATTGAAATTTGTTAAAATTTCGGCCTAAAATATATATATGTATAAGGAGTGTTTATTGTAATTAACAAGATGGCGTGTTTGTTTTTGTGAGGAAAACAACTTACTTAAGGTTAATTTACTGAAAACTTTTTTCTAAACATTTTATTTTAAGCTCTTATTCACATTATAACAAAGTTTGTGTGATTGTGATATACTTTTTTTTTTTTGCTAGGGTGTATTGTGCACTAAT
>CABEEJ010000497.1:153219-234063 GCA_901482245.1 Timema douglasi | reverse complement strand
TTTTTTTTTTTTTTTTGTCTCGACCGGTCGTCTGTCTCCCTGTGGTCATCAGCAGTGACAAAGAGCTATGGCAGATTCATTAGAAGCGCGCTCGTCTCGCGGGCCGTTTGCCAAATGGGCGTCTCGCCAGCCTCACTCAGTTCTACTGTAAAGTCACGGTTATTCTTGGCCCCTGTGGACACACTGACGATTGTTGGTGAGGGGTGGAGGAGGGGGGTAGAGGTAGATGTGTCCAGTGCACGCAGTCTTTTATTGCGTGTCGGGTTTCACTGCCAAGCGCATGCGCGCTTAATCACAAACATGTGTTGTTGTTTTTTTGCCGGACGATGTTTATTTTTAAGTTTTTTAATAGTGAACTTTAATGTCAATGTGGTGACTCAATCTATGTGATCAAAATCAACAGAAAGATAAATGTAAAGTATTTTTTTAATGAAAATGTTTCAGAACTTTCTTGGAGAGAGGACGATAAATCACAGTACCTGTCTAATGTGTTGAACTAGCGTTGTACTTGGTTGCCGTTAAAGAATTGGTCTGGTTTCGGATACCACCCGGATACACCGAGGGGAGATTTTACAAATAAGGTTTTTGCTGTAGTTTTCTAATTCCCTTTCCACGCTCGTACATATATAGTTACCATAATATATCATCTTTATCCCCACAATTTAGATATTTCGTTTCTAAACTTATAATAAACGTACTGCCTAAATATTTTTTAAATGGGACATAAATTGTAAGCATTCTATTCCCATTTTTCCAATGCACCATCATATTAAAAACATTTCAAAATTATTACATTTATCATCATGGTTAATAACGGCTTAATTTAAGAGGTACATATGTAGAGATAATTTAGAATTCACATGCAAAGGAATGAGAAAATCACAGTAATAAATAACGGGAGGGTGGGTTGACGGGGGGATGCATGGTCTACCTGTGATTTTAACCCCGACCTCCTGTTCGGATATAATGTTTATATGTATTCTCTTATGAATGTACATTTGAAGCCCCTTTAAGTATTTATTTATTTGAGGTATTTAACGTGGGCTTTCTAAACCGACTGGTTTTATCAGTACACGAAAATTTCTATGAGCGAGAGCTAAAGTGTTTACCAATTTTGCTGAGAAAGGTATTTTCACATACCTTGCTGTATTATTTTACATGCCACAATCGACACGGGACCAAAGGCTTGACTTCCACCCAAAGGAAGTTTTGCAACAGATTTTTATCGCTCAAGAAAAATCCTACAACCTCGGCTGGATTTGAACCCATGAACGCCGGGTCCTGAGATGAACACTTTAACCCAATACCACCTTTTTGTCAATTCAAACATATATTTTTCAGTCAACATTCTTAGCATTTAACTATATTAATTATTTTATGAAAACATCTATCATTGGCAGTAGATCACATGATTGACGTATGAATACATGAAAGTATGTCCAGTAACTTGTTAAAGATGTCAGATATGTCCAATTTTAAGAAAATTAGGGAAAGAAGACAAAAGCCCTGGTCTCGTATTGTTTAGTCTGCCGGTGACAGGGAGGTCGGAGTTTGAATCCAGATCAGATGTACTGAGGATAATCTATCCTAAATGGCCTACCAATTCAACTCAATGCAAATGCGGATACACTTCCTTTGCATTCTAGCTGTCTTATCCTTTGCAGATAACTTGCACATTAAATTAGACTGGAAGCACGTGATATAAATACATTTTGTTTAACACCACGTCTTACTACCCATTCGGCTTATATGTTTATTTACTAACTCGCTTTTCTCTTTGGGGCCCTCAGCAAGTTTTCTTTGCAAGTGAATGTAAACTAATGTAATTCCAGAGCTGTTTCTCGATATGTCTTACCGTTTAGCCACAAGAGACCTCCAAATAAAGGTCCGCACTGACTTTAAAGCTTCTCCGCCATTTTGAAAATTTTTCGGGGGCTAAATATATATTTTTTTCAACTTTTTGGAATTTTCCCGTCGGTTACAGGCTAAAAGCTATAAGTTTTCCAAATTTCAAGTTTACAGCTCATCTAGAATTGGGTAAACATGAATGTCAGTGAGTGTGTCAGCCATTTGGCCTTATAGTAGTATAATATACTAGTTAGGCTAATGATTTTAGTGATTAGGGAGTTTAAATTTATATTAAGTGTACTCTTATTTGCGTAGAGGTAGAGTGAAAAACAATTTCTTAAAAACCATCCACAGTAACACAACCGAGATTTAAACCTTGGTCTCTCCGTCATCTGTTGTCTAGTCTATTGCAAGAGTAGCGTGTCAGACCACGTGGCCACTGAAGTAGACTAAATACATTTGTAACTACACATTAAATCTTTCAATCATCAATATATAAATGAAACAATTCGAGGACGCACCCATTCTTGTTATCTACAACTTTTTGTAGTTACATTAAATTTGACTCTTTTTTTAAATCATACATTCCAATAATAAGATACTTATTTGTAATCAAACAAATTATTAAAAATAAAGCTGGTTTAATGTTTCAAAAAGCGTAGCCTACATATTGCAATGCGCATTTTATTCGGTAACCTAAAGTCTAATAATTTAGCTTGTAATATGTTTTCCTATTTAGTAATTATTATAAAAATAGTATTACTCAAATAAAATATGCAGTAAAATATTAAGTCAACAATTCGAGTACATTAAAATATCTCATACATTCAAACCAATTTGAAATACTGTCTGTATATTCCAAGTAATTTAAACAACCAGGGAATAAAATATTTATAAGATTTATTGAAATAATAAATTATGGATCATGACCGTTTATTTGATGTTCATTTTCAAACAATATTTAAAAAAATGTACTTGCGAGGTTTTTGAATTTATTATAAAATCAAATTTTAGTGTATTTAAGAAGTTTTATGTACGTATATTGACAGTAATAGTGGTGTTTTAAAAAATGTTAATACTACATAGTGGCACTGGTGATCATAAGGTCTAGGGAAATAGATTGGCTCACTAGTAATGGAATGGTCAAGGCTCGAATCCCTGCCTTCTATAAGCTACTACCTTCATTTTAAATGAAGTCGTTATTAACTTTGGTGTTAAATTGATTAATTCGAGCATTGATGGACATGCAGACTAAGTCTGGTCGTGTTTGTTAGAAACCGAGAGGTCGGGGCTCGAATTTTTTTCTTGGTGAAATGGGAGTTTTATTTTCCTAAAACGGTTTCAAACTTTTCACTAACACAAATTCGGATACGGTTCTTCTAAATTTTACCTTCCTCTTTCCTGCCTCAATAGCGTAATTATAACGCGTATAGCCCGTAAAGGGAGAGAGATGCGGTCTGTTAAAAAATTAATAGTAAAAATATTATTTACCCATTGTGAATCTATTTCAATATTTATTTATGTTTTTATGCATGGCTCGCTTTAGGCGATCTATACATTTTCTGTATTTTGTTTGTCATCGGAGAGTTTATAAGAGACTCACATGAATAATTTTAGATGTAAACAGCTTTGTTCATATTTGTTATGATTCTTTCATCTCTCCCGCCTTGTTGAAAGATACTTGAATGGATCTAATTGTTCCTCTCTTGCCCTGTTAGTGCATCATGCCTAGCTACAGCACAAATAAAATAAACTCCTTCTATTACCTATAACGTACCTTGTACCCACTTCAGTGGCCGTATAGTCTATGACGCTACTCTTGCAGTAGACTAGACTGCCAATCCAGGTTCGAGTCTTGGTCGAATCTTACTGAGAGTAATTTTTTTCAAAGTGGTATTCCACTCTTTCTCCACACAAATGCGTGTAAATATCATAAGAATATAACCTTCCTTATCTCTAACATCATTGGCGCAATCAGTACATATGACCCAAACGGATAGTAAGACGCGGCGTTAAAAAAAACTTCCCTAACTATTTTTTTATACAACTACATTTATTCGAAGTTATTGTTTACATTTTAACAAATTTTTGTTGTTGTTTACTACCCGTACAATCTATCTGCCTTTATACCCCATGAGGAAGAGATAGATAGGGTATAATATTAGAGGAAATATGCCCAAATTTGCAAGAGAGAGAGAAAAACTAATTTCGAAAAAATACTTATTACACAGGACGGAGATTTAAACAACTTCCCCTTCACAGGCAAACCAGACCTGATGTGGTTGACGTCTTAGCTCTTGTGTCCATTGATGCGGTTAAGTTTTACTATCAACACACAACTTAAAATTTCAGATGACAGTCAATTAATGCACACTCATCCTTAATTCTTAACAGAGGATTAAAATATTTCTGAGCCTTACTTTGAATAAATGTCAGGATGATTTAGTCTTCTTTTATTGTGACGGGGAGCTCGGAGTTCAAATTCCACCAAGTTGTCCTGAAGTTGTTTTATCCTAAATGATTTATATCTCTTTCTACACGTGAATTCGGGGACATTTTCTCTAAACTTTACCTTCATCTTCCTTACACCACTAATGTAGTTAAAATGCGTATAACCCGGACAGGCAGTAAGATGTGAAAGATAAAAAAAAATATTAATATTATGTGTGAGATTGAATTACTCCAAGGCCAGAACTTACCTGTGCTTGTTCTCGAACCAAGGACCTTTGGATATGTCCAATAAAACCGCGAGACCACGAATTTAACGGGTGAGTTAGTTCGTGTTCTAAAACGTCACAGAAGCCGTACTTCACTCGTCCTACCCTTCTCAACCATAGTTATACCTCTTCAAGCCACTGACAGGTTTATGGTCTCCCCGACCTACTCCTAATAGCTCCACCATAAACCTTTCCCGTGAGTGACGTCACACGGCCATGCATGTATATGCAGTGTGTTTTATTTATTACGATTCCATATGTAACAACACACTTCTCGCCAATCTATGCGGCAATGGAAAACATGGATCCTTAAGTCTAGCAACACGGTGGGAGTGTAGGGAACGCAATAAAAGGTGGGTTTTTTTTTTTCAGTTTTTATAGCACAATATTTTTTAAATCAAAAATAAAAATAAAATGTCACTCTAGTATAAAGCTAGAGTTTTAATTTTCTTCGCGTGGTTCTATAGACAGTTGTTAAATATCCGTCATGAGCATAGCGGCATTAGATGACAAATTTTTTTAATGAGGAGAAAAAATTGTCTTGAATAATTGTCAAAGGTGTCCTAAAATTTGATAACTTTTTCTCTTCGTTTAAAAAGTTTATCATCAAAAGATAATATGCGCATGACAAAATATACGAGAATTATTGTTTTGCTTAGCATGTGTAAAAAATTAAACTCTTTGTTTCTTTCTACTGGGGAAATATTTGATTTTTTTTTAAAAAAGCTATAGAAATTGCAATCACTCCATTCAATCTTAAGTTTAGTATCTACTGAGAGTGTTGAACAGTGCACTTTAATGGCCGTTTAACGGATAGTTGGAGCTTTTTTCTCTGTTGGGTGAAATGAGGATGTTTTTCTACACGTTACTTGTTTTTCCCATCCTCTCTTCACATTAATAGGGGTGCATTTTCTCTCAGCTACCCACCTAATCCTTAACATGTAAGGGGAATCGTGCATGGGTACTTTAAAAAAAAACCAACTTATTTTCTCAACAAAACCGATTCTAATAAGTGTTTTAATTTTTTTTTTTTTAAATCGTCGGCTACAAATGTGTGATTTTATTATGATTATTAGACTATAGTAATTGTACAAGGGGCAGAATTAAGCCAACTACCGAGTCGAAGGTGGCTGCGTTATCTTATAGCTCGTGATCTTAATTTTAAAAAACACATTTACAGCCGACGATTTCCGCACATTAATCATAGACTCTGCCTTAAAACATGAGTGAAGATTGACCCTGGACACGGGGTGATTCCTGGACAGCTCAGTGGTTAGAGCATTGGCGTACTTAGCTAAAGGTCCTGGTTTCTATTCCCGTGTCCAGGTGTCATTTTTCAATTTTCATAATAAATTAATTGCTATATTTACATTTATGAATTAATTTGGTTGGTCGAATAAAGTACGGCTTATTACTATTCATACATGGATAAATGAATGAATATATGCATACACGAATACATAGCTACATACATAAGCCTACATGCACACATATATACATACATTCATAGGCCAACATACATATACCGTTCCCTTACTGGGTAGACAATAATCTCTGCTTATAGTTCATAAAACAACTCCCTACTTAATCTATCCTCACTAACTTTCTCCCCACTTCCTTTTCCTTGCATACTCCCTTCGCTTCAACTAAATAAACACACCGAGTCATACATGCTCTTTTATTCTTAACACTTAATGTTACTCCTTTTTACACATTCGTCTGGATTCTAAAACATTTAGCCACGTCTTGTAGGGCCTACTTTTTCCTTTTGATCCACACATCCATTCATTATTAGCTTCGTTACACTATCCATATTCGTCCTCTCAACATTCCCAAACCAACGTGATAAACTTCTTTCACATTTACCTATTTTATTCCCTTTCAAATCACAATCCTTCAGCTCCCATTCACTACTGACTCTGTTCATACAAGTTTTTCCACAGCTTTCTTTCATTCTTAGATATCTCATTCAAACCGCATTTACCTTTCTCTTGTAGTCTCTCCTGACGAACCCACGCTTCACATCTATAAAACAATGTTGGCGTCAATACACTTTCATATACTGCCATCTTTGTCTCTTTCGTTAATACTTCACTCCTTGCAAAAGTCCACATAAATCCAACTACTCTACGAGATGCATTCACCCGTTTGTCGATGCTTCCATTTTTACAGGAAATTCTGTTCAGATACACAAAATCATTTACTTGTCCTAACAGTTTTCATTTTATACTAAGTTGAAATAAAATTCCTGATCCGTCCATATCAAAAACCATCCCCTTCGTTTTGGAGACATTTATACGAAGATCTACTCTGCCTTTCGCACATTCAAACGATTTAATGCCTTCTACAAACCATTTTCACTCTCATACATTATTACACCAACTGGCGTCCTTACAAGCATCCATCATAATATAATCTTTTATTAATATAAACTATATTATTAATATTTATCTTAATAGCTTTCAAAACAATAAGTGAAAAATACGTCAAGTATTTATTTCCAGCTGGGATTTAAACCCTTGTTTCTCAATATGTTTGTTTAGTTTTTATAAAGACAAGTTATGACTTTGACCTCTAGTGTCGAGGGTGAATGTTAACTATGCTATCCTTGTCTGAACGATTCATTTCTCTCTCTTTTTCCAAACCCGATTTCAGACCGGCGTTTTCTGCCTCACAGAAGATAGTATTTATTTTTCTTATCAATTCTGTTAAAAGGACTCGAGTAATAATAATAATAATAATAATAGTATTTAGCACCGCGTCTTACTACCCGTTCGGGTTATACGCTGGGACTCGAGTACCTTAAAAATATCTTGGCAGTTTTTGAGTGAACGAGTAACATAGATCTCAAACCTGGGAAGATTTACTCTCAAGCAAGTACTTGAGAGAGGCAAAACAGATACATTTCAGTGTCTTAAGAGGAGAAGGGTTTCTTTCAGGGGGTCATATTATCATATTTACTCATTTGAAACTCAATTAGGCCCGTGATCAATTTATAACGTGCACGATTCCCCTTAACATAATGATATCAATATAAATATTTGTGTTGGTTGAAAACTATTAAATATATGACTAGCAGGCTGTCAGAGCTGTGAGTGCGATCGCGTACTTGACTTTGACCTGGGTTTGATTCCCAACCGAGCGCTCTTAGGATATGTTTATATTTTTTACCACAACAGGGTTTAATATTGCGAATTTATACACTCATTTGTTATTGTTACAACAATGTAGGTTACATGAAAAATCACCTTATTTTATAGAGAACACAATAAATACTTAGTCTTGCGACTTGAATCCTGGTGAGATCGAAACTTTTTTTGCATGGTTTTTGATGCAGTTGAGATATAATTCTCACTGACGGGCGCGCTGACAAAAACGTTACTTTATTCTGGTCTGATAGTGGCGAATATAACTGGATCCATATCTAGGTCGAGTGAGGTTAAGTGTTTATTTCCTAAATAGTTTATTCCCTTATTTTCACACAAATTCTAGTACATTTGTTCTAAATTCTACCATCCTCATCCTTTATCATTGGTGTAGATACAACAATATACCAGATAGGTATCAAGACACGAACCATATGAAATAATTGGGTGTGTATTAAGTTCGTTGAAAAGAAACTTATGTCCATTGAGTTAAGCGCGTATAAAACAATAGCTAACCGAAAATCCTCTGAAGCAAATATAAGTTCCAAGTTAATGAAGCGATCAAAACAGTTCTCTGAATAGATTAAGCTTCTCAGTCAGCCACAAATTGAAACTGTCAACATCCCAGTCGGCTCTTCTCGTTAGGATTTAACCATCGAATATTTTGCTGACGTCACGTGTGTCCAAATAGATTATATAACATTGTATATAGGGAATTCACTTTCCGTAAACATGTCACAACTTCAGAATAGTAAAGGGGTTATATTTCAAATTAAATTTTATGAAGGTTCCATGCTCTAATAGGAAATACTGATGCTTGACATACAGGTCAAACATTCCTTAAAAAAAAAGTTTTTACTTCACATTTAAAAAGAAAGTATTATAACAGTGAAAAATTTTGACTGATTTTTGATTATGATGAAACTTTATATTTTATGTGACCCCAAATCCAAAAAGGTATATTTTACAATAATTCTGTCCATGTGTCCATTTGTCTGTTCGTCTGTCTATCTGTTCGTTTGTCTGTCTCTAAGCCTAAATTACTTATTGAATTTTTTAATTGATTATTTTTTGAAATTTGACATTTTTTGAAAATAGCTTTAGTCTTTGTGTTCAAAGTGGTATTTGAAACTATTTTGCATAATAAATAATAAAGTAAATAATAAAGTAAATGTATTTTTTTTTATCAAATAAACTAATTTAAGTGTACATGGCTTACTTTAAAAACTTTTAGAAAATTGCCTCTAAGGTTTAATTTAAAATGAGTATCTACGAATTGTTTTTCATGATATAAAACAATGTATTTTTATTTATAATTTGAGGGTAGCTTACAACTGAGTGATTTTTGAAAATTCGAAATAAAAAAGAAATTTTCATAACAATTTTGCTTAGAATTTTTATATGGAATGTGTTTACTGTAATTAACAAAACGATATGTTTGTTTTTATGAGGAAAAATTATTTAAGGGTAGCTTACTGAAAACCTATTTTTGAAAATATTGATAAAAACTTTAATACACTTCATGAGAAAGTTTGTACAATTGTCTTACCATTTATTTTAAACTTTTTTTAGAATCATAAATGTTGCTTTTACGACATTGCTTCCCCGGGTTTTCCCATCATCATCAAGTGCATATAAGTGTGCACTTTTTTTAAACTACCTTGCTAACACCTACCTAATAAATTAAATACTTAATAGCCCATATATTACAACAGTATATATATATATATATATATGTAGGCATATACGGTAGTATGTCACTATATTATAATATTAAATAAAGTAATATGAAAAAATGATATATTGTAAGTGTTGCATTAAATCCAAAGAAAACAACATTTTTAAATTATTATCACTATTATTATATGTTTAGTTTTTAGTGAAACATTTACATTCCACCTACTTGCTCACCGATGTGTGGTTTCCTTGATTGTATATATGGTGGCTTGTTTGTATATGTGGTTGCTTGATCATATTTAAGGTGGCGTAGAAGAGAACGTGAATAAAGGTCGGTATTGCTGCGGTTTTTATAGCAATAAACCTTTTTGGTCGAAAAGAAATAAAAAATTTCTTTAGAAGATACATTTAGCTTATAATACTTTTTTTTTTGAACATGGTAATTTCAACAGTTGGCTGATTATTAGTCATGAGTACAGTTAAATATGAAAAGAAACTTCTTTGAATAAAGAGAAAATGTCCTGTTAAAATACTAATATAGTCCTCACTAATATATGAGCTGCTGTATAGATTACCGTGTGTGAAAAAATTAAACTAAACGTATAATTTGAAATGATATTTTATTTGTTTCGACCAAAAACTACAATGATACTGATCTTATCTTGGTTTCTCTTTCACCACACCTTAAACTGGAAAAGTTGGTGCCATGAGTCGAACTTAATTTTTAATTTGGGTTATTCTTCGTGCACTTTACGAGCCATGAATTTACGCCCAGAGGGTCGAGTGTTGTGTAGTTTCTAAAAGTAGGCAATGTGCAGATAAAACTAGTTGCAACTTGTTCTATCAGCATTCGTATAACCCGAACGGGTAGTAAGACGCGGTGCTAATACTAATAATTCTATCAGCACACAATTTTCATAATAGCTCGATTATAGAACATACACTATCCTCAGTCCGCTGGCCTTCAATTAATAACTGTGGAAGGTAAAACTAATTTTTTATCGACGATAGCCTACACCAATATCGACCTTTCCTGAAATCGAACTATTGTCCTTCAAATATGTAGGAAGACGCGTGATTGCCTATTCTGAAATATTAAACATTACTCTGGGCACGTCCTTTTTACCGTAAATATAGATACAAGATTACGCTTCAACCAGAAAATGTAGCCTATCGAAGTGCGGTTTTTATATGCTTCATTTGAAAAATTCGGAATTGGGATACATTTTAATTTTAACATTTATAAATTTTGTAATATATTTAAAAAAAAAAAGAAGTAAAACAAACGTTGTTTTAAAATAAAAATATATATATATAACCACACCACGATGAAATACCAAGTTGGGTGTCATCCATTTTGTGAGACGGGCTCTTAAATAAATTCTGACCCGGTGCTTTGTGGTTGACTTTCTATATAGAGTCCTCTTATTTCCTGCTAATTTTAATTTATTTTCTCAGAAGTCACCTTCTCTACACACATTGAGGTAAGTAAATGATAGCTGTGAACAGTTTGAACAAGTAGTAAAATACGTCATCATTACCAAATAAACCTTCATTAATTTCAACGCAGCAGTTTTATAAAAATGGATACGACAAAAACGGGGATAAAATGCTTGGCGTGACAGTATCTATTATCTAGGGCTGTATTAAATACAAAATATGCTGGAATTGGAACGGTTTAATTAGTGTGTCGCCGTTGTGCTGTCGTGTTGAATTAAACTATATAGTAAATACTGTTATTTAACATGACATTTTAAAAGCTTAATAATTTGGAGCTAGCGTGAGCTACGCGAGTTATAGACTCTACTCTTGTTGGTTTTGTTCGTAAAAAGTTACCAACGACTGTTTTCATTGCGAGTACAAACCAATTCAATGCTACAATGCCAAACCATTGTCGATCTACTTTCATGCAAGTATACATTTTTATAAATATTATTGTAACGATAGTATCTCTTTAAGTTAAAACTAGATTTATTGCTTACAAAATACTGTCATGAAATTAAAAATAAACATTTCTTTAATCTATTTTTAGTATTTTTAGTTTTAGCATCTGCTTTCTTTTCTCACTTTCTTGTTTTCTTAAAATATATTTTATCTTTTGTTATATTAAAATGATGAGGCAATGATTAATAAAATGTTTTAGTAATTGTTTTGAAAAACGCAATATTTAAATAATTTAAGCAACAGGTCCCGGGTTCGATTCCCGTGTCCAGGTGTCATTTTTCAATTTTCAGAATATGATATCTTGATGGAGAATTCCTCTCTAAAGCACAATCATTGTACAAGTGGCAGTAATAAGCCAACTACCGAGTCGAAGATGGCTGCGTTATCTGATAGCTCGTGAATAAAGCCAATGATTTCCGCACGTCTATCATAGACTCTTCCTTAAAATATGAGTCAAGAATGACCCTGAGCACGGGACGATTCTTGGATAGTTCAGTGGGCAGAGCATTGGCGTACTAAGCCAAAGGTCCCGGGTTCGATTCTCGTGTCCAATAGCTTCGGCTATTTGATTCTTAATGTGAATGAGTGGATAAAGCCGGACGGGTGTCAAGATGTGGTTCACAGGATATAAAAAAAACATTCGACACGGTTGTTTCAAGAGTCTTGGAGACTACACAACAAATGACGCGTGGGGCACAGTTTTATCTTATGGTGTTATCTTGCTGTCGCATATTTCTGCGGGTTGGATGGGACGATCGTGCCCACTGTTTGTTTGTGACGAACTTGGGTCTCCCGGTGTTACTGAGGCCTAGTGGATCATTGGGTAGCAACGGGTGGTGCGCGACCTAATTTGGCACGCAGCACAGGAGTCGAAAAATATGTCGTGTGAAGGCGACTGAGAACAATGACTTAACGATGTAATGTTTGTAGTTTGGTTCTTAATAATTATGTTTTTTTTAATGTTGCACTTAATCGTAAATGTGTCAAATTAACCCAACATTAATATTCTCACCATGCTTCCCATTTTACTACTGGCCCAATCTCTTCGAATAGTATATTTACATTAATGTGGTAGGGATGAAGAAGGTAGAATAGAGAAGAAATGTTCTGGAATCTGCATATAGGGAGGGTGGGAAACAATTTATTGAAAAAACTCGGCAGCCTACATCAGGCTGGAACGCAAGCTTAGACCTTCGGGGTTACCGGTAAACCATATCACCCTCTGAAACGAAATTCTTCAGTATAATTTAAATTAATTTTAGACTCCTATGATTAAACATTAGCTTGTAAAGAGGATATTAATCCACATCCAACACACCCATGCAGGATTCAAACTCAAGCCAGTTATTTATTAGTAGGGGAGGTAAGGCCGTCGGTCCCATATCATTTGTGAAAAAGAACTCTGGAAGGTATGGGAAAATACCTTTCACGGGATAATTAGTGTGACCCTTAATGCTAATAGAAATTTAATGAGTAAGGCAACGGAGAGCCACAACACTTTCTAAATTCCCCTAGTACATAAAATTTCTACCAGATGGTGTAGGCAACATTAACCATCCAAAGGACTGAGTCAATGCCCAGTTCCGGATGGATAGAAATCACATCAAACCGACCTTCAGTTTTTGACTTATGAAGAACAGATATATACACATATAGGCTAACACATACATATATAATTGGCTATATACTTTGTTATGACTTATCTCACTTTAATTTAATAAGAATTACGGGCAATATGTGCATATTTTAGAGCAAAATCAATACCAATAATAATATATTGGCCTTTTTTGTAAACATAAATAAAAAAAATTACAACAGTGCTTAAAGCGGTCACACTTTCAGACACAATAATTGTTTAATTTTCTAATTGTGCTATTATCAATAATAATAATATTATTAACATTATAGCAAACCTAATATTAATGGCGTAGTAAAATAAATATTTTATTTACTATAGAAATTAATTAAAAGTTGTGTCTTTCAAAATAAATACTTAAACATTTTATTATTCATCGCGTTATCATTTTAATACTAAGATAATATAGATTTTAAGTAAAATAAAGTAAAAAAAATAACAACATAAACTCATCGTATTTCTTATATAATTAAAATAGATTTCATTGCATAATGTTAAACTTCATTAAACTGGAAACTTTATTTTTCTTTAAATTGGTTTCTCCAAAGGAAAAAAAAAAAAAAAAAAAAAANAAAAAAAAAAAAAAAAAAAAACAGCACTAGCTGAAGATTTTGGATCATCCACAAAAGTTACTTTCTGTTTTTTCTAATTAAAAATCTAGACAATTGGGTAGCTAATAAAGAATACCCCAGATATCTCCTACCTATATAATTTATTTTCGCAACTGGCATTTTTTGGCTTCACTACACCATACACAAATAAATTAAGTGTGCCAGACGTGACCACATCAATTATTCGGCGAGACAAAGCTTTAATTTTTTTTTTCAAAAAAGGTGATAGAGACAAACACTGACCGATTAGTGCTCTAATCCAGAAGACAATGACACATTAAAGACCAACCAAAGTCCCGATTGATGGTATTTTTTTTAAATGTACTGTCCGCTTTTACTCGTGCTAGTGATGGTATGTAGTAGCTTTGAAACCCCCAATTCCCCACTTTTCTCCACCCGTTTAGACCTTTCTATTGATCTGATGATGAAAATTAAAGCAAGTACTCCGAAAAACTTTTTTAAGTTCACGGTACAAACCTACATTTTCTTAGGCGCAATGTTTTGTTTAGTGAACGCGCTGTGGCAGCAGAAAATGAATTACGCACCCATTCTAACCATTTTATGGTAAATATGAATTAGGAAAGTATATACTAAATTTATATCTGAGTTAACTTCAAATGTTCCACGATAAAACTTTGAAGTTATTTTTCTGTACTGGTGTTTAAAGCATTAGGAAACATTTATTTCGAACCGTTAGTCATTTCAGTAAACAAATTTGGTGTGAAAGTTTTTGATTTTGTCAGAATGCTTAAAAATATTATAAAGTACAAGTAAGGTATAAATGTGTACGACGCACGGCTGCCCATCGTATCAACTTGATTCGTGTTCTTATTGAACAGCGGTGCGTGACGCTCTCGGCTTTGTGGCCGCACGATACACCTAGTTCGCCGCCGCGACGCACCAGTGGTCTGTGACACACGGTTTGCAGAACACTCAATAAGAGAACCTGTCACATTGCTCATAAACACAATAAATTAAAACTAATTACAATATTTGGTGTCATCGACTATGAAATTTACCTTCTCTTTAGGGCCTACGAAGAAAAGATCGCAGTTTATTTCTTGTTTGTTTTGCCGGCAAAGGAGCAGTATGGTTTCAAATCCCGGCTAGGTGTTTTGGGGGTCGTCCTTAAATTACATAAGGCTTTTTTTCATGATTTTTGACCCCTCCACCTCCCACGTAAGTGATAATAAGATTTTTCCTCCCCCCCTCGGCCCCCCCCCCTTGTCTATATTTCACGTAATTTTGTTTACGATTTGGTTAGCTATAGTAGCCCCATGGCTTCTTTGGTGCTGACTGACAGCTCACAGCTGACTTCTGACAGTCAACATTCAGGCATATACCTAAATTTTTACTCAGAAGTGACAGCTGCTAAACACATGTTTTTGCAGATCATATGGCTCGGCATAGGGATACATAATTTGGTCTGGTAACTTTTCAAAGCCATCAGCTGTCAGCTGTGAGCTGTCAGTCAGCACCAAAGAACCCATGAGGCTACTGTATATTATTTTAATCGTTTGATTATTTCTAGACATAATTTTAGAATACTTTAATTACAGTAAAATTAGATGCAACACATTAAATAAAATATAAGTGAGATTTTTTAGTTAATATTTTTATTTTCTGACCTTTTTTATTTTGTCTCGCTATGAACATTGATTAAAAACCTTATGTAAGATGGATACTGACGCCCCTTCACCCAACTCCCCGGAGGAAAACGTAAGGAAATACTGAACCTCCCTACTCCGTCCCTTCACCCAAAACTCTTACGTATTTTAAGGACGGCCCCTTGGGGTATTTTTTTATTAAATGATTTATGAGTACCCCTCCTCATAAATGCAGATACACCTCCTTTAGGATTTTGCCTTCCTCACCCTGGCTCCCTTAATGTAAATATGCGAATAGCTGGGATCGCTAGTGATGGGACGCGTTGTGCACTTAATAAGATTTTGGTAGAAACTACCTTATAAAAAATACAAACGTTTGTGGTATATCACTTTTTAATATATCATTCATGTTATTAAGTTGGTATTGAAACCATCTATCAAAGGTCAGAAATGAAGATCACATGACTGATATATTAAATATGAAAATAGTTTTAGTTTATTTTGTGATTGTCAGAAAACTACTTTGCTCATCAAAATAAAGATTTCATGATATTTGGTTTCAAAGCGACAAACTCCATGCATATTATGCAATATGACACACATTTGTATATTGCTCATCACATCTAATCTGGGTCAGCGCTACACGAGCTTAAAATAAATTGAATTATTCCGTTCATCTGTTTATTATAATCCGTTGCTCCAGAAATTTGAGAACAATTTGAAAGAACGAATATTTAAGGGATTTTTATACTCATTTTTTTGTGGAAAGGATTTAAATAAATAGGTTTTTGAATTATTACTTTTAACGCAAGGCTTGCAAACTTCTTAATCTAAGGAAAATGAATGAGATAATTCACTCGTATTAGCGGGGAGAGAGTATTGTAAAACCACAATTAGAATCGCATGTGGAAACCCTACCTCGCATCCGTTTGGGATTATAACTCCATCTCCTCGGCTACGACGATCAATCAAAATACGAGTCTATTAACTTGGAGTACTACAGGTACAGCAGATACCTACATAAGATCTATATAACACTTTCATTCGAGATTGAATTCCAGCCTCTAGAATTAGAGCCCAGTATGCTAGTGCTAATTTCCCCAAAAACCACTCGTAGCCATTCTCTTTAAAAATGAAAATACCCGCTTTAGTGGCTTAGTGGTTTAAGGCGTCATAATATGTTAATACTGGCATGCTGATGACGGGGAGGATGGGATTGGAATCCCAGTCGGGTCTACCAAGGGTGGTTTTCCGTAAATGGTTTCCCGCTTTTCTTCCACAATTTTTCTCCATTGAAAGTACTGCCAGCGCATTTAGTATTTCTGTTAAATGAAAGAACCGAAAAAAAATGAATCAAATAGAATAGCTGGAAGCAGAATAATAATCTAATTCTACACTCTTCTACACTTTATCACATTCAAGAATATGGTACACGGTTTTTAAGCACAACACACGCTGAGTAAAAAAAAACTTCCTTCCACCATCACGCCAGAACCGTCACTGCAAGAGCAACAGTGCTCTCTCTACCTGGCAGTCCTGCCTTCATCCCCACCCCCTCCTAGGTGCGCATGCGCACAACAGTCAAACACCGCGTTGCTAGCACTGTAAAGCGCACAGTTCCATACAAAGATTTTTGTATCTTTTTCATAAACTGAGGGATGGGTACTGAAGTACTGACATTAAGTTTAAGGAATATATATTGTTCTACAACAATTAATATAAAATTAAAGGAAAAAAGGACTCATTATATTAAATGTTATCAATAATATCAAGTGTAAATAGGGGGTGCTGCAGTTCCGCAGTTCCTATGCACGAGCTGCCACTGATATATATTTGATTGATGGACTTTCAGAATAGAACTTATTATTCATGAGTAAGGATGTTGGGAGTGTAACAATAAGCTACTATATATATTTAAAAAAAAGCACTTGTTCTTTTCTATATAGGAGTGCGTGCTTCAGACCAGGGGAAAAGTGGGGGAGGGGAGTGTTGTATGCGCTCTCTCTCTCTCTATCTATCACCGGGGTTCTTTCCGGTGCATGACACATACCTCGCAACTGACAGGCAACTCGAGCATTGCTAGTAGCCTTACCACTTGTACAACGTTGTCTGGTTTGCCAAGCAAATAAAATGTAGAGAAGAGGGGAGGTGCCTTCTTCCCCTCCTGTCTCTCAACAACCCCACCCTCCCCCGTCACCTTTCTCCCTGTCCCTAGTCAAACATCGTGACCCCCTTGCAAATCTCGGTGCTGAATGGGGGAGGGTTGGTGAGAATGTACGTAATGCATTCATCCGAAACAAAGTTTTTTTTAGTTTTTCTTATGAGGAACGAACATTGTGTGTACCAGGACTGTTTTGACTGGGGGAGCAGAGAAATTTATTTTAAGAAGACTTAGAGAGAAAACTAATAAATAGAATGTGTGTACACTCCGTTTACACTGAAAGAAAGCAATGTTACACTAACTCATTACACTATGGTTTAGCTTAAAAGATAGTGCTATAGGTTAGGTAATCCATCAAAGTAAAACTGTTACTTTTCAGGGTAAAAAAAAAGGGTACACACACAGAGTGAAAAGGAATTTGTGCGTTTTTTCCACCTTGTTTTTACTATCCATCCGGGATATTAGCATTTTTAATTACGCTGGGATAAGGATGAATAAGGTAGAATTTATATGAATCCACCCTCATTTGTGTCGAGGAAATGTCATCCTCAATTCACCCCAAACTCTACGTCTCTGGAAAAACAGATAATAATATCCCGACATTATTTCCGCCTTACCACCGATGTGCCAATTTGCTGTAAACTAAGTAGAAATTATATCCTGCGACGTTATAAGCTAGTGTTTAGAAGGGATATAGCCGCATTTTTGTCGAGGGAAAATATGAAACCAAATAGGGGTAAAAATAACCTCAATACAACTGACCTAGGTTCAAACCACCACCTTTCCGTCACTGTAAAACATGACAGTATCAGCCTGTTATTTAGTCCACGTGCTTACTGATACGGTTAATAATATACATAGTTACATTTAGTTAATACTAAAACAATAAAATGTTAACGTTATAATCCAGCCTTCTACAGTAATTCCACTAAACTGAGCCAGCATTTGGGGAATCGGCAGATATTTAATACAAATTCAGACTCATATGTTTGTGTATGTATAAATACTCGCATTGTTTGGAATCATACATATGTACACATACACACACACTTGCATTTTTTGGAACTGTGACATTATTTTTATAAATCCCCTTTGATTAACCTGAACATTGCTTGGAGGCTTTGATATATTCAACCACAAATGGTTGTTTAAATTATTATATGTCACCTTTATATCATCCGACATTGAACAGGGAGACTCCCCACCGGGTTTTAACCCCATGAATGGTATAAGTGCTAGGATACTTTGCCTACTATAAAGGTAGACTATATCGTCATTATGATCTTTGCTACTGACAGATATATACTGTTTATATATCTTACGGCTGTGTTGATATGTGTGGTTGATTCATTTATTTCACCTAGATCATTAACTCGGCCAAAGGTTATTAAATAACTAGTCTTGGTGCGTATGAACCATGAAGGTAGTGTATCATAATATGTGTATAGTCCAAATGGGTAGTAGGACTAGTTTATAAAATATATAGACTACACATAAACTAACTTAACCTTAGAACAAACACAACAATCAGTATTCCTATTCCAGCAGTCAATTTATTACTTTGAAAGAGATAAATGCATAATTTTCTCCNAAGACCGTTTTAATGCTTGGTCCATAGTTCAGTAGACGCTACAAACTGAGTTAAGTCCGGAGAAGCCGGTGTTGGAACAATTAAACGGGCTGCCACGCAACTGGAAGACCTGGAGATTAAAGCACACTCCATATGTAATGTTAACCTTTACAGAATTTATATATCAAAGTTTCAAAGATATGAAAGTTGCACGTTTTTTCCACTTTCTCAAACCAGGTTAACAATACCTTTTGTATTTTTTAGCGGTATACGAAACTAACAAACAACTAGCAGTGGTGAAAAGAACTGCAGTGGAAGATTCACACCACCCTTGTGTGCAGTTTTTTTTAAGGCAGTGAATGTGACCTTGACCGATCTATCTTTAAGAAGGGAAATTGACAAATTGAGCGGGACCCTTCTTTGGGGTCATGGGGGTATTAAGAGACCTCACGACTAATATTGGAGGGAAAGACACTAGGGATTAAGCCACTAACCAGAAATGATGTGTGTAGGCACTCGCTTTTTGATAGTAAAACAATACGAAGGTGAGATAGTCACTTCTACTAGGTTTTAGCTTAAGTCACATGAAGAAATACTAATTCACAATATTTTAATAATATTCATAGTTGATTGTAGTAAGAAGAGAATAAATTTAGAATATAAGGAAAGAAACGTATGTTAAGTTTGGAAATGACTTGACAACAGAAGTGTATTGCTTTATATTTGTAATTTACATCATGCAAACCACCAGAATATTTCAATGAATTAATAACCATAATATTAATTTTATATATTATAACTTCATACATTAATAAGCAATAATATAACTAATAATAAACGTTGGTAGGATCATAATTATCTGGTGCCCGAATAAATTAATATAACGCCGATCTGTAACTAACGCACGAGAATCAAGGATGGTCATATCGTATACTAAACCGGTCAGGTTCCGAACCCAGGACGTCCGAGGCAGATACGACTCATAAAAGATTCAGAAAAATGTCTGGAAATATGTAAAGGATAAGGTGAATTTCTTAATTAAAAAGTTACGGGAATATTTGTAAATTTAGAACATTCAAAAATAAAGAAAAGTCTAAGGAACTTTTGTACACACATTCAAACAAATGTATTATATTTCCCCTTCCCCTTTTCACCCTGTTAAATTGTCTTTCAAAAAGTCTGCATGATTTCTTATTCGTCAGTGTCCAAACATCTTGTTTTAGACAATAATCACATGTAACTTACATGCAGGCCCGTATTAAGGCATGTGCCAAGTGTGCCACGCACAGGGGCCTCCGAAGTTAGGGGCCCCTATCCGCCTGGCAAATAAATCATTTTGACTTGTCATATTTAATTTGTGATCATATTATATTTCAATATTTTTCAATGGTTTTTTGTAAGGATTATCTCAAACTAATCTAGAAATTCCATAATCGAAGGGCTTTGGTTGCCTGGTATTACTTGGAGTCCAACAGCCCATGCCTAAGAACTAACGCAAAATTTGATTTCGGCAAACCGGAAATACTACATATCTACAGATGGTGCCATTGAATTTTGACAGAAAAATAAACATTGGTTTTCTATTGACAATAATTTCTGAAGTAAAATTATAAAATTATAAATATTGAAGAATTAACTAAATGGGACGTGAGAAAAAGGCAAAAAAGTTTTAAAAATAACATCTTTTTACTATACTAAAACTATTACTTTTTATCTGCAGACGGTGGACTACATAAAATGAAATTACAGTGAAATAGTCTATAATTATTATATCATGTCAAATATTATTGTATTATTAGCTATCATTTTAAGGTAGGCCTACTACAATCCACTCGGTATATAATAGACTATAGTTTAACAGTTACTGTAGTATTAATAATATGTTAATAACAAACTCATGGCACTCAGCATGATTGCTAAACGTTTGCAAAAGAAAATTGTATTTAAATAAAATGATTCTTATATGATGTAATGTAGGATTCAAAATCAGTAATTGGGGAACTAACTTCTAAGGGCCCTCAAAAGTGTTAATCTGGGCTTGCTTGTATGAGATAAATTAAATTATCTATATTTCTCTTTAAAGAGTCTGAAAAAAAATATTTATTTCTTCCGAAAAACCTGTAAAACACAGGGCTTTTGGTAACAAGAACATAGTTGCAACCATGAATTTGAGTCTCGACCTCCAGGATCATAGCATAAAGCCCTAATCATACCGGTTCTGATTTTAGTATTGAGGTGTGACTAAACTCTTGCGCTAATATTTGATCAAGGAACAAGGAGTGAAATATTGAATTGAAGCTACGTTTATATTTGTACAGCCTAGCTTGATAGCAAGTGTACTTAGCATAGTCTCGGTGAAAATAAAACACAAAAGGATGGCATGTTACGGATAATTATATCTGAAGTTTTCATTTGTATTTTCCCAAAAAACTTTATAAACGTATTATTGCTTTTAGTCTACACATAATGTGCTTTCTATCAAAGTTTAGTCGGCTGCCTCGGTCAGCGAGAAAGTATCGATCGCTGTCTTGAACTACTTCTCTATTTTGTCTAAATTTATAATCCCTTTCGCCCTTCACCTATAACCACCCGGTGTCGTGTCAATAAGAAAGAGAGGAACAAATCAACTAGACTACTTTTCTCAAGGTAGAGATAAAAAATTGCTGCTAGTTCTCAAATATCTTAAAATGGTATTTGTGAGACTATAAAAAAATACGGTTTTAAATAAATAAAGACTAAATCTAGATCCTTTTTTCATCAAACCTAATCTCATAGTTTTACAAATATGCTTAAAATGACGTTAAGAAATGAGCTAATGTAACATTTTCACACATTATTAATAAAACTTAAGCTATAAGGTTGATAAAAAGGGCACTGTTGAAATCTTGAGAACTTATTTTGGCGTGGACCATATCTATAAATAACGCGTAGTATAGTTAAATATTGCGATAAAGCTGAAAGTCAGGGCGGCAATTTCTTACTTACCAAGGTGGCCTCTTGGTTGTAAAACGGTGTTCTTTTAATACTTATTTTCAGAAATCTTGGAGGATTATATTTAAAAAAAATTATATGGGTGCGTTAGAAAACGTGTCAGGCAACACACGTCCAAATGCTCACTAATAATTATTTGATTACATGTGACAGTGAGCATGTGGGCTAAGGCGTCAACCTCATAATGTTTGGTTACCGGTTGATGAGGAGGTCATGATTCGGATACTGATTGAATGTTCTGAAGGTGTTTGTTCCTAAAATGTTTTTCACTTCTTCCAGCACATAGATGTTGTTACATTCCTCTAAAATCTACTATTGTAATTCCCTACTTAATTATTGTAAATACTGTATGCGAATAGTCTTGATTGAGAGTAGGACGCATTCAATAAAACTATCCGGGTCACCAGTTATTCTTATCCTAAAAATGGATGATAATTTATTTTATTTTAATCTATTTAATTTGCAATTTCTGAATCGACTGATTATATCAGCTCATGACCTATGAACTGACTTAAATCTAGAACAGACACAACATCCATCCTCTGGCCATCAACTTATCAATGTGAAAGGGTAAAGCCACATTTCACCAATGACAAATTTTTCTGCCATGCTGGGAACCGATCCCGGGACCCTTAATTCAGTAAGCAGACACTTTATCATCTGAGCTAGACTATCAGACATGATGGTAATATCTCTTCATAATTTTAGAATACATTTAGGTTATTTATCCTTAAGCACTGTATTAGCTTTCTTGATGTTTGACAACAATTAATTTAAAACTAAAAATACAAATGTTTATGGTAAAAATGACAGGAATAAATAACTAAAGATCGTATTGGAAGGTTTTATAAAGAAGTTGAAGAATAAAATAAAATAATGTTGTACTGTATATGTTTTACACCATGCCTTCATAAAAATTATGTATTATATGATAAATCCTTTTATATCCTTTTCTGAATGAAAAGCCTAGCATCTCATTCGAATTATAAAACCCAACAATTGTATTTTAGTTTTAACTAAATTGTAGTCAAATATCAAGATAACACTACATAAATTTTGAGGAAAAAAAATAAGTTTTTCAAAAAGATTATATGTTAGTATCAATACGACTAATAACTTTATTTAAAATTAAACTCGGTCCCGGCACAAATGTATCTGATTACCAAACCCTTCCTTCACCTCTGACATGACATCTTGTGAATGTGGGGAATGCCAGCTCTCTACCGTGGTTCGGATTCTACGTTAAACTGTGGGTCCTTCATTTCATTTCACAATCACCCTACCATTACACATTAGCGTAAGTGCGTATAACCCGAACGGGTAGTAAGACGCGGTGCTAATAATAATAATAACAATAATAATAATTTAAAATTAAACTTTGCTAAATTTTTGATGTTAACGATTTGAATTTAGTGCCTTGACTGCCTCGACTACGGAAATATAAAACGTCTTATGACGTAACTTCTTACTGACGAAATACAGACTAAAGAGTTTACTCACTCAAGCTGTAGCTAACAATGTTTCACTAGAGCTCAAGTACAGGAAGTCCGCTGCTCTGGTAAAAAAAAAATTGATGGATCGCGTGTGCATAAAGATTAAAATGCACATCTCATTTTTTTTATACCTCCGTTCTTTTGTACCCTTGGCTGTCAGCACGTATGATGAAGTAAAGATGGTGATGTAAAAAAATAAATCGTAAAAAGAATATTTAAAAATAAAAGAAGTAAAAATAAGTAAAAATAGACTCTATGGCGTGAGTCATTTAGTCTCCTGTTGAGCAACTGGGGAAAGATTCCTCTGGACTCCATATACTCTCCTCTCCATCTTCCCATCACTGGCCCTCTTGCGCTCAGCTGTCATAACCCGATACTACGCGCTAGAAACGCTCTCTATTATTAGAAAATAGCACAAGAGAACACTGCTTCCTTTTCTCTTAAAGACAGTCCGCGCTGGCGTCAACACACAAATAGAGATAGTACCGCTATTGAAATAGTTATATTTGTTCAAGATCACTTTTCACTCTGAATCAAGTTTATAATATTTTTTATTCGGTGAGAGTTTATGGACCGTGAGATAAGGACAGTGTTTTTACAGTTTGTTTAGCCAAAAATAAATCAAAAATTGCTTTAGTAAAAACATAAAGTCTGATTTTCTTCACATGGTGATATCAACAATAATTGTTGAATATCTATCATGAATATAGTGGCATTAGATGAGAAACTTTTTAAATGAAGATAAAAGGTTGTCATTAAATTTCAGGACACCGTCAATAGATATTGAAGAAATACTGAAAAATAATTATCTGATTCTTTTAAAAAAAAATGTTATAAAAGAACTTCAAAGCTACTGCTCTTAACTCGTGCTCGTTACACTTTCTAATTAAGTCATGTTTAACACTTAAGGGTGTCAAACTCAATTTTCCTATATTTTGAGACCCTTAATTCTTACTAGTATCGAAATAATTGAGAATCAATCTTAATATCACAATTTTCGATGTCTCGATGTTTTCAAATCGCAGTAAATTACATTTTTGGCATTAATATGAAATGTCAACATTCAGAACTAGGCAATTTGTCATTGTAGACGTTATTTTAGTTATTTTTCTCCTTTTCACTTAGGTATAGACAAAATGTAAATTCACTCAACATAAACTATAACTATAACTATAACAAATCATACTCCATGGCGTGAGCCTAGAAACGAGCCATATTGACCGAGTGGCCGCCGTCTGTTGGCGATGATAGTACCAACATTTTCAGATAGAGGGTATCATATGGTCAGCACAACGAACCCTTCAGTTATTAATCTCAATTTTCTTGACCTAAGATGCTACTTTATCATTCAAGTATCCTTTGCACCGCTAATCGCTTAATCTAAGCAGTATGATCTGCAATGGAGGACGCGCAGACATAGAAGTTTTATAATCTAGGATGGGTGTATTGAGCTATTATTATTTATTTTTTCTAAACGGTTTCCCACTCTCCCTCCTTACAATTGAATGGGAATGGAAGTAGGGTTGCTACGCTCCTAAAAAAAATAGAACTACGTAAGGAGTTTTTTGTGTACATGCAAAACAGGGAAATATAAGTAATGTCTCACAAAAAAAAATCAATAAAAATATTGTAATATTTGTAAAGTTGGGATATTTAACTGAATGTAATAATAGATATTTACATAGAAAAAATTAATTAAATTAAATAGAGTAAAGGGTTAATTAACAACTAAACACAACAATTAAAAATAATTATCACCCCTTTCTCCTATTCAAAAAATATTTTTCTTAAAGCCGATACACATTTTCCCATTATATTCTCAATGTACCCGTTTTAAACGCCAACTACACAAGGTCACACTAACATTATTTTTTTAAAGTTGTTTTATTTCTATACTTGAATTAAAATTCCATGAAAATTTGCTAATTTATTTTGGAAAGCCTGGAAAACAGGAAATTTTGTGTTATAAAAAAATTGCTTGCCCTCCTAGGAGGGTAATTCATAAGAATCCTTAGCGTCTAGAGAGGATGAGGAACCAACACACTTTGATAACTCAGGTTTGGTAAGCCACCTATTTGAGAATGAACATCCATATTACAGGAAATCTAGTATACTGCGAGCCTGATGTCTTAGACCAAGTGGCCACTCGTTTGGAAATAAAAGAATTAAAAAATAAATGGTAAGTTTTTGATAAGTTAATTTTAATTAAACCAGTGGATTTTATGTCCTTTTAATTTTGATTCCTGCGAAAACAACTTAAAAACGGAGTATATTTTAGTTAGATGTTTTATTTTGGTTAATAATTTTGGGCTTTCTGCTCAAAGTATTTGGGTTGTTGAGCTTTTATTGTGTTTTAGTTTACTATATCTATAAGAATATATAATAGGCCACCTATTGAAATACATCCATTAAAAAAAAGAGAAGTAATTTTTATTGGAATGTAGGCTATATTTGTTGAATTCACTAATTTATGTTTTTTGTCGTTTATCAGTTAGGAAGGCATTTCTCAATTAATTTATAACTTCAGCAAATGTGCTATTTTCAATACATATGTTGCGTAACGTTCTTTGTTTGTTTTAGTTGATTGCTTCAAACTTCGCTGATTGGTTGCCTACAGTAATATTGTGCCCGGTTATTTTTCTGGCAGTCCTATCACGTGCGTTTGAATAACCACAGGTTGGGTATAGTTAAAAAAACGTAAGGTACAGGTAGCATTTTGAATAGAAAGAGGATAAAGAGGGGGTCCTATATAATCAATATGTCAAGAATAGTTTTGGCCAGGAGTGTATTTCTGACAGGAATGGCAACGCTTGGCCTGCAATTTATTTGGAAATCAGACAACAGTACAAATAGAGGAACAGATGAACAGTTACCCACTAGGAATGCTCTTGTCTTCGTCAAAACATTCTGAAAGCAGCATCATTCCAAGGTCATCCAACCTCGCGTATTTTGGCAAGACCCGTTTTGCAAATAGTCTTCTTCCTCTCTCCTTTGATTTTTTTGGCAAACACCGAACTGCCATCGGAACATTTTTGCGTAGTCTCTTTTTTATTATTATTATTATTATTGTTTCCTTTCTTTACCAACTACCGAGGTGATTATATATGTTCAATGTTGCGAGCAGAGACATGAAAGGGAAGTCGCAGGTGAACGGAGGCTTATTGCAAACGCGCAAGATGGCGCACGGGATGACGAGACAGAGAGAGAGAGAAGGAGCACGCACCATTCATAACCACACGCGTCAATACTTTTGAGAAACAAGGGGACCTACCCAGTTACGACAATCACAAGCCTTTTTAGATAGTTTGGAGTGGATCTACACAGTTCTAGCAATCACAAACCGTGTTTAAATCGTTTGGATGTGACCTACCCAGCCAGCTACGGCAATCACATGTCATGGGTAGATAGTTTGGAGGGGACCTGCCTAGCTACGGCAATCCCATGTCGTGGTTAGATAGTTTGGAGGGCCCTGCCTAGCTACGGCAATCACATGTCATGGGTAGATAGTTTGGAGGGGACCTGCCTAGCTACGGCAATCACATGTCGTGGTTATATAGTTTGGACTGTCCACTCGCCTCAGTGGATAGGAATTTATAGTATAGGTCTAGGTGATACTGGTTCCATCCCAGGTTCGACCGACTAAAATATGTGTGATGTGTTGATGGGTACGTGATCGTACTAATATGGTACGACCCCTGGCGCTATGATTGGGTCTGGAGGGTGAGATATGTTGTCTAAAATGTATTATCATGATTTGTACATTCATATAAAGCAGTTATTTTCAACATGGGAACTTTAGGATGTTTCCAGATGGATTGTAATATGTAATTAAATCTTATGTCAGATTAGAAATATTAATATATTAATAACATGGATGGTAGGTGACCTGGCGGTCTAGGGGTAAGGTGTCACACTTTTGTGCTGGCGGCCGGGGTTCAATCCTCGGTCCCGGAAAAGATTTATCTGATTACCAAACCCTTCCTTCACCTCTGACAAGATTTGTGAATGTGGGGAATGCCAGGCCTCCACTGTGGTTCGGATTCCACGTTAAACTGTAGGTCCTCCAATTCATCTCACAATCACCCAACCATTACACATTAGCGTAAGTGCGTATAACCCGAACGGGTAGTGAGACGCGGTGCTAATAATAATAATAATAATAACATGAATGTCATCAGAACATGTCTACCATATACCATGATAAAGAATTAAATATGTTTATGGGAATTATTTTGTTTAAAAAAAATTAAAATTCACTATCAATTCGCTGTTAAGACATGTAGGATTTTAAATTTAATTTTTTAGGTAGATGTAAATTAAGCGTATTTTTTTAAAGGTAATTATATCCAAACAATAATTGAATTTTATTTTTAAATTATATAAAACAGTTTAACTAACTTACATGCATGTAATTCTGAATAGTGAGGGTACGGGAGATCTGGGATTCATGAGATTGTAGAAAAAACTAAAAATGAACTATGATCTCCAAAAAAAATCTATGAGAAGGTTGGAATTCGAATTCCGGGTACTGCGGGTGTTTTTTTCCTAAATGGTTATTTATTATACCACGCAAATGCGACTAAATTCCTCTAAATTCGACCTTCCCCATCCCTAACACATTAGCATGATGAGGTCATATGTGTACTGCCCAAACGGGTAATAAGACGCCGTATTAAAAAAATAAAGTACGATATGGGGGATATAAGATGTAGGCCAGCCATATATTCATGTTATAATGTAAGAAAAAAGAAACATAGTTTTGGCAACCTCGTGGTTTGTTTTTGTATATTTTCTAATATTTCTTTTTTCTATGTTTGTGTGTGTGTGTTTTATTGTCATTATTTTATTTAAGTACAAAGTTTATCTTTCCTTTTGCTTTAATGTGTCTTTACGTAACAAAGTTTGAGTGAAGCACTCCCATGGCCTGTTTACTTTATGGCCGCGGCACCGAATCGACACGGAAATCTTATCTGTTTTTGTGCGCTTTCATTGCTTGTTTGTTTCCACTAGCGCTAGTGCTCCCTGAAGGCACGTTAATATATAACTTCCCCCAAAGTACACATTACTATTATTAATATTATGTTTACTATTATTACTATACCTCAGTGTAAAAACTTGTGATGGTGGGAAGAGGGTGGGGGAAGAGATTGTGGGATGTTTTGACCTGTAGTTAAACGTCAGAGACAGTCCTCCTCCCCCGCCTGTCCTGGTCCATTCTTTGTAAAACAAGTGTTCCCGTGACTGAGTTTTAAAGCTCTTGTTACAAGGAGGAAATAAGGAAATACCCTTGTTTATTTTTATTTTTCAAACCAGGTCGTCTAATAATTTATCTTCGGTGCATTTGGCTCAAATTATAAAACGAGATAGATCTATACATTTACTTGTGTGTGTGTGTGTGTGTGTGTAAAGTTTTAGCTTATTCCTTTTTGCATTTTTACTTTTTAATCTAAAGAAATATTATCGTATTCGTGAACACTTTCTACCTCAAGATAATGATGACTTTTTACGTTTTGTGAGCCCCAGAACCCCCCAAAAAAGTCTGTAATTCTGTCCATGGCCACAGATCTCAAATGGTTTGATTGATTTCGCTCAAATTTGATGTTTAAATTTTATATGGTTATACCTAAATATATAGTGCTTAAATTATTTTGACCCTTGTCCTTGAATTAAGGGTAGTTTACTGTTGAGTAATTTTAATTTAGTTTCAAATTTTATAAAATGGCTCAAATGAGTTTGTTTAAAATTGATATACAAGCCGTGTTTAACGCCCCCCCCCCTTTCATCCAAAAATAACACAGTATACTTGGTTTTTGGGTAAAAATTATTCTAAGGGTAGTTAACTAAGGAGAGATTTTTGAAAATTTGAATCATTTCAAAAATTTCTCCAAACGATTATGTTTAAAGTGTAGGCCTATAGCTGGGTAGTGTTTTACGTAACTAATAAAACTGTGCATTTGTTTTTCGGGGGAAAATTCGTTTAAGGTTAGTTTACTGATGACGTTTCCTTTTGAATTTGAAGTATTTTAAAAACGGATCCAACATTTTGTCACAAAATGAGTGTCTGGTAAGTTTTTTCAGTAGATTTATAGTAAATAATTTTGTTAATAGGCTTTCTCTAAAAATAATGATTTATAATGGTCTTTTTTTTGGTAAGATTTGAAATTTGGTGAAAACAGATACAACACTTTTGTTAAAAATTATTATCTAGGGTCTATTTTATATGATAAATTAAATGTAGGCATTTGTTTATTTTTCTAAAATAAATTACTTTAAAGGTGATTTATTTAAGACATTTGAGAAAATTTGAAAATTTTGAAAATTGATTGAAAGACTTAGTTCAAAATGAATATCTTGAAATTATTTTCTTGGTAAATAAGAATATTATTTTAACTTTACAATTTTAAAAAAATAAGCATTTTACAAATAGCTGATTTTTGAATTTCGAAATTTGTTAAAAATATTTTAGCAATTTAAAAAATATATATATACAACATGAAGAGTGTTTATTGTGATTAACAAAATAAAAAATGACGCGTTTGTTTTTATGAGAAAAACTTAAATAGTACCTAGCTTACTGAAATCCTATTTTTGAAAAATTGGTTCCAATTTATATGATAAAGTTTGTGCGATTGTGTAACACAATTTATTTTAAAATTAAATTGGTTATTTTATTAATTTATTTATTTTCGACCACTTACAATCCATCCTAGCTCTACGCGTCTTAATAACGATCATATGATAGGTATGAAAAAGGTAGGCCTATATTTGAAAATAAATGTACCCGCATTTTCGTGGAGAGAGGGTCAGAGTACATTAAAAAAGAACTACTCGGATGCGACTCAAACCCCAGCCGGAAAAACTGGCTAGATAGGCCTTACGCTTACGTTTCTTATCTATTTGAGTGATTTTTTTACTTGTTAGTATATGAAAAAAATATTCATCGGTAACTTATAGAAGGCAAAATACCAGAACGAAGTGTTTTTATTTCCCTCGATAATATTTGTTGGAGATAATACGCTTTTCCAGTACGACGCCACCAAATGTTAGTCAAATGAGAGAAGGAATCGCCAAGCTTAACTGGCTAAGAATATAGCGCCACAATAAAAGAAGGCAGCAAACAACTAGGACTTCCAAGGCTACTGTTGTTATAATTTCGAAACAAAATATCGTCGTCGCATGCCAAGCCAATGACACGGGATCTTTTTTTCCCTCGTTTTTTTTGGGAAAATGGATGGCTTATTTTAAATCTGAACAGCTTAATCGAGCGTACCATTTGGAATTTAGAAGGAAATGTGTCTTGAAGAGTCATAGATTACCGCTCCTGTTGTCTCTAGCAAGACGATTTTAATATATTATTATTATTGTTAGCTGTGAGCTAGACAGAATGTCTTGTGAGTTATTGTTTGGAGAATTTTAATAATTAGTTAGAAAGTTCGTTTAATCTCGCTTTACTGTTGTTTAAATTAAGACAAAACATATTTTATGTGCAGATATTAACATGCATATTTTACATCCCAAAAGTGGAACTAGCCATTACATGAATTGGGAAAATTTCAACCCATTCCGTGAACTGTCTTCTTCGCTTGTCCATATCATGGACAGGGCAAAATATCGTCTTGGCCTATGAATTTGGTAGCTCTTGTGTTTCCAAGTTAATGTACTGCCTAGTACATGAACCGGGTAGCTCTTAGTGCTACCCAATTCATGAACTGGACGAGCTTTTGCCTGGTTTGTGATATTTACAAGTGAAGAACAGTTTTTTTTTTCACTTCAAACTTTGTATCGATTTAGAATCGAAGGCTAGGTTAAGTTAGGTTGGCTTAGTTTATCATGTATGTCTGAAAATGAATTTCGATTAAATTTTTAATAACTAAGACAATAATCTCCAGCTCATGGAATAGGCAAGAGTTATTACAATTTTTGCCCCAATTTGTGAAATGGGCAGTTTCACGTACAGGGTGTAAATACACAATACTAGATAGATAACATTTGATATGTAAGCCTGCTCTTATGATTAGCCATATATACTAGATTTTGTATCATATATTCACATGCATATTATAAACTATACGTGACCTGTGACACCATTGATTCGTATCTCTGTGAAATCACTCGGTATTTGAGGGGCCCCTTAAGGTGTAAGTGTAGGGACTACTAGACGAGGCCAGGTGTTTTGCAGTTTATACAACAACAAAATTATTAAAAATAAATCAAATATGTCTCCATTAGAAACATACTAGTTTAATATTCTTCACACGGTGATATCATCAGTTATTGAATATCTGTCAATGGTATCCTGAAATGTAATGCCGACTTTTTCTCTTCATTTAAAAAGCTTATCATCTAATTCCACTATGCTCCTGATTGATATTCAAGAACTGTTCATATCAACATGTGAAGAAAATTAAACTCTATGTTTATTCTGAAGCAACATTAATATATATATGTTGGCCAATTTTTTGTTATTAAAAAAAATCTTACCTTTTCTCGCGTTCCTTACACTCACAGCGTAATGGTCGACGTTAAAGTATTTTATATTTAATTTGGGTAGCAGAAAGGTATCCTCCCAATAAGTAATTTTATATGATTAAACCCTTTACTAGCGAACCACTTTATAAAAGTAAATTTAAACACTCATTAAGTAGGAAATATCTATCACACCTCTGCACTATTGGTGTGTGCCATCATATTTGACCTTTACCCGAAGGGTTGAGAGTTTCTACTCGATCAGTTGCGCCAGGATGGTTTTATTTCTTCGGAATGGCTCATCATCCTCCGTACAGGCTGGTGCCGGCTCATTCCCTTAACATTCATCCACCTTATTCTACTCTCTTAGATTATATAATTGTAGTAAGCCTGCTCACTGGCACTAAATAGTTAAATTATAAACATAAAAATAGAACTAGTTGTAGCTGCAACTTCTTATTACAATCTTGTTTCCTTTCATTCGAGGGTAAGCTACAGGCTTGGCTTTGAATACTAAAATAAGTTAGTTTGTAATATAGTCAGGTTGTTTAGAGATTGCACTAGAAACACCTCTAAATGTACACTTATAGCACGCGGACTAAGCGTCAAACTAATCTAGTCTGGTTTATCGGTGACGACGAGGTCAGGGCTCTAGTTTCTGGTGGGTGTGATGAGGGTGTTTTTTCCTTCAGGAGTCTTCCCACCATCCCTCCACAAAAATTAGGATCCATTAACTATACATTATTCCTTTCTAGCCCTTATTTCCTCGCTTTAAATATGCGGAAATCCCAAACGGGGTGCGGTGAAAAAAAGTAATTTTTAAATGCTTGTCTTACTTTTAATATATAATTATTCTGTTTATCAAACACTGTGCTGCTGTGGACAATTTAAAATAACTAATAATATTTCTAAAAATACTAAATCATATTTTTAACCACCAAATTGAGCTTATATCCGTAGAAATATTCCATTCTTCAAAATAAGCTCATTTTGTTTGACGTCACCAATGTAATCTTTCACATAACGAACCAAATTTTCAGTTATTTGGGAGAACGTCAGTAAAGTGTCGGTGGAACGTATATCATATCGCGCTTTCCCTTCCCCCATTTTCGTGTCACGTGACCTTAATACTGGAAGAAAATCGCTTGGCTTTGCTGGAAAACTGCTGATGGCAATTCGAAGACATCTCCGAAATGAGAAATCGATCGACCAAGAAAGTCAATATTTCTAGAGAAGGCTTAGTGCGAAAAGGTGCCTCACCCCCTCTTTTTTTGTCATTTCTCTATCTTTTCTTCCCCTTTACTCTATATATTTCTATCTCTCTCTATCACACACACACACACATACACACACACACACACGTGTGCCGGAGTTGACGTGTTAGTGGCATCACATGATGGAATGACACTTCTGAATCGTAGTTCGTCGCCATCTATCACGGCCAGAGGAACATTAGTTACTTCACCCCTTCACAACCCCCTACCTATCAACCAACCCTCCATCCCCTCCTCCCTATCCACTTCTATCTTCTAGGATATAAGCTCATATCGACACCCGAGATCAGAAGTTTTGTTGACAGGTTGTGATCGATAACCGTGCTGCTAAGAACTGAAGAACTTGAAGAGAGATGTCAAGTTTTGATTTGCACCAGCTATATGGTTTAAATCCTGCCACTGATGGCAATTATCGGGAGCTACAAGCTACTGCAGGATGATTCGTGTCAAATTTGGCCTCTAAGACACATCAAAAGATGGTGGGGTTTTTTTTCATGATATCTCAATCGAGTTCTGTTACAGCCTTCAGTTCCTAAAAGTTCTCAAACCATAAACTGTTTTTTAAAAAGAGTATTTTATTTGGGTGCTTAACATTCATTATATAAACACAGATATACAATATTAGCATAGGCAAACAAATTGCACTAATCCAGGAAAGCACGTCTAATAATAATCGGATAGCTGGAGTCCCACTGTGGGACCAATAATAAATTAATACATGCAACAGCACCACCCGAAATAGAATCATAGTTGCATTCATTTCCCGGGGGACTAACTGTTGATACTTTTCTTGAGCTAAGTTAGTTTTAAAGTTGTAAACTGTTAAAATGAGTCAGTTCATTCATTATGTGAATTTTAAGAAACACTAAATTTCTAATAAACACTAATAACTTTTCTTTCCCCCTTTTTTTGTGATTGGGCCATCCGTATATTTACACTGATCAAGTAAAGATTAATAACTTGTAATTCAGAAGAATTGTATACTAATTTGCGTGGTGGGAGAATGAGAAACCATTTCTGAAGAGCCACCCTTCACTCAACTCACCTTCACCAGCATTCCAGTCTAATGAGAAATTGATGCCTTATACCATGCGATCACCGAAGCAGGTAGCGGCTAAGGCTACACACACGTTCGCCTAAAATAGAAAACAGAATCTGGTTGAGCGGTGCAGCAATTTACACGCTCTATGTTGACCCATGATGCATTGCAACGCAAACTAAAAACATCTGACTATCAACATAATTTATTTTCTAGTTTATGAACGTATATCTTAGATCATTGCCACAATGGATATTTTCAAATTTTAATGCTTTGTCGGTACATATTCCAAAACATCGGTATACATGCTTTCTATTAATGGGTTAGTTCAAATCTCCTCACAGCTTTCTTCTAGCCTTACAGCGCGTGCGCATTGATTTGGAGATGGTTTTTAAATTTTATTGGGTCTCCCGTGCCAAAGATCTTAGGTAGAGCGGACGAAGTGGAGATGAGTTGAACCTGTTGTGCCTCATTGCATTTTTTCTCCGCACTTGCACAGACCGCGCCCACCACCCTCTCTTCTGAATGGGCCGCTCCACTGGTGCAAGGTGACGTCCAGCCCAGAACATGTTCTCGTTGGCGTCCGTGATGAGTTCACTCTTTACTCTACGCGAATGAGAACATTTATCTCTATTCTATTGGCCCGCTTGGCGGACACTGTCTCTCCTGTTCTCGCGCACCAATTGGAAGCTTCCGTTCTCCTCCAGACAAGACCAGGCATCAGTGGAGGCTATATATAATGGTGATTTCTCGTGCCAAATTCAGTGGCTACCAAACCCTAGTTCGTCGCATCTTCCAAATGAGTGAATAAATTGTATAATGTCAATAAAGGAGCTACATTTTCTAATAATTCTCTCGCTTTCTATCTCCTCCCGTCCCACCACAACACACGTTGCCGGTACATACTCAGGTCCCACCGCAACACACGTTGCCAGTACATCCTCAGGTTCCCACCGCGACACATGTTGTCGGTACATCCTCAGGTCCTACCTCAACACACGTTGCCAGTACATCCTCAGGTCCCACCGCGACACACGTTTCCGGTACATCTTCAGGTCCCACCGCGACACATTTTGTCGGTACCTTCTCCTGTTCCACCGTGACACACGTTTCCAGGACCTTACCGCCAAACTTTTTCCTACCCCCACCCACACGACTCGCGAGACCGATGGTTAACCCTCAAATCGCCTGGAGACCGGAACGATATACCTCAACTCAGTTACCCCCCGAAGCCGAACGACAGGGATAATAAACCTTAACAGAAGGGTTCGCGCCGATGAGGAGGAAGTCTTTTGATTGGCTTGGAGCTCATCACGTGACCTCATCATTACTCTGCGTTTGTTTTTAGGCGAAGGCGTGAATCCACAGTAACTCAAACCGTTTTAAACTTCACTCCTGATCATATACCTTGTACTTAACCTCAAAGTGCGTGAGGTTGCTATCGCTTCTAAATCAGGCTCTAGTACTAGTGACAAAGGTCACACAGAAGTGATTTTGATCGATAAGGGGAATCTAGCTTTTCTAAGTTTGTGAAGAAAATCTAACACGTGGAACCGATTGGGTTTGGCACCCGCATTGGTGAGCACATGGTATAAATGTAAATCTCATTTATCGTCTGCTTTGCTGGTGATGGGGAGGTTGGGGCTCAAATCCAAGCCAGGTGTTCTGGTGGGGGCTTAAACAAATAATTTCCCACTGTACCACCCTCCCTCTTCCCACGCAAATGTGTGTCTACCTTCCTCGTCCCTGCCTCAAAGACGTAATTAATATAATGGATACAACCCGAACGAGTATTATAGCACGATGAAAAATTATGGGGTGGTTCACACTGTAAACGTGATTACAAAAAACTTGCTACCTCTCAACGCCCAGTACTGCTTTGGATGAGACCTGCAATTAAATAAATAATATTGTCATTAAGTTAGTATCCTATATTTATCTAACAGTATTTACTTCACTTTATAAATATATAGTATTTGGCTACATAAATGCTTGTAAATCTTTAAACTATACAACATAATCAAGTTAAGAGTAATAAACGAGATAACCTTGATAGTACCGAAACCTTGTTGGCCATGACGATCCTCGACCTAATTTACTGGTACAGTAGGCATCCTTTGTCAACAGACTTCCCAGGTATCAATTTTGTTTTCCAGTGGCTCTTAATTTTTTAAATCACCGTCACTTATAATTTCTCAATGTTGATCTCCATGCCATGTCTTCTCTCTATCTCCGCTAGCCAGTCCATCATTTCCTGCAACTCTTCTTAATTTCTGGACAGCAATGCTAGATCTTCTGCATATTTTATTGTGTTGATGACGCGTCCTCCTATCCTGAAATGGATTCGTATCTTACAGATACGTAGTATGTAAATGGGGCTTTAACCGGACACATGTAATCGCAACCAGTGCCCTCTGTTGGAACATAGCCTTGAGTCGGAAAGAACCCACCACTGTAGCCCCTTCCACGGACGTGACGTCGCAGGACGTGTGGTCTTTGGTACATGGAATCATTTTTATCCCAGTCGCTCAGCAGCGTGATGTACAGATAGGGGGCCATTTCTCTCCTTCGTTCGTCCCTCCCTGAGACACTGTGTGGGCCATCTTTATATTTACATTAATAGGGGTAGGGCTAAGAAGGGTATCAGTTCAAGTAAATGCTTCCGCATTTGCGCGACGAGAGTAAGAAACAATTTCATTAAAAAATATATCTTTAGTGAAAACGGATCGAATTTGAAACCCGATCTCCTCGTTACAGGTAATCCAGTCTATTACGAGAGTGACACCTTATACCATGTAACCAACCACCGGTGTGGATCTCTTCAATATCGTCGCCCGACTCGCGTGTGCTCAGGACCAGCTTTTATCCACCCCTTTTGATCAAGGGGAGGGGTTTTATTCGTAAAGATCCACACTATTGATCACGTGGCTTAAGGCTTCAGACTCACAATAGCCTGGCCTGTCTGATGTTGGGAGGTCGATGTTGGCCGAGTTCATTAGAGGTTGTTTTACACATTTAACTAAGCACTGTGGTTTTTCCATCCACGCCATACTCTAAATTACCTTACTCTTCCCTAACTATTGAATAAAGTCGTTAATATATTCACTATGATACATTCGTCATGGGAGTGGTGGTAAGTAGCAGCTAGCAAAAGCTACCAGATAGTATACTCTCATGTATTCATTCGTCAAACCACATGGTCTGCAAGACCGTTGGTTATTTGTTGTCACATTTGGTAACCAAAACTTTCACACCAAACCGTTTGATTTAATTGTTATTTTCTTTGAATCGTTTTTATATATTCTGCTATCTATCAGTTGCCAACAAACACTTTGATAGCGTGTGTATACATAAATATATTTACACACACACACATATATATATGTATACATATATATATATATTTACACACATATATATGTATACATACATATATTTACACACACATACATATATTTACACACACACACACATATATATATATATATATATATATATATATATATAACGTGAATTTCGTCATATTGTCCATAAGGGATATCCGAATGATTACCCTAATTGGTTAGTAATTAGTAGATGAAAATGTACCTGCATTGATGAGGAAGACAAATAGGCAGAAATCTTGGAAAACATTACCTCATTTAACCTCCCTGGATTTGAACCTCGGCCTCTTACCCATGGGCAAACCAGACCAGATCAGAACAGGCTTTCACCTTATACCATGCAGCCTACTCACCTATGCAGATCATCTGCCTTTGTGTTAAACACACATGAACTAATACAAAAATATGCAGGAGAGCCTAAATTAAGTGTTAACGTCTCAACTCAATTCATACCCTATGGCACGAAATGGGTTTGTAGCAAAAAGTAGATATATGTTAGGCAGTGACTAATTGAAACAATATAAGAATAAAACAATAACAGGTTTACTTGGACAGTAAAACGCTTAAAAGTTATTCAATTTTTTTAATCTAGGTATTTAACGTGGACATTCTAAACACACATATTAGCAAACAACACTATAACTACAACTCTCGTAAGGATGCTCAATACCTAACACTAGGAGTCTGCGATCTTTGGTTTTATCATTCGAATCGAATATTTCACATAGCTCCCGAGTTCGAGTATATTCATAATTTTAAAACGTTAGTTGTATGTATTTATTTATTTTAAAAGTAAAATAATATATTTAAAATATGACCAGGCAAAACGAACATGGAATGTAAATAAGTTGGGTGTCCCTGATATGACCATGCTAAAATGTGAAACATTTTCTAGCCACCATTTTGAAAAAAAAAAATTATTTTGTAAATCGTTCTCAAGCAAATGGACTTTCATAAAAAAATTGCATTCCCCATAAAAATAGTTTTACTGGTCCAAAAAAACGAAATTCCAAAATTATACCTAGTGGCTATATAAGGAACATATGCACATGATATGGCCATCCTTGTTCCATGCTCTACATATCGTGACTTTTTTCAGTTTCATAGTGCATTTCTGCTCAAATTAAATAGGTTTGGTGTAAAATGAATAAACATGGTACTAAATAATCCTTTTTATTAATCAAAAGTGGATTCAAAACAGGATTTTCCATGAAAAATGAAGTTGTTTAAACAATTGACATTTACACTTTAGTTCATACAATTCAGTTCATAATCCCCTCTTCTTCACATTGTCAGACATTATTTTATATCTGAAACAAAAAAAAAAAGTTTTTATTCAGTAATTTTGTCAGGAGAAAAATTAATGTGAACTGAACTAGATATGGCTATGGTGGAGGCCATATCAGGAGCAGGTCAGCTTTCACAAAAATCGTTTGATTATTAAGAACTCGTAAAATATACGCGCCATCAACGACAACACCAATCGAAATAGCATTCAAAACTGAATAAAGTACGATGGTATTAATAAAAAATGTATTTGAAAAACATGCGTAAAACAAAGGAAACTTAACAGAGAAATACAAGAAGAGGTCCCACGAAAAACACAAAACAGGCAACTGACGACATATTGCTCAACCTGGTTGGGTGGGAAATGATGCCATTTAGTGGATTTTTGGTTAGCAAACTCACAAAGGGGGGTGGCCATATTAGGAACATGGCCATGACACGAGCACCCACCTTACCATATCTTTAAAATGTGAGATTTATTGAAAACAACACATATTCTTGAAATAAGAATGTTACTCATTTATAAATAGTAAAGACTTTTGAAAAAAAAGTTTAAAACATTGACATATTTGTTTTTAAATTAAAAATAACACTTAAAAAACACAATTTAAAAATAAAAACAACATTCAAAAGTATAATAAAAAAATAATTAAAATGGTTTCAACATTAATGTAAATAAATACATTAATATCACTCTAACAATGACAAAAAAAAAGTTAATAAAATTGACGTTTAAATGAGCTAATATTTCCCCCAAATAGTCATCCATAACTTTAAATACGCCATAAGAAAACGTACGAATCACAGGCAGTTAGATATTTGAAATGTTTCATGTTTGGTTTATTAGTCCTTATTTAATGTATTACTCGCGCATTATCACTTCTTCGTTCCAATTCCATTCCGCTATGCGCAGTTACTCATGACCCTTATATGGGCTCTCACTAGAAATTATATTATTGCGAAATTTATTTCAATTCTATTTTTAATGCTTATTAAAGTTGATGTTCCTACTTTAAAATGAAAAATAATAGGTTTAGTATACAGTATGAAATAGTAAATGCTTTTTTTATTTAAATGTGGTAAATTCGATAAAATATTTATTTCAATATTGATTAATATTGATTTTAACAATTTTGTATTATTTTTTTAACACAGCGTTCTACTAGCCATTCGGCTTTTTTAAACTAACATTTTTTTAAATATACTGAGTGATATAAGCCTATAAGTTCAACCAACGATATTATCTAAATTAAATACCCTAAACTTCCCATTACGTTTTAAAAATTTATTTATGTGCACATCAAGAGGAAGTTAAAAAAAAAAAGTTTGCAAAACTTTCAATATCGGTCCCAAGCTTAAATCATGAGACCGGTTCGAAGCTCGAAATCCGAATACTTGCAGAACCCTACTTAATACTCATCCCTATCTAGTATCTAAATATTTACTAATTGGGCAAATGCAAATAGTAAATATAATTGTCAAAACCACACGGAATATAACCAGGAACTCACTCACTCACGGCCAATTATTTGAACCAATTAACCAGAAAGACGTACATGCCTGGATTTAGCAAGATAAAGAAACAGACCACTTTTAATATCTTAGATTTAATAACAGCGAGTATCTCTCGTTTTTGTGTTAGCTAGGTCGCCATTATATACCCTGACACTCTGATAGCTGCCAAGCATGTACGTTTGGTTCCAATGAAATGTTGACTCCCATGTACTTGGCAAATGTGCCGTAGGTTTTGATAAATATTCTTCTCTGTTCTGCGAGACAGCTTAAACCCAAACCGTTTTCAACTAATGTATGTTTTAGTACTACACGTCTTTCTTCCCTTCTCTTATATAAATTAATAAAACAAATAGTTTGTTTATCTGTCATGAACGTTGAGCGATATCTAACACACGCAGAGGTATGAAACTCAAAAATTAGTTACCCCTCTCCACAAACATGTACACCTCAAAATGGGAATTTTAAATTGTTTATTAGATTTTTTTTTACATTTATTTAAAACTGGGCTGGAAGAAATAAAATGAATAGTATTTTATGAATATTTGAAGCTAAGGAAAACATTACACCGGGAAAAGTTGGGTAATTCTGCTAGTATTCAATAATTTAAGGGCACAAGCTATGAAATATGAAATTTTTACACTGGTGGACATGTAGATAAAGGCGTCAGTCTAGTCTCTTCTGGTTTGTCAGTGGCGGGTAGTTCAAGATTCAAATCTCTGCTGGGTGTACCAAGATGGATTTGTATAGATGATTTGCCACTTTCTTAGGTAGTGTATTTCCTCTAAATTTGTCCATCTTCATCCTTACCCCACTAGTGTAAATATGTGGATAACCTGTTTGGGCAATAAGATGTTATGTACATAAAAAAATACATAATAGAGGATGAAAAATCACTTATGAAATTTTAAATTCCAAATGAATCTCGTCAGAACCAGATCCCAACTGTCTGAGTCAGGAGTTCTGACAACACCACCAATCTTGATAGATGCATCTTTGGTCATTGTTAAGCTACTACTACTACTACTACTACTACTACTCTTATTCTATAGGCGTCTATGTGGTTTTAGGCAAAGTGTGCGTAGGCTTACTCTATTTACTTTATCTAATCGGCACGCCACTAATATCGGAAAAGTGTTTTTGCACGCTCTAGGGTTGATATCTGCTAATAACTGAAATATATGTTGAAGATGGCTTTTTAAATTGACCCTACAAATCAAAAAACTGCATGGCCGGTCGTTTTACTACATAAACATAGCTCTGAAAACTGTAATGATCGATGAAAAAGACATATAATCATGGATAAACTATAACTTCTCTCTCAAGTATAGTCAGATTGGTATGGAAAGAACCTAATAGATAATATTTAGCACCGCGTCTTACTACCCGTTCGGGTTTTACGCTCTAATAGAGAATATAAAATAAAGATCAAGTATATTTTGAAAATTGAAAAATGACACTTGGACATAGGAATCGTACCTGGGACCCTTGACTTAGTACGCCAACGATCTAACCACTGAGCTATCCAGGAATCGTCCTGTGTTCAGGGTCATTCTTCACTCACATTTTATGGCCGAATCCAGGTGTAATTTTTCAATTTTCAAAATATGATATTTAGATGTGAGTAAATCCTCACTAAAACAAATATAATAGCTTTGGTTATTTCATTCTTAAAGATCAAGTAGCCAACGTCGCCAAAATTTACTATATAATTATATCTTACAACTTCCAGAAAATGACTGCTACACTACACACTCTATGGTGTGAGACCTCAAGACAACTTTATAGACCAAGCGGCCGCCACCGTAAGCGATGAAAGGGCCAACACTTGCGGATAGAGAGTCTCATATGGTCAACATGACGAACCTTCTGGCTGTAACCGTTTTCCAAACCAGAACTACTACTTATTTATTCAAGTAGCTCTTCATGTGTTCTCACAAGCTTGACACCGATCCACTGTTTCACAGATACATTTTGAAAGCACTTGAGATCGAATCCGGGCGTTATAGATCATCATCAGGGATCTCTGACCACTAAACCACAGAGGTGGCTCTACTACTCACAGATTATAATATTTATTCTTAATTACATGTTGTCCATAAAGTTTAGAGATATAGGGAAACCAACCAAATTTTCCCTTTCTGATAAATATTGAGCTAATAAGAGCTGAAAATATTATTGAAAATAAAATATGAAATTAATATTATTATCTGTATACCTACGTGAGAAATGGTCATATGAATCATCAAATTCCCTCAGATGAGTGAAGACAGCACTTAAGAGCCCGTTTAACCACCAGATAACCTCTAGCTTAGGTAGGTATAGTCCAAAATTAATATGAGGGGCCTTTTAGTAAATACAAGTAAAGTTTTTTGCAGTCAAAATTTAACATATCTTACTATTTTATTAAAGTTATATAGGTTTGGTAATATCATACAAAAGATATATTTCCAAACGTACGGATGGAAACGTGAAAATAGATCTAGTAACTTTTCAAGCTGTCAGATAAGGAAGGGCCATTTCTACAAATATCAGACCATAATATAATTTAAACCATACGTCACATCATAGTGCGTACGGGTTTCTCAATCTTTTTTCTTATATATAATTTAATGAATGCTAGCGAAACCGTTTTACCATATTTTAAAACACACATAAACAATGGAAAATATTTATTTAAAATAAATAATATTAATAATTCCAATTAAACCACCCCTCGATAGGTTGTCTAATTTGACTGCATTCGTGTATCTAATACCCTGGTTAATTGTGGGTAGTACATACGAGTACAGTGCTAATTGTAGTATCTATCACCGTGTTTAGGGTACTGACTGGCAAATCCAATGGGAAAAGACCACTGGGAAGACCTAGACGCAGTTGGGAGGATAACATTATGATGGACCCGCAAGAGATAGTGTGTAATGAGGGGGACTGGATAGAACTAGCTAAAGATAGGGATAGGTGACGTACTTTTTTAAGTGTGACAATGCACTTTCTAGTTCTTAAAGTCCCGTTGACACGGTCTTAGTTGACTAATCCAAGTACATTAATTTGGCTGAGCGCGCACAGCTTACACCGTATAAACAGACAAGCAAGCTACTAACAAACAAGTCCACTTGCAAGTGAAAAAGTTGGGTCACCATCCAAATTTACTAACGCAAGTATAGGCCTACAGTTAAAAATGGCGGCAACTAAAAAATTGGTTGTGCGAGGGACACTTATTTGTGGAATGTTATGAAAAGAACGAGTTTTTGTGCAATTTTAAGCACCAGATTTATAAAGATAAGAATGAGATGGATATTGCACTAGAGGATATTGTAAAGTTAGATTAGGTGTACATATTCTCAAGAACTGTCCAAAATAAAAGGTTACGTAAATATTGCAAATGTGCCTTGTGAGAGATATTATTTAATATCGATAAACAATTGTTATAAATAATTTGATCAAACCATCGTTTCCTACCACTCAACGTGGCATGTGTTATTTTTTATATACAATCACAAAATATAATACAACATTGTAGTACCGTGATTAGTTCAGGCAACATAATATTCGTGTTATCGGCAAGTAAGGTATAAATGGCCTGCAGTTTTCACGCGAAATCATCGGCACGCTTTCCATTCTCCGTATTTGACACTCTAACCAAGCTTTATAAGTTTTAATTAACAATCTTCATCGCATAAACTTCAACCATTTTGTAGTAATGCTCTGGAAACTTGAGTTGATACACAACATAATATTATTGTCTCATAGCAAACCAGATAATTTATATTTAAACCAATCTACATATATTATTATTATTATTATTATTATTATTATTATTAAATAATATTTTAGAACTATCTAGCATTTAACAAGATATGTTGTTATTAGTATACCAACATTTAAAACAGAGTTGAAAAACCTGGGTTAGGCTTATTAAAAAAAATACCCAACAGAGTTTGGTTGTATTGGAATTTATTGACCTAAGTGAGTTAACAAATCAAGCAAAATAATATAATAACTATTTGGGGCCAAATGAAATATATTTTAATGTATTAAGGTATTAATAAATAGGATACATACTAATCACTAACTTTTTCATGTTATCTATATAAAACTATTTTTAATAGGTCAACTAATTATGATAAATTGCGTTTACTGAAAAATTGTAATTTATTTGGCCACCCATCTTATTCTAAATTAACCCTTCCTAGCTCCTAACACTTAAGCGTAGTTAGTATATGCCTGTAAATAGCCCGAATGAGAAATGAAATGCAGTGATTAAAAAAAATGGCTCCACTAGAGAGACCAGTTAGCACCATTTCATTTTCAGTCATGTTTTTAGAAGTGATACTAATACAAGTGAAAAATGCGTGTCGACAAAACTAGCATGCTAGTAAGATAATACTAGTAAGCTTGCATTAGTCCACTAACACCGTGTCAACGGGCCTAAATGCCATAAAGTAAATAATAAAGTAAGTTATATCCTGGTTAATCAATCATGGGGTGGGTTCATAAACTAATAAGTAAGAGGCTGCCATGCTGGAAAACAATACTGATACAATTATTCGTGTTTTGTTACACAATGATATACATAATATGTCGATTTTAAATGAGACAGTAAAACATATTTGATGGAAATCGTTAATTTCTTACGTATCCCGTTTATATAGATGCCTTTATATAAAGTAACTTTTCTAACTGTAAAGAAAAGACTCTTACTATGTCGATCTGGCTATAGTATGAGTTTATGTATCCTTTCAGAGTGTTGACTTTTATCGTGCTCCTTGTCACACACAATTAATTACATTCCCAAAGTAACTTTACTAGCACTTGTACCTGAAAACTACTGTATATCTCGCCGCTAAATGGCTTTCGGCCATATTGCGTTTTAGTACCCATTTAACTCTTCTTAAATACTTGGATTTTTTTTTATTTTATCAATCTAACATTTTGCTACTTTAAATATAAAATGAAGTAGTTAGTGTTTTTTTTAAATGTCACTCTGACATAAATGTGTTTTTTCTTGATTAGTGTATTATGGATATTTAATTCTTGTCTTTTGAGCACCCTACATGCACACGGCTTACAAACTAACGTAATAGCAGAACAAACAAAATATCCACTTTCACCATCAAACAATTCAGAAATGGTAGATTTTCAGCCTTGTAGCTTTAGCTTGGTTAATAGAAACTACTATCGACTAAGATAAGGTATTTGACAATAATTTTGTCCTACCCCCTTAACCTGGACCCCACGTCTCACAGTAGGGTGTTTGCTAAGCATATGTAAAAACAAAAAATCTGGGAAAATAGATATTGTCTTAAGTATAAAAAAAATCAGAAAAACACAGAGAATTTCACTATACAAACTAAAAATAAATACATAAATATTTCTGAATTTCAGAAATTAAGGTGGGGATGTAGCGAACGTGGGAAAAGGCCAGTGTTTTATTTAGTTTTTATAGCAAAACTTTATTTTAGCCAAAATAAATAAAATATTGCTTTAGTACAAACACAGAGTTTAATTTTCTTCACATAGTGATATCAACTGTTCTTAATTATCCATCATGAGCATAGTGGCATTAGATAATTCACTTTTTAAATTAAGAGAAAAAGTTGTCATTAAATTCCAGGACATTCTCAACAGATATTCAAGAACTGTTGAGGTCACCATGGGAAGAAAGTTAAACCCTATATTTCTACTGAAGCAATATTTGAATTCTTTTGAACAAAATTGTGTTTTAAAATAAAAAATGCAAAAACACCGACCTTTTCTCACGTTTTATATATCCCCACCTTAACCTTCAGCAATTAAATATTAGTATTTTTCCTAAAAGAAAAATCAAACCTAGAAGAACTAAGTACGATGATTTTAACACAAGTCCTACCTTCCTTTACCTATCTTTTCCACTTGAAAAATTGGATTGCTTGGGAGCTGTAAACAAATTCCCCATCAGGTTCAAGTCATCATGTTCTAAATATCATTCACATGAATTCACGATCGTTTATTTTATGAAAAATGAAATTGTATTCTTCTATACTACTCTTTAAAATGTTTGGGCAAAATGGGAGCACTTTCTGGAAAACTTGGGAAATATAGGGAATTTCGTATTTTGAAAATAGTGGCAGCCATTATTATCTTTTTGGGTTATTTATATTACACTAGTGTGGTAGGGATGAGGAAGTTATAATTAAAAATAAATCTACCAAATTTTTGTGGAAGGAAAATGAAAGACCATTTGTAGGAACACACTCTTGCAAAATTTAGGGAAAAAAAACACTACTGCAAAAAATATTTGCTGATGGAAAAGGGGAGTGTGAATTACTTTGCAGTGACCGTGTGATCTGGTTCGTCAGAATTACAAAACACCTTGTCTAAGAAGTTGGCGCTAGAATATCGGTGCACATGGGTGCTGAGGGTGGAAGGGGTGGGGGGGTACCCTTCACCATACTTACTCAACATATGAACTGCAAATAATTTTTCTGGAATTTTATCTCTGTGACAAACAAATTGAATTGAGTAGTTTAATCCGAGTAACAATAATTTTTATTAAATGCATTTAAAATATTCACCAATACATAGTAACATATTACAATATTGACATTCCTTCTAAACCTTATAATATATTAAGGTTTCTAAGATACATTTTATGATAAGAGAGAGAATTATTCAATGCTTAAAACAGATATTTTTATCTTCTATATTGCTTCAATCCTTAGATTTTCCTTTGCATCTTAGTAGAAAAAAAAAGTTAATTTATTTCATCATTTTAGATTTTGTTTTAACTATTTTTAAAAGAATGGGAACTTGGTCTAGAATACCACAAGATATGTGGCGATCTATATCTTGCTTGATTGAGTGCATATCGTAGCATTATATCCGGTGCAAGGTCAGCAAAACGCTCCCATTTCGTTGCTTTGTACGCGGTAGACAATTAACTAGGACCCTTTATTTTGTCTAATACATCTCCTGATTTGCAATCTGTTAGTCGACATATTATTACTGTGTTTTTACCCCACCTTTAGAATCAGCAGACCTTAACGGCGTGAAAGTTATTATTATTACTATTATTATTATTATTATTATTATTATTATTATTATTATTACCTCTTACTGCTCCAAACTCTCTTCTCGCGTTGACTTTATCGTGATGCTCTTTTTGTTTTTAATATTTCCAACAGAAAAATTTCTTGCGAATTTGCCCTTGATCATGTAGCTGTTCATATACCTTCTCGGGCTTCTCGTAATCCTATTTTTTTTTTCCCAATAACTCCTACAAGGTTATCCCTATATACTGTTGTATCGTTATATCAATTCTAGATTTGTCGAATTTAACTTCTATCATAAAAGAAAAGCTAAACTCGGAGAGTTATTTAAGGAACTCTCTTATCATTTAGAGAACCTATAGTATGGTAAATAAATATTTGAAATTTCTTCATAAAAAAAATTAATTTCATTACAAAAATTCTCGAATAAACAAGAATTTCTTCGTAAGAATGGTATACAACACCAGAAAAAATCACGAAAAACACTTCATTCCATTGAATAAAATAGTTTGACTACTTTTAAACTATCAAATTACGATCAATTTTTATGAGTCCATTGTTTATATATCGACTGGTCTTTGATATTGGTTGATATCGATTGTAAAGGCTACGTAGATTTGACCCTGAGCGCTACTAGATTAATTTCATGGCAATCGAAATTAACATGGCCGCTAACGTTATTTGCTTGTTAATTAACAAACGGAATTTTGATTAGAAAACATAAATTTAATTTTAAAATAAAAATAATAATAGGATTTCATGAAAAAACTTCTATTTCACGTATATACCTTTATCGTTTTATGGCGTGAATTCAGAAATACGTAATAATAGTTTATTTGAACTTGAAACAAGTTTTAACTCTTCCGAAATGGATTTTTCAAACATTTTTTGAAAACACTTCGCAAAAAGTCGTTATCCCTATCAATATTTATCCTGTAGAGTGGCTGCCTCTAATATTTAAAGTTACGGTATTCTGATTAATTTTTGCTTATTGTTACTGATTTTTAAATATTTATGATTTACTACTCTTTAGTTATTTTTATTCTTCTTCTTATTTTTATTAGTTTTTCGTAACTATTTATCAATACAGTATATATATAATTATTTAGATATGTAGATTATTTTATCATGTAATTACATGTATTTGTAATGTACTTGTGCACTTTTCAGTGCTCTTATAGATCTTACGACTGTTGACCAGCACTATAAGAAAGGAAATTAAAATTGAAAAATTATTATTTTTCCATCGCGTCTGACTATCTATCAAATCTATAGGCATTTTAATCAAGCTAAGGGGTATTTGAAGAAATTTTACCTGAATTTGCATTAAAGGAGGGTGGGGAAACATTTAATACAAAACACTCTTGGTACACCCAGCAAAGGTTTGAACCCTTATCTCTTCGTCACCGAAAAAAACAGACTAGATGGATTTAACAATTATTGCACGTGCCCACCGATGTGCTTTTTATTATTGTTATTAGTATGTTTAAATCTTCTTTGGTAGCCACGTGTTATCAGGCGTCACTTTCACTATATACTAGGTTGCCAATGACAGGGAGATCAGGGTTTGAATCCCGGTCGAGTGTATTGAGGGTTGTTTTTACTAAATATTTTCCCACTCTACCTCCACGTAAATTTGGGTACACTTCCTTTAAATTAAGCCTACCTCATCCTTAGCACATTATCGTAATCATTACATATGTACATAACCTTAATAGGTTGGGGCCACCACGCACTGGGCGACCAGCCGTGTTAACAGCGACCAGTGGGGATGCTTGTGATAAATGGGACAGCGCGCTCTTGACTGCAGACCAGTGGGAATGCTTGTGGTAAATGGGACAGCGCGCACTTGACTGCAGTGACCAGTGGGAATGCTTGTGTTAAATGGGACAGCGCGCTCTTGATTTGCAGCGACCAGTGGGAATGCTTGTGGTAAATGGGACAGCGCGCACTTGACTGCAGTGACCAGTGGGAATGCTTGTGTTAAATGGGACAGTGCGCACTTGACTGCAGTGACCAGTGGGAATGCTTGTGGTAAATGGGACAGTGCGCTCTTGATTGCAGCGACCAGTGAGAATGCTTGTGGTAAATGGGACAGTGCGCTCTTGATTGCAGCGACCAGTGGGGATGCTTGTGATAAATGGGACAGTGCGCTCTTGATTGCAGCGACCAGTGGGAATGCTTGTGGTAAATGGGACAGCGCGCTCTTGATTGCAGTGACCAGTGGGAATGCTTGTGGTAAATGGGACAGCGCGCTCTTGATTGCAGCGACCAGTGGGAATGCTTGTGGTAAATGGGACAGCGCGCTCTTGATTGCAACGACCAGTGGGATGACGAGCAGGTGACCAGTTGGATAACTGCACATATTCCTTTTAAAGTATAAATTAAATGGTCAGTCGCTTCCTTGGTCGCGGAGCAAGTTGCCGGTGTCTAAAAGGTCACAGCGTCTGGTCGCCCAGCGCACGGTGGCCTTGACGCGGAGCGAAGGAAAATAAAGTATGTCTAGCGCCAAGGTTATTAACGATTAATTATCCGTATTGGGAGAGTAACTTAGAAGTAATACACCTGCATCTGCCTGTAGAGAGAATAGAAAAAAACATAGAGATAAACATCTGGTGAAAACCACCCTTTTTATTCAATATTTGAACATAAAACTTCCCTCCGCCTATAATCAATCACACCTATTGTGAGCTTAATCATCTTAAACTATATCACCACTGATGCAGGTATGTTTGATCTTAAAACGCTAGCCAGCCCCTTCTGCAAGAGTTTGACTATATTTTATTTTGGTTACATGGCCAGCAAACCAGCTTAGCTGTAGAACAGACGCTACACCCAATACTTCAGAAGACAATTCAGTACCAGGGATTGGGAAACCCCACATTTAATTGTAGATAAATGTTTCATCCATGCCAAGAATCGAAATCTGGGCCCATAAACTAGCATTCTGACTCCCTACCGACATACTTAAGGATCTTAGCTGATTTTCTGTTTGTGTCAGATATTTTTCTTCGCCAGATAGAAAATAAGATCATAAACGAATTATTCAGAGTGCATCACGTCTCTAAATTCAAATTTATTTTTTTATTTTATTTTTATGTTTCACTATAAACCTCTTTAAAATAGTGAAAAGCTGAATTTTTTGAAATTTTGTAAATCTTCTTTTGGTTATGTCAAATTTCAATTCCAATTTTATTTTCTATCAAAAGTAACTTAGTCTTAGATGCGTCTTATAGAAGCAATTAGATGGAAACTATACATCATTTTCTAAAACTCCTAAAAATAATAAAATTACTAACCAAGGGTTTAATTACCAACCATTTAGGGATGATTGAGGCTGTTTATGACTAGCTTTCAGATTTTTTTTAAAAAGTGATTTAGTTTTAAAAACCTTGAATAGCTAGGTAAATTTTAGCGCATGTCGTCTGAATACTAATCATTTCAAAGTATCAAATTCCGATTTCTTTATGATTGTATTTTGTAAAAGTTCATATTTTATCTTCAAGCGTGATTAAGGAATTAACCACCTTTATCAGTTTGATAAATTACAAATAATATAATATATTCAAATTTAAATTTGCATTGTATTTTTAGTGGCGATTCAAGTGTTTTATGGCCGTTGAAGATCTTACAATAACGCTCACTTATTAAGGCAATAAAGTTGTATTGGAGAATAAGTTTCACAGATCAATTAAGGCTCCAATAGACAAATCAATTTTAGAGAACAATCCCTTGCGTGCACAAATGAAAGGCTCCCATTGAAGTTTATTACACACAATTGTGGGTTACATGCATCCTAATGACCTCTTGGGGTATTTGTAACTTTCCTTGTTTCCAATGCGTGAATTATTAATGGCTGCACATTAAGCTTTGGGTTAACATTGTAACAACAGTATATATGCGAGTTGAACAAAGTTTTAAGTGAGTTCTTACTGATTAGGTGCTATACACATAAATTTATTGAAAATACATATATCATGATGAGTTTATATAATATATTTCCCTGATATTTAATTTATTTCCTTATAAACACGCCATGTCATTTTTTAAATTGCTCGTTGAGTGCGTGTGTACTACTATTGATCTAACTATCTATCCCTCTATAATAGAATAAACTTAGTGTAATTTTAGGGAACGCACTTGAAGGGTGAATGGAAATAGCGTGATATGTGTGGGAATATTCGAAAAAACACCCAGGTGGAATGGGACCCTGGTCAAACGAGTCAATGCCCTTCATTATAACGGTTCGGTAAACCATTCCAATACCCTTTGCCAGCGTCATACTATGGTGTATAGGTAGGTGCACTTGTACGAGCTTAGGGGTCCCGCGTTGGATTCTCGGCTGGTATATTTGGTATTTTTCACTTTATGGGAATAATCCCAATGGTCACCAGGGTTTGGTAAATTAGTCTTAAGTAAGGTTAAGACACATACTGGCTTCCCAACTACATAATAACCATAATCATATCATCTCATTGTGGGTATGACCTGTAGACAACCTCCTGTGGTGTACCTGAGCAACGTTCTGTGCCAACAGAGCGGCTAATAATCTACACATAGGGCGACCAAACATGGATATCAAAGTCCTTCCCGGCCATAAGTGCCATAAGATAAAATTAAAACTAGTACACAAATACATCAACTAGTAAAAAGCGATAGCGATAAAAGTGATAAGCTGGCTCCCTCTAACCAACAGGAAACCATCCTTCACATCATCAGATTGCCAGGAGTTATTCTATTAGTTAGTTTTAACACTGGGTACAAGGGGTCCAAGAAGCGAGGGGTAGGTCATATATAAGAAACTTGTGCGTATTAATCCATACAGTAGTATATTGATACACAGAAAAATCGTAATCAAACAGAAACCTAGTATCATCACACAGAAAAACCAAATTTGGAACAGCACTAGCTCTGACTCTCCGAGTCACTCCATAAATTAACTAAAAACTGTATCAATTTAATATCAAATCTACAGTACCGAAAGTTTATTCATCTAAATAAATCGTGTGCAACACTAAAAGTTTTACTCATTTCATAAGAATAATAATTACATATGATTATATCACATATCCGTGTACAAGTGCGCAGCAAGGCATGCACGTGTCATCCTCATCATAAAACCCGGTATCGTTACACTTACTGCTCACTGTAAGACATACACATGTACACGTCATCAACATCCGCACCATCATCTGTAAATAAAATCACTAATTTATGCCCAATCGCCAGGCCGATATAATTGGCGTTCATTCGCGGGCTGGAACCTTTATAATTGGTGCCAAATAGCGGGGAAATATCACTATAATTGGTGCTCAATCGTGGGCCAAATATCACAATAAAAACTTACATCATTATCTGTTGTCCGTCAGTACAGTAGCCCCATGGCTTCTTTGGTGCTGACTGACAGCTCACAGCTGACTTCTGACAGTTAACATTTGGGTATATACCTAAATATTGACTTTCAGAAGTGACAGCTGCTAAAAACATGTTTTTGTAGATCATATGGTTCGGCGTAGGGATACATAATTTGGTCTGGTAACTTTTTTAAGCTGTCAGTCAGCACCAAAGAAGCCATGGGGCTACTGTAGGCAGAGAATTGCCTGTCTCCAGTGTATTGTTCATTCAATGCCAGAATGGGCGGGACTAATGCTCTAGATCTGACCATTCGACCTTATCTTACCTCTGCTTTCCTAGTACATAGTGGCATTCTTTATGAGGTGGAGACACTATTAAGGTGAATTCCATTATCCTCAAATGATAGGATGATACGTGAGAATGATGATAAAGGAAAGCAGAAGGGGACAGCTTAACGTGTGTTCCGAACCACGTTGGGGGCCTGGCATTCCTCACATTCACAAAGCTTGAAAGCACAAACTTTACCAGAGTTGAAGGAAGGGTTCGGTAATCAGGTAAATCTGTGCCAGTACCGAGATTTGAGCCCCATACCCTTAACACAGAAGTTTGACATCTTACCCACGGACCGCCAGGCCCCCCTCAATGCTAGAGTTGGTTGTATTATTATATCCTTTCTTTTTACAGTGCAAGTCCTGTCTACAGTAGCCCCATGGCTTCTTTGGTGCTGAGTGACAGCTCACAGCTGACAGATAAAAGCTTTGAAACGTTACCAGACTGAATTATGTATCCCTACGCAGAACCATATGATCTGAAAATACATGTGTTTAGCAGCTGTCACTTCTGACGGTCAAAATTTAGGTATATACCTAAATGTTGACTGTTATAAGTCAGCTGTGAGCTGTCAGTCAGCACCAAAGAATCCATGGGGCTACTGTAGGTATCCAGATACCCCAGTGGTCCTAATAAATAGAGTCTTCGTGTGAAACGCTGACAGACAAGAGCACTTCAAGGAGAGCTTCAGGAGTACTTGTATTTTATAAATACATCTATTTCTACTAGGCAAGGAATTAGGCCTAGTGGATGGCACTCGTACATACCGTCAATAAAATACAAGGTATCATACATTTTTGTTTTAAAAGTACAGACACAAATATATTCAATGGCAGTGAATAATTTTATTTATTCATCTCATATGAAGTTTTTTTTCATCGTATATACAATGTAAATCTACTTTTATTATTAGAAGGAAGATAATAGGATTATTTGTGACAATTTTGATATCAATTGGCTCAGAAAATCCTTAGTAAATAAATAAATAAATAAAAGAGGATAACATTTGCTTGTACCTGAAAGTAGAAAGCTTTCAAGTGAGCTTAAAATTATTTTGTTAAAATTTCATTTATTTGTTGGGTGGCAATTTATACTTATGCATTTTTTTGTTCTAAAAATAAACATGTTGGGTAGCTTATTCAATATTTTCGTTGCTTTATAAAAAATATTATCATTTTTAGTGAAGTAATTTATTAATTTACCCTAAATAAACAACAAATAATAAAATAAAGTAATTCATATAACAATGGAAATGTTAAGGGAGGGCTCCAGAAATATTTATTTTAAGACCACATTGTGTTAATCCAATAAGTATGAATTGCTAGCCAACTAAAAAAATTATCAAAATAAATGTAGGCGTTTTTAAACACCTTTAAGGGTGGGGGGAGTGTAGGGGAAATTAGAAAAGGTCAGTATTTTTGCAGTTTTTATAGCAACACTTTTTTTTTTGCTAAAATAAATCAAATATTTTCCAGTAGAAACAGAGTTTAATTTTTTTCACTTGGTGATATCAACAGTCGTTGAATATATGTCATGAGTATATTGGCATTTGATGAAAACCTTGTTAAATAAAGAAAAAAATGTTTTCTTTAAATTCCAGGAAACCCTTGATATAGATTCTAAAACTGTTGATATCATAGTACAGTATGTACAAATAAATTTTTTAAATGAAGTGGTAAGTATAGTCTATTTAAACGAGATTATATCGACAGTTTCACTTTTAAGTCATTCGGTAATTTATCCCGTTATTAATATTAAGTTTCACATAAACAAGGTAATAGAGATATAATACTACTATTGACCGGTAAACTAATGCAATATTTTCGTCCATTTTAAAATAGCTTTTCCTAGGTTCAAATCGATGAAAATAAAAATTGCTAGATAGATAACTAAATTCGAATAATAATATTTTACTATTTTTACTTGGTCCCTTTCCAAAATTATAATTTCATTTAAAATAAATTTAACGCTGAAATTAAATATATTGATTGTTTTATAACTGAGGTTATTTAAAACTTGTATTAATACGTTCAACTACAAAACTAGCATTAGTTAGTATTTAGTTTTATAACTATGTGAGATAGCCTGTCTAAATTCAGCGTTAACCAATATTGCTATAAATATTTTATAATAATTATTATATTTAAATTAAAAATACAATTTTATACTGTCTACTTAAAATATTATTTTAACAATCTTATTTTTTATTTTAAATTGAACATAAAAGATTAAAAATTGAATCAAATTAAATTTCGTAATAAGATAAATTTCTAGTGATAGACCATATAAGGTGGATACGCAACTGAAGCGTAGAGGAATGAAATTTGGACAGAAGTGATTATGCACTATTTTTACATTAAGGACCAACAAATAAAATATGAAACCTTTAAAATTTCTAACTGCATGTGATTCTTACGTTTTCTTAAAGGTAGTAAAAGTTAAGGAGGCTTATTTTAGGGAAATATCTTTTAATTAAAAGTCAATATTATTTATTTATTTTTTGTTATTATTGTTAGTGTTAATTTAATACCTTAAAGGCATGAGGGTTGAAACTATTTTAACAATTTTAATTCTTTTTCACTCGCTTCGGTAGCCACATGCTCTAAAGTGATACTCTCGCAATAGACTAGATTTTCGAAAATGGGGGATATCGGAGTTTGAGCCCGATTGGGTGCACTGAAGATGGTTTTCCTAAATATATTTACACTCTTCCTCCACGCAAATGCAGGTGCATCTCCGCAACATTAAAAACCTTCTTAATCCCTAACACATTAATGTAATTAGTACATAGGGTTATAACCCGAACGTGTAGTAAGACTCGGTGGTAAATAAATAAATAAATATATATATAAATTGTTTATTATATTTTATTTGAGTATTGTTCTTATTGTAAATCATGTTTTATTATTTCTAATTTATAAACCAGTATTTTAACTTTTTTTAAACTTTTTTCAAAAGTATTTATTATTGATAAAAATGAGTGTCATTCTTATTTTAAGAACATTATTGTTTTCATATATTTTTAATAGCTTACATTTTAATGATGTGGTATTTACATTTTGTGTTTGTTTTGTCTGGTGACATTTTAAGTATACTATTAAAATAAACAAATATATACTCTTAACATCTTAAAATCATGAGTATATTCAAACGCATGAGCTTTTTGAAATACATGACTCGAGTTCTACCCGAATGAAGATATCCAAGCTCGTAGAACCCTACCTTAAATAGTTTTTATGAAACAAATATAACTACTGCCTTTCGTTTATTTCACGTGCACTTTCTGAACCGATTAATTATGTCATTACACGACCTATTGATTAACTTATATTTAGAACAGACACAACATATAATGCCCAGCCGTTAATTCATCTATGTGTAAGGTTAAACCCATATCACACCAATGATACATTTTTCGGCCATGCCAGGAATCGAATTCGGGATCTTGAACTTAATAGACAGACACGCTACCAACTGAGCTAAGATGTCGGCCCTAATTATTGTCACTTATTTACCGTACATTGAACAGTATATTAATTATAAATATAATCATTATTGCTTATCTCATCCGGCCTATTGTTTTCTACCCTTTTTGAAAGAAAGTACACAAATCCTGACTGATATTCAGGGGAAAATTAATTTCCACAGAAAACAAAATTCTAAACATGAACATTTTGCACAATAGTCTGGCTGGAAGATACATACATTTACTCTTTTTTTTTTGCACTGTGCTTTACTATCTTGCCACAACGTGTAGTTGTGACGAGGAAATTATAATTTAAAGGAAATAAACGCGCATTCGCGTGGAGCAAGAGTGAAAATTATTTACAGGGGTCACCTTATGAAATAATAATAACTTTTTTCTGAGTAAGAAAAAAGATTTATTTTTTTAAAACGTAACTTAAAGTCTCTAAAAGTCACTTTTTTGACAATTTTTGGAGAAGTTAGTAGGGAAATTGTAATCTACTTTTTATTTTCGAGCTGGAAGCTAAATTCACTGACTGTCCTTCACTGTTTGCCACTAGAGGTACTAGTAATTTTTATGTATTAGGCACATTATTCCATTGACTATGTCAAATACACAAATATAATATCTGTAAGCTATCTAAACATCATTAGGTTAAGCTGACTAATTTATTTAAGATAATTTGTGTTGTGTGCTGTAAATAATACACAAAACCAATTATAAAATATCTATAACTGATTATTGAAAATATGAGTTAAATTTTGATAATATATGGTTGTATTAAAAATTAAACCTAGGGTCTTTGTGTGATGTTTTTCATTAAATTAAAACATATTCTAAAATAACTACATCTGGGTTCTTAGTCGAATTTGTTGAAATATACTAAAATAATTGTTTTAACAAAATATTAAATAAGCTTACGAATATAATTGTTTTATACGTAGTCTTAACTTACTTTCTCGCTATCTTACAGGTAGAGAAAGTATTGTGATCGCCAAAAAAATCGAACTTAGGATGTTGATGAATCTTGACGTTTCATGACCACCGAATCCAAAAAATTAGTTTTTGACTTTCCGTGTGTCTGTCTGTACCTCCAACTAGAGCCTAAACTATTTATTGATCGGGCTAAAACTTGGTATCTAGGGTTTTCATAAGGTTGCCCCGGGGGATTTTTGGAATAGGATATCCAACACTAAAATTAAGGGTAGTTTACTGAAGGGCCAAAATAGAAAAAGTCGATTTTCTCAAAATCGGCTCTAACGATTTTGATTAAATTTCATTTATAAACATTTATAAATATTCCAAACAAAATGGCTACTATCAATATATAGTCAAAATTACTTTAAGGGCTCTGGTCAAATGCGGAAATTCTAAATTTGTATAATATCTCCAAAATTATTTGTGAAAAGAAATTAGTTATCATTACAAATATGTCGATCTATTTATAATACAAATATTTTATTTTAAGCGTATTTTTATAAAACCAATATCTTTCAATCTATACTTAAATATATATATATATATATATATATATTTTAACTTTTCGAACACAAAAGGTAAAAGTATTGCGACCGCAAAAGAAAATTTAACCTGAAATGTTGATGGATGTCGACGTCTCAAGCCCCCCAAACCCTAAAAAGTTGTCCTTGAAATGACGTCTGTCTGTGTGTCTGTTTAAACTTAAAATTAAGAGTAGTTTAAGAAAGGTCGAAAAGAGAAAAAATCAATTTTCTCAAAATCGACTCTAACGATTTTGATTAAAATTCGATTAATATTATAAAAAAACTGGATATTTTCATTTTCCCATGAAAATGACTTTTAGGATCTTTGCAACTATTTGAGATACTAATTAAACTATAATTGCAAAAGTGTAGTACTATTAAAAATAAAAAACTTTTATATGAAATATATTTTTATAAATCAAACAGTTTCTTAGATATTGGCAAATATATTAATACAATTTTGTGAGCTTTAGTTGTAAAGATATACTACTTGAGTTTTAACCCAATAATTCTCCAATGCCATAGAGTAATTAAAATATAAGTAAGTGTCTCAAAAAGTTTGTTATTTTTCCTTAAACCTATTAGGAATAATGTTTGTACAACAATGATCTATCTCCTTCATTTTAGAGTCAATAGTCAATATTTACATTAATATTGGTAAACATTTATAAATGAGGAATTTAATATCAAAACGATGTCATGGAGATTTGCAACATCTAATAAAATGTCAAATTTTTTAACCGGAAGTCAAAATTTTAATACGAAGTGTTGACTCTTGTGGACCCAACATGGATCTTTTTTATCGGTTCAAACATACAAATGAGGACATTAATTCTTTGAAAACAAAATTATAAAATTTAAAACCTGGACTTAAAGAAAAGTTTTACACAAGTATAGTGCAATTTATGCTTGGGTTTGCTAATGTATATTATTTAGTTTCACATATTTTACGAGTTTTGAGTAAATATCTCCATTTTCAAATAATAGAGCAAGAAATTCCGCGAAGAGCTCCGTAGAATTTTTTTTTTAACGACCGTTAGAAAAATGCTATTGTTTCGATCAAGGTATACTCGGCCAAGTTTGGTAGTGGATTAAAAAAAGATCTTATCTAAATTTATTTATATTCTAAAGCAAATTTTTGATCATTTTTTTTAGAAAAGTTGTGATTTTAATGCTTTTGGTAAATTGTTTGTAAATTAGCTCAATTTTTTGTTTACAAAATTGGTCACTTAATTTTTTTTACAAAATTGGAAATTCTTTCAACTTTTTTAGTGAAGTATTTTGTTTCTACCCTTATATTTAGGAAATACTAGCGCCATTACACGTGGCTGGCCTCGATATCACCATCAATGGTAAGTCCAATGTGAATCTAGCGTCGAAGCCCGCGTGACTATTGGTATGGAATCTGCTACTAATTATTTTGTTAAAATAATTATGCTTATGTTTTATAATATACATTAGCTAATAATCTAATTGATATGTCTTTTGTAAACTCACAAAACATTAAATTTTTTTTGCTTACATCACTACTTCAACGCTAGTTTGGTCTCATCTTAGCAATTAAACTCATTTTTTCTTTCTTTAAATAATACTTGACATGAATAACTTTTCGCTCCACTTTTTAGAAAAAATGTGGTTACACTTCCTCTGAATTCAACTTACCTAATCTCTAAGTAATGTGACCCGCCTCGGTGGCGTAGTTGGCTAACGCGCTAGTCGTGTTGGCTCTACTGCTGAGGACGGGGAGATAGAGGTTCGAATCTCGGTCGGGTGAACGGGGGTGGTTTTTCCTAAATGGTTTTCCACTCTCCCTCCACGCAAATTCGGGTTAATTTCCTCTAATTCAACCTTCACAATTCCTAATCCATTAGCGTAATTAGTACTTAAAGCGTATAACCCGAACGGGTAGTAAGACGCAGTGCTAAATATTATTATTATTATTATTATTCTAACTATTGTGATTAGTTCTAGTCCTGAAGCATAGGGTGGTAGTGATAGAGGAGGCGTGGTTTCTCACTTGGGATTTACACTTTAGTTTCCACATACCCCATCCACAAAAATGAGGGTGTTATTCCATTTAGCCACCTTCTCATAGATAAAACCAATATGCTCTTGTTAGTAATCTTGGTTTGTGCACTGCGTCATACAAACGGTCCAGGAAAACACCATATTTACACTCATGGGAGAAAGAATAAGGAGGCTAGAATTAAGTAGAAATGTACCTCCATTTTCGCTGAGTCAGATTAGAAAGCAATTTAGGAAAATTATCCTCACTACAACCATCCGGAATTCGAACTGTGACATAGCTTTCCCTAGCAAAACTGACCAGACAGGGTTGACGCCCTGCCCTGGCTCATATGCCCATCGATGTAGGTAATAACCCTTATTTTGAACGTACCACTAAAACCAACCTGTTAAGCAACTCGCTATTATTGGAGATGATTATGGCTTTTGATAATTGCTTCTGGAAATGGAGCATACGTTTACCATGGATGTCAATCCAGATTCTAGGTTCAGTTGTTGATAGCTGTCACTGACACTAGATAGTATGTCTACAAGGGATGTCTGTCCAGATTCTAGGTTCAGTTGTTGATAGCTGTTACTGACACTAGATAATATGTCTACAAGGGATGTCTGTCCAGATTCTAGGTTCAGTTGTTGATAGCTGTTACTGACACTAGATAATATGTCTACAAGGAATGTCTGTCCAGATTATAGGTTCAGTCGTGTCCTGTCCCGCGCGCTCCACCTGGCCACAAGGTAGGGATCGTGTCGTGTAGATCTGGCAAGCGAGCACAGAGAGGAGAGGAGGATCCAGCAGGTGGGCGTCCCGACGACAAGCGCGTGACTCGACGACCGACCGGCTTCTCGAGCAGTCACTAGTTCGGTCTATCGCTTGTCGCGCCGTTGCCGCGTCACGACGCCGACCCACTGTTGTGTTTGTGTACCGAGGGGGGAGTGGAATCTGATCGTGTGTTTTATTCCTTCCTTCCTTTCAAGTTGGCTACGCTATCGGAAGTGTCGGTTACTTTGTATACGAGGGCCATTTTACGTGTTCGTATTTTATCTGCTGAGATATTTGCGTGTTTACAAGATCATGTTTATTCGACCATCATGGTATTTATCTGTAAATTACTAACTGCATAGAGTTTAGCTTTATGGATCCTGTGTTCTAAATAATGTTGGATGATTTTATTGTGGGTCGGAAAACTGATGGTATGATAAGTGACCTTCTTAATCGTATTTAGAAAGATTTAACGGTACGTCAGGAAAGTTTTACTCTGTCGTGTGCTGATGAGAAATATTAACATTACATACATCACGTTTCTCATGTATGTGGCTTACAATTGTTGTTGCCAAAGTGTTAATTTAATCTTAATGGGTTTATATAACAGGGGTTATAAATAGTTGAACCATGGCGCTTTACTTCAGTAAAGTTATTTCTTATTTCGTGACAGATTATATCAAAACAAACATATTTCCGAGAAGATAAACAAATGTGCGAGCCCTATCTACGAGATGAGGACAAGCTAATCATGAATAGGATGTTTCGTACTCTCAATAAACAGTTAATTTGTGACGATGCTCCCTTTTAGGGGGCTGCTCTTTTAAACCGAATCTGTTTCTGATCTATCGACGCATTATGACAAACGATGTAACAGGACATTGAAACGGTCCTTGTATTCTCTCCCATGCACCTCTCTTTACCCCCTTCCCTCTGTGCGGGGCTGTCCACTTTATCACTGTTAATTGTGAGTACGTGTTTGACCGAGATAGCGTGACACACCATCATATCCGTGTTTTCATTAAGTTCATTAACTTATTTTAATGAGTGTGTTACTACAAACGAGAGTCCCGACATCGCCATCATGTTACCGCTGGGCTCATCGATATGTTGTGTATTCGCTAGAATTTTTTTTTTCTATACAAATAGAATGGTTTGTCTATAGACAAAAATATAATTGAGGGGGGAAAAGGGTATTTGAAACATCCAAGAGAAGTTCGTTTATCAACTTAAAATTATAACTTCTTTATAAAAATAACAAAGAAGTTTTTTTTAACATGACAATTATTCATCTTTGTGACTTCAGAATCTGACGTCGATGCAAGAAAGTATCGCCAGTTCCACGGCTATTGTTAATTCGAAATGGATGATGGAATTTTCGAATGTGAACGTTCGTTCTGCATAGGAACTAGGTTGGAAAGGGTATGCGGGGACGGTGGGGAAGAAAGACAAGATTAATGACTTCGTCTATTTATTATCCTCATTGTCGACAGGGATGTCATGGTGAGAAGTGTTTGGTTGAATAGTTAGCAGTCAGATCTCTCCGCTTTGACGGGAAATTCTGGGACAAGAAACGTGTTGGGGGGATCTGTGAGGTCCCCTGGTAGTTTTAATTCCTTTTGCGAGGAAAAAGAAGGGTAAGGGTAGTTGTGAATAATTGGGACAGTGAGTACTAAGATTATGTCTCCTCGGAGGGGAGATACTTTTCATAGCGACTATCTTACGGTGTCAATCAGCACGTGTAGTTTCAAGACACAATGCCCCTGGACTCCGTAGGGGTCCTTCATACCTCTTCAAGGATATCTTCTCCGGATCAAAAAGACTTCTTTACATTCCCAGACGACATGCTCAGCTGGTTTGTAAGTAGATTCTTACATTTAAGATAAGCCATCAGCATCTCTCGTCACCTTGCTTGCTAAACTTCATGTCAAGTAGTCATCCATAAACCACGTAACGCTTCCTTCTTGACTTGTTTGACTCCATCCTACTCCCATGTAACACCAAGTAGACATTTAGCCTTACTACTCCCTACTCAAACCTGTGTTACATAACTTTTCACATCAAGAGTGAATGCCATTATTCCATAGGGAAGATTTTACGAAACCAACAAAGGAACTCATATTTAATAACACTCAGAATTTATTTTAAATCCTGAATATAGATTATTTCAAAACATGAACAGTAATATACATTTTTGGAACATTGAGATTTAAGTACACGATATGTGCTACTAAATACTATGTTGTACCCACCCTCATCTTATGTAATACCATGTAGATATTATAACTCCCCCTCCTTCCTCTCATCAGTGTCAATTAACTTATGGATGGCCAATTATTAGTATTGAAGCTTATTTTTTTAAAATTACGAACCATTTTATAGCTATACCAACTCCTATCAATAGAAAAAATATTTTCAATACAAAAGAAACAAATGAGGTTTCGGAAGCTAGGCGATGATAGACGAATACGTAGTTTATGATTTAGAATTAATTCAAAGCTATTTTCACTACAATATCCTCTTTGTTTCCCTAATATAACATACATCTTTCTCTAATTTTATATAAATTCAGTTAGTAAATAAGTCTAAATAAACCGCTTAGAGGCATAATATTGTTTGAGCAATATTACGATTGAGACACTTACCGAAAGAATGATATAAGAGTAATTATTTTAAGTTAAAACTGGACATACAGTTTTGGTTTATTTGACTCACTAACATATTGAATAGTAAATAATTTGTCTTTACCAAAATTAGTTATTAGGCTAAACAATATATATATATATATATATATAATATATACCAATTCGTATATCATGGTAGTACAGGAATTTTACAAACTTTCTATTATAATATTCCAAACGAATTTTATATTGCTGTGTACTGTTATTGAAAATTGTCGATGACAGTTACCCGAAGGATGTAACTAAAAAGTAAGTAGTAAGCCTTTTAAGATAGGTGCAGTTCAGCATCAGTTTTATTTAAAATTCACATTTATATTATATATAATGATTGTGCGATGTTATTTAACACTCAATTATTGGCGAGTTTAGCACATATTACATTTTCAATATATATAGTATTTACTAAGTGTATTGCTCCTAAATATTTAATTATTAAAACTCCATGGCGTCAGCAAGCTAGCTATACAGACCGAGCGAGTGGCCAACGTATGTTGGTGAAGATAGTTCCAACATTTATAAATAGAGGGTGTCATGTGGTCAGCACGATGAACCCTCAATCTGTTAATCTCAGTTATCTAAACCGAAGCTGCCACGGATCGAACCCGGAACCTCTGTATCTGTAGCCAGTAACTCTGATCACTAGATTACAGAGGTAGTGATTTAGGCCTAAATATTAGTTTTATAAATTATTAAAATTGACTTTTTCAATTAGTAGAAGAAAATAAACAACGTAGATAGTATCTTGTATTAGTGATTATTTCGTTGCTGGATTAAAATACTAGTTTTTTATACACAAATGCAAAAAAATATTAATTAACTAATATAAAAAGGGTGGATTGATTAGAAGGATTATTTATGAAGAAATAAATCATTATTCGTCTAGAAAGAGAATTTAAAACCTCACGATGAATAATTTCCCCTCTCCCCTCCCCCCATTTCTCCCGAATGTGATTCGAATCCCGACCTTCCGTGTCATGCACGCTGGCTCGTCTGACCGACAAATTGGACAGACTTGTGATCTATCACTGTCGCGTCATCGTACGTTTCTCAACGTCCAGTTTAAAACCGTCTTGGCTCACGGGATAGCGCTGGTTGATCATTATTTTGTCGCCTGTCATACTTCTGTGACTAAAGGTGGACAACACTGGACGGGATGGTCACGCAAGAGCTTTGCGCGTGAATTTTGATATTTTATTGGATACATCTTTCAAATATAATGTTGAAAAATGTCAGATGAACAAGGGAATCGAATTCAGGGCTATCGGCTTGGAGGACCAATGCTTTTCAAAACGAGCTGTCCAGCTTAAGTTCGGGCCCAATTTTATATTTACCTCATTAATTTAAGGCAGCTCGTCAATTATGGACGTGTGAGATCGTCATAAAATTCATCTATTTCTGAAACACAGCGATGGTGACTCGTGGTCACCTGTAGTGAGGGAGTGGTTGGAGCTCCAATCCCGTCTAACTGTACCTTTTTTAACCGTGTTTAATAAACCGGTCGGGCTGTACGCATATTTCTTAACCACGCTAATGTAGTAGGTATGAGAAAATGTAAAATTTAGAGGCACCCACATTTTAGCAGAGAGAGAGGTGGGGGGAGCTATTTAGGGAGAAAAAACTTTTTCAATATAACTATACACCTATACAGTATACAGTTTATTGTTAATTTTTTCGAGTTTCTACTCACTTCAAACCTAGCTTAAAACTCTCAACTAAATCCAAGAATACCAGGAGTGTCAAAACATTTAGGAGTTATTGACTCAGAGTAAAAGAGAAAGTGGGAAATTTGTACCAGCTCCAAGCGGTTTTCCTAAAATATGGGATGTTTTGGTTCTGCTTTTATCGCTTCTGTGTAACAATGCCATCACGTGATGCCCAGCATGGTAGGGGTAAGGTTTATATTGCTTGTCCTAATCTGGCACCTTTGTCTCTCAGTGATGGTCACTCATTGTCATATGACAAGTGTAAATTTCGGGGGTTTTTTTTACGATGTCTAAGCGTGGAACTTACATAAGTTTAACCTTAGCCAAACTTTGGACAACATCTCGACAAAATTGGCAGCAAAAATTGATATGTTGATGCTGCTCGCATGTTAAGTAAAGAATTGAAAACTGAAAACTGAAAACTGTAAACAATTGAAAACTGCTTCCACAAGGCTGGTTTCAAACCTAAAACTACACAGGAAACTGAAGTGGAGATCGTTTATATAAATGAACAGCTTACAGTTCCAGAGAGGTGGGGGGAGTTAGCCACCGATATTAACAACGACGACTTACTAACCATGGACGAGAATGTTGGCATGTGTGGAACATTGTCAGATGGGGAGATCATTGAAGAAGTAAGGAGCAAACATGAATCCTCTGGTGAAGAAGAAAACACAGATATCTAGCGAGAAGATCCAATACCATCTGTTGCTGAAACAATTAAAAGGATGGAAAACCTGAGAAGATTAACTAAATATAAACCAGATGTAAAATACAACGTTTTTAATGCGATCAGTGAGATTGAAGATTTTGTTAATTGTGTCCAGAGAAGAAGGCTACAACAAACAAAAATCACTAATTTTTCCCAAAGTATTTAATGTAATTTATGTGCAGAAAATGATAAAGTCTGCATTTTTTGTACGGTGAGCTAATTTTTACATTTTTTTATTTTGAGATATTTTTATTTATTGTGTACAAACAGTTTATATACCTATTGCTTAATTCAAATTTTGGATATTTCGAATTTTTTTTAGATATCCTTTGGACTTTGAATTAAAAAGGTTCTACTGTATCACAATTTACCAAAGATCATAAATTAAATAATAAACACTAACACAGAAACATCATGATAAATATCATCCTGGTTTCCCGAAAAGTACATCGGTTCACTGAGCTATATCACCAAAAGTTGTTTATTTTAATTATTCTACCGCTCTTAGGTAGCGCTATTTTAAACATTGGCTTATAGCTATACAATCGCAATGCTAATGGAACCACTTTATGATAAACTTTTTTGTTCGTTTATTTTTAGGGTTTTATAAATCAATGGTATCGATAGCTGGGAGATCTTAGGATCAGAAAAATGTTTTATGATAGCAATATTATCATAAAAATTGAAATATTTAAGTTAATACTATACAAAGATATTTTTCCTATTAATTTAGGAAATGTTGAGCCCTCTATTTTATCCAAATAAGAATCAATGTGTACGTTACATCCGCCATATTGGATTTTTCTGGTCTCGAAATTTTATTATAATCATAGAATGCTCCATAGCATCCGCGCCAAATTTAAGTTATCTAGGACTATATTTGTGCGTTTGGTGCGTGAATTAGGATTCCACATTTTAGATATTTAAGTTTCAGATTTTTATCTCATAAAGATGGCATGATCCATAGCGTTCATACCAAATCTCAATTCCCTTTGATTCAATTTTTTTTATGTTTCGTCCACCATTTTAGATGCACCATCTTGAATTTTTCAAGTTTATGATTTTTCTCATAGGCTAAATATGGCATGCTAGATAGCGTCAAAACCAAATTTCAACTCACTAGGGTAGGGGTTGGCAAACTTTTCGGGTTTCAATCGACTTAAAGGCTTATCAATGGTCCAGTGATCATCAAAAATGTATCTACTATACTTTTACTTTTTTTTATACTTATTTGTTTTATTCCCTAAAGCATGACCTGGCGGTCTAGGGGTGAGATGTCAGACTTCTATGCTAGGGGTCCGGGGCTCAATCCTCGGTCCCGGCACAGATTTAGCTGATTGTCAAACCCTTCCTTCACCTTTGTATTAATCACAACTTGTAAGTGTGTGGAATGCCAAGCCTCCACCGTGGTTCGGATTCCACGTTAAACTGTAGGTCCTCCATTTCATCTCACAATCACCCTGCCATTACACATTAGTGTAAGTGCGTATAACCCAACCGGGTAGTGGAACGCAGTGGTAATAATAATAATAATAATAATATTTCCTAAAATCATTCTTCCTCAAATACGTATATCCCCACCCTTATAGAAATACATATATAACAGATAAAAGTATATTTCCATATTAAACTATTTGATTTTATTTTAACGTTATAAATATTATGATCGATCAAGGTTTTTATTGTCACTCTCAAATAGTATATGCGAGATTAAAAGACTCACTTTATTGACTGAAAGTCGACCGGACGAGCGCGATGGACCAGTTTCCAACCCCTTTTCTTAGGGTGTCAGGAAGTGGAACAAAGAAATACCCCTGGAAGGATACACAAACACTACATGGATTTTATGTAGATATTGAAAGTAGTTTTTTGTAAAGATTATAGAATGTACCTTCACTACTTCTCTATATTAAGGATTTGAACTTTAAAATTAACACCATATTAAAATAATTGTGTTTATATATTTTGTGTCTGACCATTCCAACTATCAATACGAGACATGCCTACCATCTGTTGGCAATAAATGGAACACTGTGCATAAGCCCTACCCAACACAGTGGAGGCTAGAACGTAGCTTATCCCAATACAAAGTATATCACGAAATATAGTCAGTTTACCCTACATGTTGGAATAAAACATCTAGACACGGGCATCGAACCCTAGTTATTTCTTCCATATGCTTTGGGAGAATATCTAAGAAGAGCGTTTTCATCCATAATCCTCTCAGCTAACTAATCTCTATACATTTAATTTATACCATTGTAAACGTCGATACGCGTGATCATGCGCGTGTGCTTGTGTGTCCTTATGGGAGATACCCTTCACCTAACCTATTTTTCTTCCAATCGGCTTATCGAGCCCTTCAGAGAATTGAAGATTCACCACGAAATGGAATGGAAAGGAAGCCTCTGGAAGCTTATGCGATTTCCAAGCTGCTTCTACGTTTTGATTGGACAAGGCTTATTTTCCCTTTTTTCTTCTCTCTTCTCCCTGCGCTATCTCACTAGCTCCCTCCCTCCTCCAATCCATTTCAAACCTCTCCTCTGCAACCACCCGTCTTCTCCTCACTCAAACTGTTTCAGAGAGACATGTCTTCTTTTTAACTAGACGGTCTTGTGGGTTAGTATTCCCCCTTTTTTAGGGCGGGGAAAAAAGTTTTTTAAACCCCTTCTTCTTTTCTTTTTAACCTTTGACTTTGTTTTCATCATTGAATATAATCGATTAATGGATCTTAGATCACTCGTGCGGACTAAATAGGAATCGGATGCGATCGTGGCTCATGTCTTTTGGATTTCTCTGATGCGATGCTCGAAACTCCAGCACCAGTGGGGCAAGAGGATAAAAGACGTCAGTCTTCTCTTGTCTGGTTTTCCGGTGGTAAGGGAGGTATTATTTTGAATCTTGCCCATATTTTCAACATGGTGTTTATCACTTAAGTTTTATTATCATATTTCCACGCTAATGTGGGTGCATTTCCCTACCATACTTATAAATTAAACCGTTAATAACGTCTTACACGCATTTTTAACTACACTGATTGGGTAAGGAGGTGAGAATATTGAGTTTAGAGTATATGTAGCCACATTTGTATAGAGAAAGAATGTAAAAAAAACATAGGAAAATATTCCCTCATACTACCCGATCAGTTTTCAAACTGGATTATATGATCTTGATGACTAAATCGCGTGCTCATCGATACGCATTTGCCTTTTATGTAATTTTTGTAGGCCTTCTAACTGACCTAACTATGTATTGAACTGATAGGAAGGGTACGATTCAACATTGATGCTTATTGGACAGACTAGATCACCCTAGAAAAAAATGTGAGTTCTAAAGAATCGGTTTAATGGAGGAGGGTGGAAAGGGAGAGTTGGTGTCAAACTTTCAAACTGAAGATTTTATGGCAGATGAACGTTTTGTATGCACCTGATTACGGAAAAGTTATGTTTTGGTATGCCTTCCGTTTGTCTGTTTTGAGTCTTGTGTGTCTGGGCGTACATATCTCGCCTACACGGCCTTATCGTTTGTATAAATGATTGGTGATTAATGCTTTTTAAATTACCATGTTGTATTCAAACACAATTAAGGATATCTACCCTAATTATCTCAAAATTAAATTTATGGTTCTGATCACCAAAGGCTTACATAATTTTAATCAATGTTTAATCAAAGTATAAGAATGAGTTTCCATCACAAAATGAGTTGAAATTCACTTGAGTGTACCATGGCATGATAATTACATTGATTTGAATGTTTCAACTACATGTTGGGTACCAGAGGTTAGGTTAATAAGTGAAGTGAAGTTTTCCAAATTGCTCACTTAACAAACAACAAAAAAGTTGTCGGTTCTAAAACATGAAACGTGTATCTTTCTAAATCAACAGGACGACCAATAACACTATCCTATTTATATTATCATCTATTTTGTCTATTCAAGTAAAGTCGAAACAAGTAAAAACCATCCCCAAACTGTCATTTAACTGATACCTCCACTATAATAAACGCATTAATTGTAGCAGACTAAAATGCCCATACTACTAATGAAATTTTTATACAAGATGAGGAAATGGAATGCGATGATTTTCATAGCGTTATTTAATAGAACTTATTTCGAATAGAAATAAAACTCACACTTATTTTAAGATCAATACTTCCATGCTATTTATAAATCTGTTCCTTTTTTATAATAACAGCTACAAGTGGCTTATATGACAACATTTACACAACTGTATTCTTAGATTTGAAGTTGTCCATAACTCGTTCTGAAGATTATTTTTTTGTCAGACGAGAAATATTTTCACCTCTCCAGGTATGTCAAAAAAGAGAATTTACAATATTGACACCACGAACAAGAACATAAATGCTATCATGTAGGAGTTAGTCCTGGCAATCATAAGTTATATTTTGTTACAGGCTTTACTAACTTTATCATTTCATATATTTATTTAAACATATCTTATAGCTTGTTTATATTTTTTAACATGGTTTAGAAAAAAAATTACTGTTATTAGATATTTACAATTTTTGGTAAGAGATCATAAAAACGAAAAATTCTTCACTAATCGAATTATGGGTTGTAATTTGGTTCATAATTGTATGTGCACACCACGCGTGATATTTAGTATTTGTATAGGTTAAAACCATGTGCGAGTATTTACTGGTTCATATTATTAAGTGCTGGCACAATTCACTGCAAACAGTGTATATATATATATATATATATTATCCCGCCATTCTTAAAAGGGGCGCGGGGGTGAGTGGGTATGTTAGACTACACATACCTAAAAATAACTAGCTTATATTAGTGGAGTAACTGTTTACAAATACAACAAAAAACTAGCTTAGATGATTAAATAAGAATCTAGTGTACAATTACTAGAGGTTGAATTCAAATTAGTGGGTTAATATAGTAAAATATGTATGTTGCGGCACGACGAACCCACCTCCCCTCACGCTTTAGGAATACTAGGGTTAGAAAAAAAGTAAATAAAAACAAATTCATAAATTGCTTTATTGCACTGCTGTTTTTCAAATGTATAGTTAGATTTGACGTGATTTTTATACAATTACAATCTGTCACATACCATTTTCCAACCCATTAGGCCTATATAAACGTTAATATAGCTTGGATCGAAAAATGACACCCAAAAAAATGCACCCCCGATATTTGGCTCTATTTTATGTTTGAAGAGTTACTTTGAATTTGATATGGATAAGAATTGCGTAAAGAGGCGACATTGGCACGCAAAGCAAAATATCCTAGGTTCGATTAATTTTTATAGGTTGTAGTTTTCAAACTTAATAATTATATTATTAACTTATGTCAGATTTATACCCGATTATAAAACTTAGCTTTCAATAAATGATATAATTATAATATATATTTAAGTTTATTATAATAAATCCAGTACTCTTGCCTTAAATGGGTATGTTTATTTAAAACTCTCATAAGTGTTGAAACTACGTGACTGAAAGAACTGGTCTAGATAACTTAGTTTGGTGAAATACAATTGTATTTGTATCTTGTAAAATATAGAATACATTAATAAGTTATATGTTAAATTTAATGATTACTATTTCACCTAGAGCGAAATTCACAAAAAAATAAATTATTTTGATTAAATTTAACCTATTATTATTATTAGCATCGCGTCTTACTACCCGTTTGGATTATACACACGCTAATGTGTAATGGAAGGGTGATTGATTGTAAGATGAAATGTAGTACCTACAGTTTAACGTGGAATCCGAACCACGGTGGAGGCCTGGCATTCCCCACATTCCCAAGATGTCTTGTCAGAGGTGAAGGAAGGGTTTGGTAATCAGATAAATCTGCGCCGGGACCGAGGATTGAACCCTGGACCCCAGCATAGAAGTATGACACCTTACCCTTAGACCTCCAGGTCACCGACTTTCTAGTTAAAGTTTGTTTTGAAGGCTTTCACAGCCGGTGTTTTAATTAAAAGTAATTTATTTGAGTTTGAGCCTCGTTGAGGGATTAATAATTTTAACGTGGCTTGAACCAGAAAATATTAATTTCATTTTATAGTTAAAGGCTTAGTCCTATTCATAAAAAGTCCATAGATTTTGAGCTTTTGGTGCTCAATTTCAAACATAACGAATATATTCCTCCCTCACACCAATATGAGAACTTAAAAAATATCCTTTTCGTAGCTCTCGATCTATTTATTGCACTATACAACTTAAATAAGAATTGAGCTATTATTTTTATTCAAAGATAAATATTGTATATACCAATCTATTATCATACGCAAGTCTTAGTTTCCGTGGTTATGTAACCAATGAAGGACTATACAGATGAGCTATTGCGCCCACAGCAGAAAAGCTCGAAATTCGCAAGGAAAATCGTTGTTTCATGATTTCAATTATAAGAAATGGACCTAGCAAATGATATAAATAGATGGTGCCCATTATATTTTTACTTTCTCGCTATCTTATATGCAAAGAAAGTATTGTGATCGTCAAAAAAATCGAACTCTAGTATTTTGATGAATCTCGACGTTTCATGACCCTCCGAATCCCAAAAAGCGGTTTTTGAATTTCCGTTTGTCTGTCTGTACCTCCAACTAAAGCCTAAACTGTTTTACCGATTGGGCTAAAACTTGGTATTTAGCGTTTTCATGGGGTTGCCCCGGGGGTTTTTGGAATTGTATATCCAACCCTAAAATTAAGGGTAGTTTACTGAAGGGAAAGACGAGAAAAAGTCCATTTTCTCAAAATCGGGTCTAACGGTTTTGCTTAAATTTAATTTCTAAACATTTACAAATATTCCAAACAAAATGGCTACTCTCAATATTTTGGCAAAATGACTTTAAGGGCTCTGGTTTGATGCGTAAATTCTCATTTTGTATCATATCTGCGAAAATATTTGAGAAATGAAATTACTTATCATTACAGATACGTAGATCTAATTATAATACAAATATTTTACAAGAAGCATATTTTTATAAAACCAATAACTTTCAAGATATATATATATATATATATATATATATATACATTCTTTTAACCTTTCGTACACTAAAGGTAAAGTATTGCGACCGTAAAAATAAACCTAACCTGAAATGTTGATGGATGTCGACGTCTCATGACACCCCGAACCCTAGAAAGTGGTCTTTTCAATGCCGTATGTTTGTGTGTCTGTTTAAATTTAAAATTAAGAGTGGTTTAATAAAGGGCGAAAAGAGACAAAAAAAATCGATGTTATCAAAATCGGCTCTAACGATTATCATTAAAATTCGTATCTAGGCGTTGATTAAGATTATAAATAAACTAACAATTTTCATTTTCCCTTGAAAATGACTTATGGGGCACTTTACAGAAGCTGAAATTTACGTATCTCCACAGCAATAATTCTACAATGCCATAGAGTTATTAAATATAAGTAAGTCTCTCAAAAAGTGTATTTTATTTTTCCCTAAGCCTTTAGGAAATATGTTTGTACAACAATGATCTATTTCTTTCATTTTAAACTCAATAGTTAATATTTACATTTATTATTGGTCAAAATTTATAAATGAGGAATTTAATAGCAATGCGATGACATGAAGATGTGCAACACATAATAAAATGTCGAAAGTTTAAACTGGAAGTCGAAATTTTAAGACGAAGTGTTGATCATTGAGGATCCAATATTGGTCTTTTTTATCGGTCTAAACATACAATTGACATCAATTCTTTAAAAATAAAATTATAAAATTTAAACCCGTGACTCAAAAAATGTTTTACATAAGGATAATGCAATTTATTCTTGGGTTTGCTAGTGTATATTATTTTGATTCACATATATTACGAGTTTTAAGTAAATATTTCAATTTTTAAACAGTAGAGCGAGAAAGTCCGTGTGGAGCTCTGTACCATTTATTGTATACAGTATGTAAATGCTCAATGGTCTAATTCTAAAATTATTTGACCAATTTTCTTAGTAATTGATACAAAATTATTTATCTTAGGAAGCTACCTTATAATAATGAACGCATTAACTTATAAAACGAGGCTATTTAACCTAAAGCAACTAGGAAAAAATACCCGCATGAGAAATTTTTTGCAATATATTTTACCTTGTTTATTTCTTCAAATGTAGCAACAAAATTGTAATTTACCATCATAAAGATCTACTCGACATCTTGGTAGCAAATATATGAAGGCAATTCAAATGTTAATATGCTGCGAAACTGTTGTATGTATATGTATGGTGTGTTTCGCCACCCCTTCTCCCCCGAATAATATATAATATATAGTATTATTTTGATGCTCATGGCAGTTTTTGTTTTCCATAAAAGAATAAAAGAGGTAGACTCATACTTGAAGATATTAAGTTGTATGTTGCTTGTTCGTAAAAATGTTAATAATCATGATATACGAGCTACACGGTGATATTCTTTTGTTTTTATATTCGCGTTCTTTGGAAAACGTGAATAGAGCAAGTTGCCAAGAGCAATAACAAATCCAAACGTTTGATTGTGATTAATTTGAATAAACAAGATACTCTTCATTGTGCACTGGTTGTTATACAGCTATAATGCAGATTCAATGTATCTGATTCTATTCTGTTTGGTGTCAAATATATGTTAGTATTATTTTTCTTTTTGGGAGCGGAATCACCCATAAAATTATATTATTCGCAATAAAAAAAATTGTTTTTAATACATCAAACGTAATTTAATTTTAATATTCTACTAGCGCAAATAACTATGCATATTAAATTATTAGCTATTTTTTTCGAGAGCCTCAAGAAAATATACTCTTTTAACTAGGCATGTATTTTTTGGTATCTCTCACAACATAATTCATATTGACCATGTTTACTTTTGAGTTTATTAAAGTATTTTAAAACAACATCGAATTTTTAAAAACACAGCTGTACCGATTGTTCTTCATAGCTGTGTATTATGGTATATTGCCTAACATGACGAGAAGAAGCCTAGTATGTTAAAAAAAACGTATTTAGGAAAATCTTTGTCCCAAAAAGACTAGTTACATACCCTTTACTCATCAACAGACATCGTTCGGGTAATCAAATCTTACAGATCACGGTGGGTATGCCATGCAGCGACAATTGATGAAATTAGAACTTTATTTAGGGTATTGACTGGTAAGCCCAATGGGAAGACCTAGACGCAGATGGGAGGATAATATTAGAATTGACATGAAAGAGATAGTGTGTAATGAGGGGTATTGGTAATAACTAGATTATGATAGGAGTAGGGTGTAATAAGGAGGACTGAATATAACTTGCTCTAGATAGGGATAGGGGGCGTATATTTGTAAGTTCAGCATTGCATATTAAAATTCATAATGCCATTAAGTGAGTACATACACTTAGCTAAGTAAGAATACCATATAGCTATATCTATTTGATTTAAATTTAAGCTTGACTTGAAAATTACCGATAAAACTCTTAACGGTTATTCGTCGGGATTAATTTTATTGTGAGAACGAATCATCACAAAATGTATAACCACGAGTCCTAAAAAAATCCATGTAATATAAAAGATCCTTTATAAATATAATAGTCGCATTATTTGAAAATGTTCACGAATTAACTGATAAATAAATTATAGTGTACGGCTGTGAATATTGTTGCTCTTATAATAAAATGTAGATATGGATGTTTATACAATGTGTGAGAACAATATTTCAGATACAGCGAATAATTCAGGGGGACAGGCTTAAAGTTATTAAAGTCTTATGGTAATATGGGTCTCCCACATATGTAGAAAACATGTCATTTTCTGTGTTTGGAAAAAAACAGTCGCTAAAAAACAACTAAACAATACTATTTGATATTTGAGAATTTAATACATATATCTGTGATATTTCAATATTAGGCCTTTACATGGAAGAACAGCCAAACAAAAGATTCTAGCACATGGATTATTGACATTGGGTTACATAACGCTTCATATATTTCCCTATCAATTTCGTATTATTTTGTTCAAAACACAAAATGCATTACCTCACTCCATTCATTTTTATGGAAAAGGAAATTTCATTCCTCTCAAATACTCCTTAAAGATTCTGGAAAAGTGAGAATTACTTCTGGAAACCTGTAAAACACAGGAAATATTTGTATTAGAAAAAAATATTTGAAAGCCTGGATTTATGTCTAGAACGTTTAGACTTAGTTGATACGATATTATATTATTTATTTCGGTTGTAAAAATTATTTCCTTAATTCCAAATAATTCTATTGAATTATTTAATTAATATGTTAAACATTAATGTTATCAACAAATTTATTTTAGGGTAAGAATGGGTAAGATGGTTTAGAAGTAAGTGATTAGCGTGGAAAGGTAATGAAAGCTTCAAATGATAAATCGCAAGTGTAAATTCACTACCAATACACCTGGACGAGATTATAGCCTTTATCCTCCACCATAATTGGAAATCCACTCTACTGCTAGCCCGACGCCTTGAACTCTAGTTAGAACTGGTGCGGGTACTAAGATTGGATTGTAAACATTCTACGTGCTGGCATATCGGCAACTCTTGTGGTACTATCATAATTGGTCTTACTTAATCCATTTATATCTAAGTTTCTTCTGTTTTTGGCTCGGAAAGTTAACAAATTAATAATTTATGCAACAGATTTATTTATTTAAATGAAACACTTTCTTTTCTACAAAAAACAGTCAGCTCTATATTGTCTTTCAAATTGAAACATTGGCTGTCTATTATTTTATTAACTCGGCATGAATATTTCTTCTTTTCCATAGACTGCTGTTTTTCGAAGTCCATACACTCTCGCGTGTAAAGTACCCCCTCTCTCTCTCTCCCATTGTTTCTTACTCTCGCTCTGAACTAATATTGCTAGAAGAATTCTCCCAACTATATGTAAAAAGTTAGACGAATAAAACGACTAATCTAGTTTCACGTTGTCCAAATATTTCATTGAATCAGTTATATAAGAACGGATTCTCACCACTCACTATAAGAACAAGACGAGTCCAATAGAATGACCAATCTAATTGTGGATTCATCTCTTCATTTTCTCTTTATTTACTCTCCCCCTCCTTACTAAATTTATTCACCCGACCTACACACTTTCAATTACAGAATAATGGTCTGGGGTCTGGTTACTGTAATTTTTCCATACATTAAATGTAAGAAGTTAAGAATATCTTGTACAATATCTCTCAAAACTGGCTGCGTGGACTAAGGCCTTAGACTCGTATTCAACTTTGTTGCCGTGGACGGAGAGGTTTGATCTCGAATCCCCACCAGACTGGGGGTCAGGGGGATAGTAAGTGTGGGGTTAAATATGTGGTTTATCACTCTCGTATCACTATAATTTCACCTCAATAATGCATGGACACTTAACTTTAATCCGTTCTGCCCATTCTTACCACTTAGGTTAAGTATTAATAAATAGCTTTTATGTGTAACGTATTAGTAAAAACAAATAACACTTTACCCTTTCTTTACCCTGAAAGTTGGCACACTTACTTTGTCTGTGGCCTGTTTCTACAGCTGCTAAAATAAGCCCTCGGTGTAGTCCATCAAGGTAAAACATTCGAGGGTAGACGGAGTGTACAGGCTGATGCCGAAACAATTAGATGATTAGTAACTCGAAAATTAACACTTCATTTGAAAAATAAATATTCACTAGCTAAATAAAGGCAAACTACATACTACGCTTTTTCGATTTTTGACACACAGGCGAGCTCCATCGAACGTCAGGTGAACTTTATCACTTTACTCAGCATAGATTGTCTAATTGTTTCCACCGCACAAGCATTTATATATATATATATATGTTTTTAATTAGGACGTAGTTTTCTTGCAGCCATGTGTAGTTGGGTTATATCTGCAGCTACTGTGTTTCATATGTGGATATATTGTGGGGGGAGGGCTAATAGGGACGTTGTCTCTACGCGCGTACAATAAGGGCTCATAAAATTCGGAAGAAAGTTAATTAACTGATAACATCACTACTCCTGAGCATCTTTTATTACTAGACGGTTGCAGATTAAAACGTTGCTTTAGGGCTTCGCTGATGAGTTGACCTTAAATATAGCGTGGGCTGCGCCGTATCCATAAGAGGGAACCCTGACCCCCATCCCCCTCTTTCACATCCTCACTTTGAAAATCATGCTTTGTCATTTTAAACAAACTTGGGGAAATTTAAGAAAAATAAACCCAAGAATCATCTTTAATCTCCGTAAATTGTTTCACTTTTTTTTTTTACACTTTATCCACTGCTGAAAGCAGTCGCAGACATTCCCAAACGTCCCAAGCGAAAAATTGCTGCCCAGGCGTTCAGCTTTAGCATAATATTTAACTATACGATGCGTTATTTCAAAATATGGTTCACGCTAAAATAAAGTCGAAAGATAGGAAATAGAAAAAAATGTGGCATTAGCTCATTGTCAACGACTTTTAAGCATAATAGTTTTAGATTGATCCATCCCCTAACTAATCTTTAAAATAGTTTTTAATAGGCTGAAAACTAGCAGCTTTGTTTCCTCTTTGCCTTCAGATAAGAAGTTTTGTAGTTTTCTTTCCCCTTATCTTTTATTATTATTAGCACCGCGTCTTACTACCCGTTCGGGTTATACGCACTTATCGCTAATGTGTAATGGTAGGGTGATTGTGAGATGAAATGAAGGACCTACATTTTAGCGTGGAATCCGAACCACGGTGGAGGCCTGGTATTTCCCACATTCACAAGATGTCTTGTCAGAGGTGAAGGAAGGGTTTGGTAATCCTTATCTTTTATTGACACGACAAAGAGTGAAGAGTGAAAGGAGTTTAAGCTTGAAAAATAGTTTCGGAAAACAACACAGACCAGTTCATTTTAAACCTTGAGTCCCGGACAACGATTGATACTTTCTCGTTGACCGAGGTGATAGCCTTAAAGTGTATCTAGTAACAATTTTCAGTAATTGTCAAATTAGTTTCTCATCACATTCTAACAAGAGTAGGATTCGCACCGTACACCTTACCGGTTTTTTTGAGGTGGTTACCGGAAACTTCCACTGAGTCATCTCTGATGTACTCAAGAGAGGACTTTGTTTTCTTTATCTCTGCGAATGTTTGACCGAAATGAAAAAGAAAAAAACTCCTTCATCTTGGAATGTCAGCCAGGCAAGTTGCGTGTGGTAGGTTTTTCTTTCTGACACTTGACATGCGCGCGTACTTGTTGCCAACAGCTGAGAGCGAGCACGTAGGATGTGTCTACACAGGAGTATATATTTACATTACACGTGTGGGATGATACGTCTCGCGAGGTATGAGCGGACCGACGCTTCTTCCACCTGTCTCACTGCTCATTCGAGATATCTGCACACACACAGGAGGAGGAGGGGATGTATTTAAACACATGTATAAGCATTCACGGGGAGAGAAGGTGGAAAACCACCAAGAGTGAGAGGGGAGATTCATCCCTTTTGACGTTCGATCATGATTTATAGTGCGAAGGTGAAATATAACCCAATCTTTTTCAAAATGTAATTTAAAAAAAAAAATTTGGTTTAGTCGAATTATTTGTTTTTATTTAGTACCGCGTCTTAATACCCGTTTGGATTACATGGCTAGGTACTATTGGTACTAATTACGCTAATGGATTAGGAATTGGGAAGGTTGAATGTAGGGGAAATGAACCAGCATTTTCGTGGAGGGAAAATGGCAAACCATTTAGGAAAAGCCTCCCCCCGGTTCACCCGACCGAGATTTAAACCTTGATATCCCCGTCTAGCTCAACATGACACTAGCGCGTTGGCTAACTACGCCACCGAGGCAGGTGTTGAATTATTAAGATATTACTTTAGTATCTACATTAAGTTTAATTTTCTACACATACCTAGTAATTTCGACAGATCTTCAATATCTGTCATGATGTATTGTATCTAGTCGCTTCTTCTCACATCTTTTACCCTCTTTTTTACATCAAATTTAGACAGTAGTCGTTTGGTCCACGACAGACAGTATTCTCGGTAGAGCAGTTGAGATCTCATAGAGTTTTTTTTTTACTTGTGGGGGTGGGGAATTAATTACAGAGAAAAAAATAATAATAGGGTTGCTGACTTGCGTTATATTTTAGAAGATGACCTGGCGGTCTAGGGGTAGGGTGTCAGACTTCTATGCTGGTGGCTGCGGTTCAATCCTCGGTCCCGGCACAGATTTATCTGATTACCAAACCCTTCCTTCACCTCTGACAAGATATCTTGTGAATGTGGGGAGTGCCAGGCCTCCACCGTGGTTTGGATTCCACGTTAAACTGTAGGTCCTCCATTTCATCCCACAATAACCCTACCATTACACATTAGCGTAAGTGCGTATAACCCGAACGGGTAGTAAGACGTGGTGCTAATAGTAATAATAATAATAATAATAATAATATATTTTAGAAGTTGAAATAGTTACAATGTCTGAAATTATAGTTTACTTGACTTATAATTTAAATATTAAAAATAATTACAGCGTCAAACACTTCATCTTACTATACGTTTAATTGAGTGATGATTCGTTAACAGTAAAGAGTGTGACCTTGTCTTTTGATAGTGTTCACTACGTACGTGACAGTTACAAACTTCATTTTGGCGTGCTTGGTATAACAGGTAGCCGCTTCACGAATCAGTATCGAACCACATAGTAAACACGAAATAAAACTACAGTGATTTTTAACTTAAATTGTTAGAAAAGCCACTACAGTGGATCCTTTTTCACCCGTGAACTCTTCATCGTACCAAAACGCTTGTATATCAAACATAGAGGAATGTTGCACGTCCGGTAGATACTAGTATAACCAAAGAAGTGTGTCCGATCAACAAGCGTATCACTAGAGACGTGTGTACGTTAAACTCACGTGTCACTAGAGTTGTGTGTACGTTAAACTCACGTGTCACTAGAGTTGTGTGTACGTTAAACTCACGTGTCACTAGAGATGTGT